>CM061533.1:53210914-53448615 GCA_030545055.2 Neoaliturus tenellus | reverse complement strand
AGTACATCAGTTTCTCAAAAACCGTAGGTAAAATTAAACTTCGCTTTGTAGACTCTTATAGATTTATGCCATCTAGTTTGAGCAGATTGTCTGAGAATCTACGAAGAGAAGACCTAAAAGAAACCAGCAAGATTGTACCTGAAGATAAATTGGACTTAGTATTACGTAAAGGAGTATTCCCCTACGACTACATAACATCTACAGAAAAATTTGAAGAAACCAGTCTACCACCGATCGAAGCCTTCAACAGCAAATTAAACGAAAGTGAAATCTCCGTTGAAGACTACAATCATGCTTGTAATGTTTGGAACCAACTAAACATTCAAACCTTAGGGGAATATTCTGACTTTTATATAAAATTGGACGTAACTCTGCTGTGCGATGTGATGGAAGAATTCCGAAACACCTGCTTCTCCGCCTATGGACTGGACCCTCTACACTCGTACACATCTCCAGGATTAGCATGGCAAGCTATGCTAAAGTCAACCAACTGTCGACTGGAACTTCTAACGGATATCGATATGGTGCTCATGATGGAATCTGGTGTACGGGGCGGTTTGACACAAGCTGTAACACGTCATGTCAAAGCCAACAACAAGTACATCCCCGGCTTCGACGAGCAACAACCATCGGTCTACCTTGGCTACTTTGACGCAAACAACCTTTATGGTTGGGCAATGTCAAATCCGCTTCCCTACGCTGACTTCAAATGGATCGACCCGGCCACCATTGGAGACATCTCACAGATTCCAAAGAATGGTCCAAAAGGCTATATTTTGGACTGTGATTTCGAATATCCAGAGCACCTTCATGACCATCACTACGACTTGCCTCTCCTAGCCAAGACTGAAGTTTCACCGACAGGAAGATGGCCGAAATTGATGATGACGTTGGAGAATAAAGATCGGTATGTGGCTCACTACTGGGTAGTTCAACAAGCTCTTGAATTGGGTCTACGTATAGTGAGAATTCATAGAGCAATTGAATTCACCCAGTCTTGTTGGTTGAAACCATATATTGATTCCAACACTGCAAGAAGAGCTGCAGCGACAACAGCATTTGAAAAGGACTTCTATAAATTAATGAACAATGCCATCTTTGGGAAGACCTTGGAGAACAAAAGAAAACACAAAAATGTAAAATTAGTGAGTGATCCTAGGAAATTGGAAAAATTAGTGCAAAAACCAAATTTCGGAACATCCATGATTATAAACGAAAATCTAGTCGCTGTCAGTATGAAGAAAACAACAATAGTCATGGACCGTCCGTTATACATAGGTATGTCGATTTTGGATATAAGTAAAACCCTGATGTATGATTTCCATTATAACAAAATGGTTAAACATTACGGAAGGGAAAACATTGGAGTCGCATACATGGATACGGACGCGTTTATCTACTGGATAAAGACTTTGGACATGTATGAAGACCTAAGGACTTTTCCATACAAAGAAGATTTCGATTTTTCTGACTATCCGAAAAACCATCCAAATTTTAATGAAAAATATAAAAAAGTAATTGGAAAATTCAAAGATGAAGCAAATGGAATGCCTTTAGAAGAAATAGTGGCGCTGATGGCGAAATTGTATTCATTTAAGATGTACCACGAGAACAACACACCGACAGTGAAGAAAGCAAAAGGAGTGAAGACATCTTATTTGAAAAAACACGTGACATTTGACCACTACAAGACTTGTTTGTTTGAAGATACTACGATATCAGCAACATTCAACAATATCCGAAGCTTCAAGCATCAAGTCTACAGTGTCACCGAAATTAAAAAAGCGTTGTCAGCTCGGGATGATAAAAGATACATTATGCCCGACAAAATCCACACTCTTCCTTTTGGCCACTACTCTCTAAACCCTATCAACTAGTAACCTATTCTTCGTCCTTCTACAACTATGACCTTATTCCTTTCTCCTTCCGTAAAAAAATGGGGAACACGGCAAGTCCAACGCCGTGTTCCCCATTTTTTTACACAAGTTTGGATGACCTTGACCCATATAAATGATGTGAATATTTAAAACAACATTCATTGTGATTATACATGTGATACAACAAACATTGAAACCTGCAATATGAAGGACTTAAAGCAACAAATTGTCAACGAACTTCATAAACCTGCAAGAAGAAAGTTTCCACGAAGAAATACGGTGATAAAAGGAATTAATGATTTATATCAAGCGGATTTAATCGAAATGATTCCTTATAGCAAACAAAATAAAGCATATAAATACATATTGACTGTTATTAACTGTTTTTCAAAAATGGCAGATGCTTTACCACTAAAAGATAAAAGTGGCAAAAGTGTTACAAAAGCAATGGAAACAGCTATACAAAGAGACAAACATACTATTAAACATTTACAAACAGATGATGGAAAAGAATATTTTAATAAGGAATTTGCAAATTTAATGAAAAAACACAATATAAACCATTATTCAACCAATTCAGAAGTAAAAGCCTCAATAATCGAAAGATTCAACAGAACTTTAAAAAGTGCAATGTATAAAATGTTTTCCAACAGAGGATCGCACATATGGATTGATATGTTACCAAAACTTATAAACGATTACAATAACAAATTTCATAGGACTATCGGGATGAAACCAAACCAAGTAACTAGTAAAAATGAAAACCTTGTATTAAAACGTATAAAAACGAATACTAAACCAAAAGTTGAAAAACTAAAGCCTAAAAAATTTAATGTGGGTGATAAAGTGCGAATAAGTAAATATAAAGGTGTATTCAGTAAAAGATACCTGCCAAATTGGACCAATGAGGTTTTTACTGTATTCAAAGTACAACCTACAGTACCTGAGACATATATTTTAAAAGATAATAAAGGACAATTGCTTGAAGGAGGGTTTTATGGACATGAAATGTTAAAATCAACAGTAGGCGATGTATATTTAGTTGAAAAGGTGTTGCAACGGAAAAAAGATAAGGTCAAAGTACGATGGTTAGGATTTAATAAGACGGAAGATTCTTGGATACCTAAAAAGGATTTGATATAACGATAGAGAATCATTTTAGGTTGAACCATTACAAAGGATGGAGATAGTACCACAAAAAGAGAGTTTTACTATTAATAATATAGATGAACTCACAGTGGATAATTCAGAATTCAATAGTGGGAAGCATGGCAATTTGTTACCAAACACCGTTCGTTGTCTGGTTACCGGACCTTCCAACTGTGGAAAAACTAATGTAGTATTCAATTTGATTACAAACCCTAAAGGATTACGATTTAACAATCTATATGTATTTTCAAAATCACTACAACAACCAAAGTATCAATTATTGGAAAAAATACTGACTAATGTGCCTGAAGTTAAATATTTAAAGTTTAATGCAAGCGAGAGTGTCATGCAGCCACAAGAAGCTAAACCATTCTCCGTGTTTATATTCGACGATGTATCTTGTGAAAACCAAAACACAATAAGGAATTACTTCGCTATGGGTCGACATAACAACATAGATAGCATTTATATTGGCCAAACTTACAGCAAAATACCTAAACAACTCATTAGAGACAATGCAAACATGTTAATTGTATTTAAACAGGACGAAACCAACCTAAAACATATATATTTTGATCATGTAAATGCGGATATGACATTTGAACGATTTAAAGAGTTGTGTGGAAAGGCTTGGGCTGAAAAGTATGGGTTCCTAACAATTATGAAGGAACAACCGCTAAACAATGGTCGATACAGGATAGGATTTGATAAATTTATATTAATACATTAAACGTGGTACAACACATTCATTGTTGTACAACACGTCTTGCTACAAACATGGTTAACCAAGAAAAATTAGTAAAAGAAATAAAATCACTTAGTGATTCTATTCGGGCTAAAAACAGAGCATTGAAACTAGGTATTAGCGAGAGGGAGAAATTCCTTGAATCTACTTTTAAACCTATTACTGAACCCTTGAAACAATTAAACAAAAAATTTGCTAAACCTGTATTGGAAGGAGATGCGATTGCACCTATTACGAAGTTTGAAAGAGAAAATGTAAAATCAGAAGATTTTAGTGATGAAGACCTGGAATCCTCTACGTATAGTGGTTTTACCGGTGGAGAACCCGAAAGAGAGCTAGAATCACCGGACTATAGTGGAATAAAAGAATTATATGAAGTAAAAGCCAAAAGAGGACATGAAGTTGTATCAACTGCTAGTGAAGAGGAAAAAGAAGAAGAGACAAGGGAAGGTCCGTCAAACATAAGCTTATTGGGTGAAAACATTCATAACAAAGGACCTTTAGGAAGGAAATACATGGTAAAAATGTTACTCGGAACAATTCCTAATAAGAATTACCATAGTTATGGAGCGAGATTAACAGAAGACGGTTTAATGATAGGTAATAGTCCGTTAAACGTTGACGAACATGATAATATTGTCATTGGTGATCAAAGGTATAAGGGCACAAAAGGATTATTTGAATTATTATTTGAAAATAAGCCTTCAGTATCGGTAGTGAAAGAAAAAGACATGGAAGCATATAAAAATATTTTGGAACAGACAAATGCATATAGGAGAAAGTATTTACCTGACCAGCCTCCTTTTAGATCTAAGTCTTTAAAATATAAAGAATTTGTATCCAAGTTAATACCAACTAGAAGACAAACAATGCCGTTAACACAAAGGAAACCTGTAAAACGAAGATTTATGGCATCCACTTTGGA
This sequence comes from Neoaliturus tenellus, assembly GCA_030545055.2. Lineage (NCBI taxonomy): Eukaryota > Metazoa > Arthropoda > Insecta > Hemiptera > Cicadellidae > Neoaliturus > Neoaliturus tenellus. The sequence continues at coordinate 53,443,919 of CM061533.1, read as the reverse complement.
TGTAAGTGCTCAGGAACGAAGAAAAAGAAGTAAGTCCGTTACGGGTACAGGTTTAATGAAGAAACTATATAACACAAATGTGATTTATTACAATAATATCAATAAATTGGTGGATAGAATGAAACTAATACATGAAGCTAAAGAAGCGGGTCATACTGGATTGGAAAACGAATGGGTGGCTTTAGTGGATGAACTCCGAAACCGTGGGGTAATCTCATAAAAATGCGTTACTCCCTAGAATACTATTCAGTTGCACCATGAGTGTCGACAAGTTCGGACGTTACTCCTCGGATGGGTTATATTATGCCAATAGTTTAAAAAGAAGTGCTGGTTTACCACAAACACCTGATGGAGATTATGATATGAGTAATAAAAGGTTAAAAAACATAAAAGATCCTACGGATGAAAACGATGCAATAAATCTAAAAATATTAAAGGAAAAGATATCGCCAACATTAAGACTACAAAATAACACATATGACGCAGAAGATCATAGAATCATCAACGTTGGTAAACCAAATCAAAACGGTGATGCAATAAACAAAGGTTATTTGTCATCTGAATTAAAAAATACGTTAAAATTCAATGGGAAAACGTATAGTGCCAACAATAAACGTATATCCAACGTAGATGACCCTAAAGATGCAAAAGACAGCGTAAATAGACGCTATTTACATTCTTTGATACCTGAAAAGACAAAAGATGGATTTTCTTTTTATAAATTTGTTATTAACGATATAGGTTATCCAAAAAATGAAAATGATGCTGTAAATCTCAAATATATAAAAGATCATTGTGTCATACGTGATGTGGGAGTTATCGATTGTCTTGGCAATTGTTTGGCGAATGTAAAAGATGGTTCAGCACCATCTGATGGTGCAACAGTGGGTCAAATGAAAGAGACTTTAAAACAAGAAACAACTGGATTTGCAAAACGAGATGAAGTTTTATCAAAGCAAGGGGATGACTTTATTCAAGGTAATGAAAAATTTCATTTATTGACATACAAAAACGCTTATTGGGATTGCAGGCATGGGAGGTTATCAAATGTGTCATGGGGTCATGCAGATAGAGACGCGGCTGCCTTAGGACAAACAGTACATCTAGATCCAAATAATTACCATGCGTTTTTTATATGTAGTAATAAAAAATTAACAAACATGGCGCAAGGAAGAGAAGCAAATGATGCTGCAACTGTAGGACAGGCTATCACATTATCACAAATGGATAGCAAAGTGTATACTTGTAATAATAAACGTATAACAGAGCTTAAAGACCCTGATCATGCAGATCATGCTGTAACTGTTAATTTCCTTGTAAAAGTAATAGGTAATTTATTATTTGATATGCACAATTATATTGCAGATAAAACATATACTTCGCTTGATGAAAACTTGAGAGGAAGATGGATAAAACAGGAAATTGTTAATAAATACTTTTATAACCCTAAAACTATAAAATTTAGAACTTCTAACATTGCTAATTGGGGTACTTTTGATATATAACTTGAATATCTTAACAAACAACTTCATTTATGTTTAACTCCTCATAGAGGAAACACATATGTTGCGAATTGCAATTATAAAAGACATTAATGACATTTCGGTATATCAGTCCAAATCGGGACATTGCGAGGAAAGGAAGTGGGATCACATCTACAGCGGTTTCTCTGTTAAGTAAAGCTTTAAAACGAATTCCAGTAGGATCCATAGTAAATAGAGCAATAGACGCATTACCATACGAATTTCATATACCGGGAGGTTATCAGTATTGCGGACCAGGAACTAAATTGAAAAAACGACTGGAAAGAGGCGATCCTGGCATAAATAAGTTAGATCAGGCTTGTAAAGAACACGATATCGCATATTCCACGTTTGCCGATTCAAAAAATAGATCAAGAGCTGACAAAAAGCTTGCGGACATAGCTTGGCAACGAGTAAAATCAAGTGACGCTAGCATAGCAGAAAAAGCAGCAGCTTTAGCAGTAACAGCAGGTGTGAAGGCTAAAACAGCAGTAGGAGGTGGAAGAAGGAGGAGAAGGAGAGTAAAAAGGAGGTCAACCACAAGAAAACATGGAGGAAATATAAAAAGAAGACGACGATCTACAAGAAAAGGCAGGAAGAAGCCCACCGTGTGGTCAATGGTAAAAAACGGGGCAGGTCTTTACCTAAGACCTTATCGTGCATATTAAATGAAAGAAATCAATTGGTCATACCACATAAAGCATTAACCAATATTGAATTATTTAAATATATTTCCTGTTTAAAAATACCATTTTTCCGCGGAGTGTTTATGAAAGACAGTTTACCAAAGAAAATGTGGCAAAATGAGACTGGAATTGTAAATTTGGATAATACTGAAGGGCCTGGCACCCATTGGGTTTGTTATAAGAAACTAAATAACAATGTATATTATTTTGATAGTTTCGGTAATTTGCCACCACCAAAAGAACTTCAAAATTACTTTAAATCTGCTAAAAACATATATTATAACTATAAAAGAGAACAACCTGATAATACTTCAATATGCGGCCATTTATGTTTGGAATTTCTAGCTAAAAGTATCAGTCACTATTGAGATGTCTTCCTATACGGTATCATTAACAGGAAAATCGTCCACTTTACGAAGTATTCTTTTTCCAGCGTTACGCTTGCAAAAAGGAAGGTTTTGGGAGGCGGCACTATTGGATTTTACAACTTACAACTCTATCCCCAATGTTACGGAAGGTAAAAATAACGTATTGCATTATTATAAGGGAAAGGATGCCAATGGAAAATTTACAGACTTACAAGAGTGCAGGTTACCCACAGGTTCTTATGAAATTGATCATATAAATGAATTTTTGCAAACTAAAATGGGAAAAGACAATATAACATTAAAAGGTAATAATAATACGATGAAAGCTGAAATTACTTCCAAATATTATATAGATTTCACTCAACCAAACTCAATTGGTGATTTATTAGGATTTTCCAACGATGAGCCTGTTTTAGAACCAGATGTAACACATTCCGGTAAGAAAACAGTAACAATATTAAAAGTCAATAGTATAGACATAACTTGTAACATTATACAAGGTGCTTACAGGGATGGGGCTAACACCCACATCATACATACTTTTTACCCAAGTGTACCACCTGGATTTAAAATTGTTGAAAAGCCACAAAACCTGGTATATCTACCGTTGAACACCACTTTCATTTCAGACATCGTGTTGAGCGTATTGGATCAAGACGGTAACTTGGTAGACTTCAGAGAAGAGCCTATTACGATTAGATTACATTTAAAATCGACACTTTAATACAAAACCATGGGTTTAACATTTAAAAGTGAACAACCTACGGGAAACCGCATTAGTAGCTCTTCAGCTGTGGAGGAGTTAACACGCGAGAACATTCGTTTCTTAGAGAGAATTGGATTAAAATTAACCGAGTATGGATATACTGGATATAGCGCAGGGTCCAACATTCGACGAAACCCTATGGGAAAAAGAATATCACACCCACAACCCTTACACTTCATCGAAATTAAACAATAACGATGAAATTCGTATTCCCATACAAAATCAAGACATTTACACACTACCATGTGAAAGTTACTTGTATATTGAAGGACAAGTTACTAAAAAGGACGGTACTACTGTTGGTACAACAGTTCCATTTATAAATAATCCTATGGCTTTCCTATTTGATGAAATTAGATATGAAATATCAGGTGTAACAGTTGATTCCACTAAAAAAGTAGGTATTACGACAACTTTAAAAGGATTAACATCTATAACACCCAATGAAACCAATTTACTTAAACCTGCCGGATGGGTATTACCTACGATTGACACGATCACTCCAAATCCAAATGGATATTTTGATTTTCATATTCCATTACGTTTGCTGCTTGGTTTTGCTGAAGATTATAGGAAAATAATATTAAACGTTAAACAAGAATTAGTTTTGTTGAGATCTTCTAACGATAAAGACATTATTAAAGCTGCAGATGCTACTACAGATGCGACTTTAGAATGGAAATTAAAATTAGACAAAATTGTATGGAGAGTTCCACATGTTAAATTGGCTGACGAGCATAGAATGCTACTTTTAAGAAAATTAAAAGCCGATCGTGATATTGTTATTCCATTTAGAAGTTGGGAATTTCATGAGCATCCCAGTTTACCTACTACGGATCGACACACTTGGACTGTTAAAACATCGAATTATGTAGAACGAGCCAGGTATATTATATTTGGTTTACAAACAGGTAGAAGAGACGCCATTACTAAACATGCAGGACAATTTGATCATTGTGACTTGAAAAATATTAAAGTATATTTAAATTCACAATTCTTTCCATACGACAATTTAAATGTGTCATTCACTAAGAAGAAATACAGTATATTGTACGATATGTACGCGAGATTCCAAAGTTCATATTACGGTAAAACAAATACACCTTTATTACCACCTGACAAATATTTCGATGCCTACCCAATAGTTGTAATCGATTGTTCTAAACAAAATGAATCAGTAAAGTCTTCAAGTGTGGATATAAAAATAGAAATGGAATTCAACGATGCTATACCGGCTAATACAACTGCATACTGTTTAATTCTACATGATAAAATCGTAACATACACACCTTTAACTGGAATTGTTAAAAATGTATTGTAAGAACCGGTTTTGTTTCATTCCGCGAGTATAAAAGCAGAGCGTACAGACCGCTCCTCATCAGTTTGTTGCCTACTGTTGTATGGGTAGCATCGTATTCAATATGGCTTCTCCTAGTGGTACACCTGAAAATGTGGTAGATATTGAGAAGGAGATATCTGAGTTTTTAGATCCTCAAGGTCACCAGGAAGGAGGTGAACAAAACGTTTGCGGACAACTTCACGCCAGTAATAATGTTGAAGAAAAAGGTAAAAGAAGAAAGACTATACAAAAGAGAAAAAGGGATATTGAAGATAATATTTCTCCAAACATATTGAGTGAGGTATTTTTGCGAATATTTTACCCAATCTCTTCCAGTTTGGATAAAAGTGGTTTAATCGGTGTTATGAAATCTACAGATTATTCCCCTACTGTAATTTTAACTCATGGACCCAAAATGATTTTGTTTACGGACAGTGCTTGGGAATCGTTTATGAAACATTTGCATCTGCTAGAATGCTATTTAAGTAGTAACATGTTTGGAAGAAAGACAAGGGTAGGACTTTTGGATTCAAATGTGGAAATTGATATCATTAAACAACGTGGTGATCATCAGCTACGGTTTAGAGACACAACAAGACATGATAACAAAATTCAACTTAATCGAGAGGAGTTTTTCATTTTAACTTGTGCTACTGAACCTATAACAAGATACTTGAGACAACTGGTGTTTTCAAGTTCGATTATTAAAGATTATCTGGAAGACACTTTGGACAAACAACCGGACGCACCTATATTATACGGACCTGTGGATACTTCTATATTTAATAGAGTTCCTCATGAAGTACAGATGTGGAGACAATTGGAAAAGTACGCTCAACTACATAAGAAATCAGTAAAACAGGAAGAAGAGGAAGATGGAGGAGAAGAATCAAGTGTTAGTGATGAAAATGAAAATAAGGAAAATATAAAGATGGAAACTTAAATGACAATGGTTAGTTTTTAAAACAATAACCAACATTTTGTGGGGTTAGGCCTATTGGGGACGGTGCCCACGTTAAATATACACCAACGCGCCAACAACTGTACGGCCTGGTATAAAAGTAGTACCTACCGTGGTGTGGAAATCAGTTGACCTCCTGACTTCGTAATGAGCAGACGTGTGACCTTCAAAATGGACAAGGGAGAAGAACAACAAGTAAAGTCCAAGCCTGGTATTATTGAGTTTCAAGCGTTTCGTGGTAATGATGATAGATTCATTATAAAAGAACTTGTGTTTTTGGACATGAATACAAGTGTTCCTTATTCGTTTTTATTTAAACCACCATGTTCTTATTCGTCTTTAACTAGTAAAGCCGCTACTACCAACAGATGGATTTCAAAACACTTCCATCATATCGATTGGTATGATGGTTTTACAAGTTACACGGACTTGTATCACATTATGCATCACTTTTCAGACAAGTTTACCAATATTTACACAAAGGGGCTGGAAAAGAAAAGATGGATCGAAGGATTTACTCATGTTCCGGTTAATGATGTGGAATTGGATAAGAATTATCAATACATGCTGGAAACCATATGTATTTGTACAAAAAGCCCAGAACATGATAAAGATAGACATTGCGCTTTGAAAAATGCCTATAAACTCGCCTCTTACCTTCAAAGTGGGAAATTGGGGAGTGGTGGGGGTAACGGAGAGTATATAAGTGGGGAGCAGACAGGGACCTGGCATGAGTATTACTCGAGATTCCGAGACGACAACATCTCCGAGCAAGAAGACGATCTGTAACCTGACCATGGCATCTCACCAGTTCCTTCAGACTTTGGTCGAGCAGTTCAATGCTCACTCCAAGTCAACAATATTACCTGTAAAGAAGTGCTCGGAACTAAAAGACGAGAAGCACTACATAATCCATGCTATGAAGAAGATGGAGACTACAGTTGGGGAGGCCATCTGCTGCAGTCTCAGCGAGGCACCGTTTACTCCGGGGGATGAACCAAAGTTCCAGGTGTACCTGCCCAAGAGATTCGTCCATCTTCTACAAAACGAGGATCTTCGCTCTATTCAACCCGGGTGTCTATACCTGGTGTCCCACGGCTGCACGGGTAGCAATTCTACAGAGTTGACCATCCACATCGCTGACAAGCAGCAGTGTTAGATTTAAGTTTTAATGTTGTACATATGTTGTTGTTGTTGTAATGTTTTATAAATAAACGAATCATAAAAGACAAAAAAATAAAAAAACAAAAAAAAATGCAACATATCAATATGTGACAGACTTCACGTATTGATATGTTGCATTTTTTTTTTAAACTTCGCGGGTGACCTTGACCTTTGACTTTTGCATTTCACAATTACCCCCACTACTGTAATTACCCCCACTACCGCACTAGGATTCAAACCTGCTTGGATGCAAAGAACGGTCAGTCTGTTGCCAACTAGCAAACGATGAGCACCTTGTACGAGCTTTGCTTACAACGAGTTATAACTGACGCATCTTTATTCCAGACGGCTTTACGAGATAATATCCCTATAACAGTAAAGCAGGATATCGAGGAGTACAAGAAAGATAATAGAGGGTATTCGGGATACTCCTGGTATAGGTTCCAAGACGGGGAAAAGTTTTGTAGGCCTTGTGGCAATGCCGCCGTCAGAGACCTTCGACGGTTCGTACAGGAAGGTGGTAGAAAACAGTTTGGATTTCTAGCACCAATGTTTAGATTTGAAAACTACAAGGACACCTGTGCTATTTGTTCCATCCCTTTGTATCAATGGAAAAAGTTTAGAAGTGTTTAATTGCATCTTCCATACCCCCACCACCATCACCCCCACCACTTTTCCATGTACCTCCAAACGCTGTGCCTCGGCTTCATTTCTACTCCAGCAGCCAACCTAGCAACATCAGGATGTCCCTCAACGTCAGTTGCGCAAGTTACGAGGAGGTGAGCATCAAGACTCAGCAGGAGCTAAACGACTTATACAAGGAGTTGCAGCTGATGGTGGCACGAGGCTACCGTATAAATGTGCAAGTTTACGCTTGCAATATACGGAACACCCGGCAGTCAAAGGAAGAGCCTGGACACTCCTCGACGGCTTCCTCACCAGCGTCCATGAAGACCGAGCCAGACAACTTGGACTACTTCAGCTGACTAGCAGTTGTATTTCTTGTCCTAACCATTGTAGAATATGTATATTTTTTCATTATATTAAAGAAGTAAAAGAGCAAAAACACCTATCTTGTTACTGACATATAAGCTCAGTAACAAGATAGGTTTTTTTAAAACACAATTTGGATGACCTTGAAACTTCCCCCTCCACTGCTTTGTTACCCCCACCACTTGACTATTGGTGTACATGGCACATCGCAATTGGAAACCTCATTCCATCTTTAACAGCCACACCGACAACATCAACAATGGCAAACCTACCAACAGATGAAAGATGTCCTCACGCATGTTGTGACTTCGTCCACGAGTTGGAGAAGAGGATGCAGGAGAGGGCGATAAGAAGAAAACAGATCCACTCAGAAAATATCATGATAGTCAACGGCTATCTTTTATTGTTCGGCCTTATTATGGTTGTACTTTTCATACTGTATGGCATAGTCACATGTGTCGGCAAGGTTGCAGAAGAAAACGCTCGCCACCATCAATTGGAAAGTTTCAATGTTACTTTGTAAGTTTTCCTTTTTTTTAAAACTCCGTTTGGATGACCTTGAAAATTCCCCCACTACTCCACCACACCCCCCACCACTTCACCATGTTCCTGCATGAGCATCACATCAACCGTCATTCCTTGTCCGACAAGCAACCATGGCAGACAACAACACCATCAGCCAAGCTGACTCCACTACTGATGTCGGTACAAGTACGGGTTGGACACTGTCGATCGATAGTGTACACTATTTGGAGTCAATTTGCGAACGTATGAAGGAAATACTGCGGGACAACCCTGGGATCATAATACAAATGAATTTAAATTATGATTGGTCCCAAGTTAGAATGCAAGGGGACGACAACAACGGTCAACAATCTCCACAATATTCGCCCATGTCCCCGATCTATCCTTACGGCGAGTCTGACGTCGATGAAGATGCAGGGGACAACGAGGCTGAAGAGGAGTAAGCTTCATTCCTTTTTTTTAAAACCTAAATTGGATGACCTTGAGAATTCCCCCTCCACTATTTCCTTTTTTTTTAAAACCCAAATTAAATGACCTTGAAAATACCCCCCTCCACGTACTTTTGGTTTACCCCCTCTACTTTTCAATACTGTTACCACAGTCTGTAGCTCACATCATTCCTTGCTTAGCTATCATGGCGGACAGCACTCTTTCTCGAGTTGACTCCACTACGGATGAAGAATGGCCATTTTCCTGGAATGTTCATCTGCAAGACTCGGCAGAAGTGGATATGTTGCATGAGAAATTGGTGTATGTATTAAACGAAAACCCCAACATTGAATGTAGAATGACTATGGATTTCGATGCGACAGGGGTCCACACTCAACCTTCCACTTCCAGCCAGCCTGAACCTCAGCTACAGCCGAAGAACTTTACACATCTTTACACTCCAATACGGCCGGAGGATGTGGTTATCAGCGAGGCAGACTCTACTACAAGTTATATTGAACCAACGAATTGGAAGCTTGTTGTTGACACCTTACACAAGGTCGACTTAGTATGTGACAAATTAAAGGAATTGATGATGCAAGATCCTGGTCTTCGTTTTAAAATTGATTTGTTTTTCATCTGGGGAGCACCTGCACGGGGCTCTTCGTCTGACAGCTCTCTAAGTACAACGGATGAGGAGGAGGAGGAGGACGACTAGTTATCTTTTTTAAAACTCCGTTTGGATGGCCTTGACCTTTCCCCCTCCACTGAGTTTATTTAAGGTGCACTCTCAATGACTGCAGCATCATTTCATCGCGCACCTTCACCACAGCAACATGGAGAGTCAACTCAACTACTGTTGCGAACGGAAATGTTTTTCATGGCCGAATGACATTGATGTTGCGGATGGCCTGGCGTGTAGAAAATGTGAAGCTTTTGGTCAATGCATGTGTAAGTGCAAGTCTTGGAAGAAGCCGAAACCGGAGTTGAAGACATTCCATGTGTACCAGATGAGAGGGCATAAGTACACTTGTTGCCCTGAACGTTGCATTGAATTCACATTAAAACAGCTAACTGGCTGCAAATTGTGCAACAATCATTTTGCAGGTTTTTGCAAACATTATTTAGGAGCCTGTCAGTACAGATCAACTTGGCATACAGAAGCACTCACTATCAATGAAATCGCTATAGATACACAAGAGTAGTCTTTCTACTCTTTTCTTTTTTAAAACTCCATTTGGATGACCTTGACCTTTCCCCCTCCACTCACCTTAGTTTATATAAACCCCATTCCCACTGACCACAGCATCACTTCATCGTGCTCCCTCGTCAAAGCAACATCAACTATGGAAAGTAAGCGCATCTCATGTTGCGAGCATAGGTGTTTGGAGATACAAGGCGTCACATATTGTGCAAAGAAGCGTTGGGAGGAAGAGACGGGGACAACCTATTGCTGTGAGGATAAGTGTTTCCTCTTACCAAAGTGGCAAGTGGATGGGCTGGCCTGCCGGCAATGTGAATGCTTCGGATGTTGCAGGTGTAGATGCAAGAACCAACAGCTGCCACCGCCGGTACTACAAACTTTCAAAATCTACAAATCCAAATACTTTTATACTTGTTGTCCGCAGCGGTGTATTAAATTTCACTTCTCCAATCTTACCAATTGTCGGAAATGCTACGGACAACCTGATGGGTGGTGCACCTGTTTTCTGGACTCCTGCCGCTACAGATCGGATTGGTTTACAGATCCATTAGAGATTGATGAGGTCGCCCAGGAAGCGGAAGAGTAGTCTTTCTACTCTTCAACTTTTTTAAAACTCCATTTGGATGACCTTGAGATTTCCCCCTCCACTTCCCCATATACCTAGAGTACACAGAGCCTGATAGTCAGTCACTCGGTGGCTGTCGTGGGGTGCGCATCGGTGTCGGCGCTCCGTTGTTAAGTGTTCAAGGTCACAGTAACATGAAATTGCGGGCGTTGTACTGGTTCAAGGTCACCTGAGGGATAACCGATTGCCCATTTAGGCAGAGTCATGTCAGAAACTCGAGTTTAACTTGGCACTTTTGCCGTTTCTTGTCGAAAATTCGCTCCAAGTGGTCAAGGTCACGGGGACTCTGACTGAAACTCGGAGCGTAGTGTGAGAAACGGCAAAAGTGCTAAAAAATTTTAAGTTTCTGCGTGACCTTGACCTTAGTGGCGTCGGTGACGTCGTTTTGATGACGTAAGGGGTGATGACGTCATCAGCACGTCATTTCTGTGACGTCATGGGTGTGACGTCATCGAAATGACGTCATTAGTGATGACGTCATCGATTGCGTCATCGATGACGTCATCGATGACGTCATCGGTGAGGTCATTGACCTCGATGACGTCATCCCTCAGGTGACCTTGAACTGGGCCAGCGGCCGCAATTTTACACTACTCATAATAAATATTGCACTTGACAAAATTATGCTTTAAGCTAATATTATCCATACACCCAACTTATCTATGATTCGGTGATGAATAATATCTGACCGGTTGGTTACTATGTCAAAAATGAATAGAAAAATTATACCTTCAACCATTTACCAACCTGTGCATTGGTAGTTTTGCACTAAGATTTAATGCGTGGTGATTAAATCCTTGTTAAGAGAGTAAATAAGTTACATATATAATGTGTATACATCCTGATTAACGTGTTTAGATCTTGTAAACAAAGAAAAATCTATCCTAAAATTATAAGAAATCATAATAAAAGCTATGATAAAAAATCAGAATATTAGAAATAAATATGATGTCAATCTCAGTAGAACTTAAATGTTCTTAGTTTCCAACAGTTTGGTTTCTTATCTTCAGTTCAGTTGGGTAAGTTAAGGGGATCCGCCTCCTCCAAAGTCAATTTTGTGAATTTTTGGTGATTTTTTGTTTTTGGTTCCAATAAATTGTACATATTCTCAGTAGTGTGTCTGCAAAATATCAAGCCATTCCGAGCATTATTTCTAACATTTTTTATGTTTTTATAGAACCGCGCGCTTCGCGAATATATATATAATAATATATATAATATATATAAATTTTTAATATATTTAAAAAATATTTAATAAAATAAAATTTTATTTTATAAAAGTATATTTTATAAAAAAAAGTAAGTGTATTTTATAAAAAGTGAATAAATAGGTAAAATAAGTGTATTTTGTAAATAAAAACTTTAAACGCAAATTTCCGCAAACTAATTTTTCCATGTTTTACTACATACAAGTTTGAATAACTTTTGAACCAGACTAGATAGAGTCTTGAAATTTTTACCACTTTATCTTGATAATATTTATAAACTTTTCACGCATGAAAACCCCCCTACAAGCAAAAATAATTTTTTTATTAATTTTAGAATTTTTTTTGAAACTTTTAAAAAAACAATTTTTTTCTAACGGTTGGGTAATTTTTGTATATGAGCTAGAATAGTTTCCATGCGTCAAAAGTTGCTTTATTTCATGCAGAATAATACAAAACAAAAATTATTTGTATTAGTTGAAAAATAAAAAAGTTATTCAAAATTTAATATATCGCGAAAATCACGCGAAAAAACAGAAAAATTGCCTTTTTTTGGCAAAAAAAAAAAAATTAAAAAATTTTTTTTTCTATAAATTATCTAGTTTATTGTGTAGAAAGGTAAAAAAATATATATGATTGTAATATTATCAAAAAAGTTAAAAAAAAGGGCTGTAGGAGGCGGATCCCCTTAAACGATAGTCGCCTTCTATGGCGAGGAATTATGCAATTTAAGGGACTTATTTTATTTTGACCTTGTTTATGGCTATACATTATGAAATACCGCAGGAGATGGTAATGAAAATCGCGTCGCAGAAGTTTCTTGGATTTTCTAATTAATTTTCTCTTGGAAACTACTTTATTATTTAACTTTTCTAAATTGCTTTGTTGAACACCTAATAATGAAACCCATAAATTAACTGAAGGGTTACATTTGTTCAACAGAAAAATACAATAATGTTGTGTTTACGTGTCTTGAAATTTAATTTTATCTTATTTTATCTTTTTTACAATTTTAAACCTTTTAACCAATAATATAATACAGCTATTTGACACCGAAATAATATTAATATTATTTAGATTTATATTTGAATGTAGTAGACCTTTAACTGTTATGAATAAACTCTGTTTACACTACGAAAATTATGTAATTGCATTATGATCAATTATTTTTTAATTACTACTACGTTTAATTATGTGTATTCAATTATAATATAATACAATTGATAAAGTACAGAGAATAGCCTATAGCACACAACCAATACAACAATACGCCCTTCATTAGACCTGTTATTCTGTTCGTAAACGAATCTCCCATTTTGATTTCAGTCGTCAACTTCTTAACATTTCATCATGCAGCCAATTGCTGATTTTAGTTTCATGCATATTTTATGTAATTTACAACAATCAATTAAACGGATATCACAGGTCATTGGTAGTTGAATAAGTTAAACGATAAAGTAGCTTTGAAGAGAAAATTAATTTAAGAAATTTAAATGAACTTCTGTGACGCGAATCTAATTTCATTGTCATCTCCAGTGATATTTCATGTATTTCTATAAACAAGGTCAGAATAAAATCTCTTCAAAGATTTATTATTCACCCGTACCTATCATGTCCGTCTACAATTATTTTAATGAAAGGTAAATAGTTTGTTTTGCCTGCTCATGAAATTTGTCAAGATCAGATTTTAAAAAACATGGAGCCAAATCAAAGAAGAATTAGAAAAAGAATACAAAATAAATAGGTTGAAGGTGAACAAATTTACATCTATGACATTTGTTCTATTGAAATGTACCACACAATAAATTAATATCGTGCGCTAATTTTTTAGTTTTACTATTTTATATAATATAATATTTTAGTTTTTAATGAAGCCTAAAACAGTTGTACCCGTTGTCTTTTAAATAAGGAGCCAAAAGATCCTTGGATTTCTTTATTGTAAAATAAATCTATTTTTTGCCGATATAAACAGTATACGAAAATGTTAAGTCTAAATTATCCCACGTTTGCTTTTTACCTCCACCCACATGCTTTGCAAATATAATTAAAACCTAACACACTGACAAAGTCTTTGACATTCATGGTGCAATTTTACAAGCTACCAAAGACGAAAGCCACTGAAACTTTGTTATACAACTCTAGTATAAAGCCAACATGATTTTCTAGCATCTACTAATATCACATCTTATGATATATATCGTAAATAATATCAGACATGATTTTTTTTAGTTTTATCTTTTTTATTTTATTTTTTGCACTTGTTTTTAATAAAAAAATATTATAACTTATGTATTTCTCTACTGTTTTCAATTAATTTAATGGTTTAGACCATTGAATAGTCTTTTTTTTCAAAAAAGTTGAGTGTTTTTTAGACTGCAGTAAATACTGGTCTATCGAAGATGATTTCACATTTCATCAATATCACTGTAGTAAGGCGTTAGCAAAGATACCTTGGAAACCTTAAAAATAATAATTTTTAAGTATTTTTATAATGTTAACAATATCTAAAGTTTTATGACTGTCTTAAAAAATGCGTATTGGGCTTATATAATCCAATCTGTTATTAGTTCCAAAAGTAATTTGTGGACAACACCATTGAGTAAAATTTAAAAACCAAAGTTAATCCAAATAATAGAAAATTTTTTGAAAAACTATTTAGCACGCTAATAAAGATGTTTAATGTGCTAATCTAACAAACAATAACTACAACAAATAGTTTACATTTATTTTTGATCAGTCAGAATTATGTAAAGCAGTAGCCAATACTGAACAAGAATATGTATAAAATAAGAAGGTAAAGAAGGTGAATTGATCTCGCAGAAGAATGCAGGGGGCGCGACACTTTGGAGAAATACGACCCACTATATCAAATGAATGTCGGTGTAAAGGAAATTTAAAGTGATAAACCACATCCCGAGATATTTCATACTCGTAGAAAAGAAGAAATATTTCTTATCTTTTTCAGTTTCTTACAAGATTCTGGTCGGTGATTAGGAAAGTATATATCTTAGTTAATAAACCAAAATTACAAAAGCAGGTGGTTATAAATATGGAACACAAAAGGTTCAGACAAATTTAAAATAATACTTCTATACATTTGTTATTACGTTTCATATGTCATCAAATCAAATAAAACCAAATTGATCGATTAATCAAAAGCATTAATATTATATACCAATTAACATATTTCTCATTTACTGGTTCACTTATTGAATGAACGAATGAATGAATGAGTTTATTTATTTATCAATTACAAATAAATTCATACATACATAGTTAAATATACATTACAATAATTTACATGTTGAAACATAATATGTTATACAATCAGATTGTTTTCCCCCTTCTATTAGACAAAAGAGATTAATAAATATAGGGGCCTCCTGGGCAATTCCAGTCCAGTATTGAGGCTCAAATCAAAATAATTAACACTTTTTTCTTATATGGCTGAAGATAATGTAGTTGGATTGGAATATAAAAGTTATATATAATAAAATAAATACAGGAAATTTACTTGTGTTCTGCATAGTTGAGACTGTTTTTCATTCCATAAACAAAATCATTACTCGATTTGATTAGTACGTCTAGAATTATTTATTACAATATAAATGATTACAAACATAAACAATATAAACAAAAACTCTAGTCGAAAAAGTGGACAGTAAGTAAACAAAATTAAGTAAATTTATTTTTGTGTGGAATATTGTGTAACCCATGTAATAACGATAGAAAATATGTTTGGATGTTATAACAGAGCAAAAGTTAAATATTTTAGTAACATTTTAGAATATAAATGACTTTGAATCTCTTTGGAAGTTTTTGTTTTTCTACAATTGGTCTGGTTTTGCTGTTTTTGTTATTCTTCCATTTGAGCCAGATTGCAACGTTCTGGTTAAGAAATTTATTCTGAAAAGTTGTTATTCTGTTTTAAGAAATATCCTCAGAAACTAAAACCTTCAGACCAACTTACCTCACCAATAAAACACATCTCTGCTTTAACCATATAATTAAAAAAATTGGGATCATTCTTACTATTTTTACTGGACTAATTCAGATTTTTTTACATGCAAAGCACCTTTCACACAATTTTTTATTAACAAGTTAATTTTTTTCTTGTTATTTTGGAGAAGCTAGAAACGGCATTAAATATAAGTCGCCATTCAGTCATACTCACATTAAAACACGCACTATGGAGTTCGTCGGTGTCTCAAGAAATACAATGTAATGTAAATTTAAATCTTGAACCTTGTTTCAAATACTGTGTAAACCTAATATTTAACTTAGGTAACAGTAAATTCACCATAAGAACACAAATCAGTTGATGCAAATGGTTTATGAAATACTATTTCGGTCCTTCAAAGATACAAAAGGACACTATTTATTGTGTGCAATATCCACTTTATGAGTTTTTAAAGAGTGGATCAAATCACCTAGGTCTCTTGGATCGGGAAGTTATTGTTTTTAAACAATAAATGATTACGGGTATGGCAAAACTATAATATATTTATTAGAAAAAAAGGTTACAATATATTATTTTACTTGATCATAAGATTTACGAAATTCACCAGCATTTTTACTCTTAAGAACACAAACTCTTGCTGGAATGATTGTTGCTATTAATGTAGGATGCACTGATTTTCTTCAGATTTCAGTTTCCCACTGAACTTGCTGTTTATCAAAAATATTGACTTGACCTTTGAGAGCAATGCCAACGAACTCCAAGAATAAATGACAATGAAAAATGAAAGGAAATATTTTTATAGTTTTATAAGGACTCCATTTGACATTAAAATTTTCTTATAGTTATATAACTAATTTTCTCAAAGAATTGTCATTTGAATTTTCTTGTAACATAATCTAAAGTAAAATTTTTGTTTTCGAAACATTTAGAGCATAGTACACTTTAGCAAAACAAGATTTCAACTTCAAATTCAATGTATTATATATTTTAGCTGTATTATTAAATTGACGAATATTAATTTATTATTTGCATTTCATGAAAATGCATGTAACTGCATTAATGGCCAGATTTATTGTTTAAGTAACATGCACCGCTATCGAGCGCCATAACTCTCGTCGTTGATGTCCGTTATCACTGACAGCGACATTTTAGTGCTATCGGTCCCGCGTCAGTGCATACCCGAACACCGCTCTCTCCACCCCCGTCATGCAAGGCCACCACCGATCACTGATCGGGAACTTTCTGTGCTAATAAAAAAATTAATATAAATAAAATAAAAAAATAAATACTTAAGAATCTAAAACGCGTAGGCTAAACAATGTGATAATGATATAGTTGATACTCTTTCAAAATTATTCTTTAGTAATTAAATAGCACCTTCTAGTGAAGATTTTTGTTTTAGCTTTGTTTCAGAGTTGTACCTAGCTACGTGTCAAAATTGTACTAACCAAATTCAAGGTGTGTGACCTGACCAAAATACATGTCATTCAGAAATTAAATTTTATGTTATACTAATAAACCATAAATAATCGATTTGTCAATACCAAAATACTCTGCTCTTTACTTTCACTTTTTTACGTTTTCAATTCACGAAAGTGCTTAATTGAAGCGGAAGGTTGAAATAGCGCTTGCACCTGCAACCAAAACACAACAAGCTTGTTTAATTGGATATCAGATGTTACACGGTATAGTTTGATTAAATCGCGTGGTTACTGTGTTCATTACTGTTCTACGTTAATGTATTTAGGCTTAATTATTGTTATTAATCAATTTGGTGAATTTCATCCTAAATTTTTTAAAATACTAAGAATCTAAACTTTTAAAGTATTACAGGAATTCATTTTAATGTCTGTAATAAGATCCCAATGGTAAAAAAACTTGAGTTATTTAACGCAAATTAATTTTTGGCAACATAAATTATATTCCTATTATTTCCAGTCTTAAATCGACGAGGTGAACGTAAACATCTCGGTAACAAATATGTGAGAATTATTAATCTTATCATAAATATATCATATGATAAGTATTAAGTCTGATTTTTGCTTTTTAGTTAAATACCTTTGCAAGAAAACAAGTGAGAATTTAGGGTTTCAATTCATAGAAATTGTCTTTTCTCGGTTGATTAATCTTTGAATTGAAAATAAAACTTCATGTTTACGATTAGACAAATTATAAAGTTGTTTATGCTTGGTAATATTTAAGCAGTATTACTGATATTTTAGATTGTTTAACTTACGTTAATGGTGTGATGTGTCAAAATAAAAAAAATATTCACGCTGAACACGTTTCAGGCGTTCTACCGCCCATCTTCAGCAGCGTTTATGTTAAAACATAGCCTACTTTTCATGGTCGTCGAGTTTTACATAGCAACACAGAATTCTTCTACATTTACACATTAACACACACAAACAATGATTAGAACAATCGTCACGCCGGACACACGGATCCATTCCGGTCAATTTTCGTAGTCCTACTGAATCATCAAATTGTAGAGAGGGGTCAAGGTTGTGTCATCTTATCAGCTGACTGGCGATTGCCTGCTCCAGGTTTTCTATATAATCTATTTTACAGATGATACGCTATTTGATCAGCATACTCACCCTTTTTATTCAACAAGCTGCCCTTTCCCCGGGCTTCCACTTCTTAATGAGTAAATAATTCTTCTATAAATTATTTATTATTTATATTAATTATTTATAACACCTGACCTTTATTTTTATGATCCCAACGTTTTAATAATTTTATCGATTTTGCAAAAACAATTTTGTTATTGTTGCTTTTTTTTAATGTTGGTCTACTTAGGAGGAGGCCAGTCATTTTGTTCTTTAAATCTTTCAGCAAACGACCATTAGTGCAACCATGTATTTTTATCGCATTTTACACCACCACTGCATTCTATTAAATCTACATCCTTTGCTTCCCTTTTGTCAACTAGTTGATTAGGTTTGTGAAGCAGCATTTATCTATTAAAAAAATATTTGTTAATGCTAATGTTTGATAAAGTCCAAATTTACTTGAAGGAACTTACAGATCCAAATGAACATTTGTAAGGAATGGGGGCAGAAATATTGGTAACCCTTTGAAGAGTTTTGAAACACTGCAATCAGCCCCGAGAGCCCTCTTCTATAATCAAAGCCCTTTCAACAAATCAATGCTCAACTCCAAGCTTTTTGAGAAATTGAATTTTATCAAGATACTATATAACCTTTTTACTGTAGGTAGTTTTTTATCTAACTGTTTATTATTATTTAATAAAATTCAAAGCTTAGTAGGCCAATAAAATTATTTTTGAGTGAATAAAATTTTACCTATATTTTCTTTTTAGATAAATTAATCGTACAACACAAGTTGAAGTCACTCAAGTGAAACAAAAAAATCTTCAGTAGAAATTTGTCAAATTGAAAAAAGATAATGCTGATTTTCTTTAGCCTTTATAGTAAAAACATTTACGACGAATTTAGGGGTTTCCTTTAAACCCTTAAAAAACGAGTTAATAAAAATATATATGAAGACGGTAATAAGTTTCAATTATTTTTTGTTTAATATAAGTTTGTAAACATCAGTCGTTATGATTATGTAATATTTATTTGTAAAAATACAACCAGCCTATTAGTATTTAAAAACGTAAAACTAAATTAATTTATTTCCAAAATAAAAGGAATATGTAAAGTCTATGGTAGTAAAACTATAGGCACAGTCTAAAAATTTATAATACATTTTACGTAGTAAAGGATAGTACAAAAAATGTACTTATGCATTAGGTACATAACCATTTTTATAAACATTTTAGGCAAGGTAAAAATGTATTATTGTAACCAATTGGTGAGAAAAACTTTGACTGCAAATTTTGTTTTTATTAAACTAGTTTTTTAGTCATGTAAGTTAATTATCAAAATATTCATCGTTTCAAAAGATAAATAAATTGTGTTATTCCTGTTTTTTATGTAAGACTTTCATTGGTGTAAAAACAAGAAATTATCTTGTTTTTAATATTTTGTGGGAAAATTACAAGAATATATAAAATGATGATTGTATGATTGTTTCCTAAGATCGGTTTCGATTGATGTATGTGGTTTTCATCCATCTAAAACAATAAGTTCATTGTACCAGGTAAATTAAAAGTAGAGTAAAAATAAAAAAATTCACAAAACTATTTTATTTATTATGTTTTACATTTATGTATCGTGTTATTTATATTTTCTTTGGAAAAATATACTATTGAAAAGGTACATAAATTAACATAAAACACATAAATTAACATTAACATTAAATTAACGTTAAAAGACATAAATTAATATACTAAAACGTGACAAAAATCTTGCTCTTGATTTCATTGGGTTTTCATTAGTTATAAATGCAGGGTTTCAAGAATAAAAAACAACAAAATCCATTACATTTGCGAAGGTGGAGCCCGGCGGCGGCGTGGCTTTTATCGGAAAGCCAATTGTTGTATGAGGTCGGACTGTAATTTAAAACATTCTCTTTTCTGTTTAATTCTAAATGATAAAATTAAATGTTTTTTTAAGAAATAAGGAATATTACATATATTTGAGTCAATTGGTATACGGGCATGATTTTGCCATATTACAAAAATAATACTTTCTTACCATTACAGTAATGAATAAAAAAATACATAATTATTGTAAAGTTTCCTTACTTATCATAGTTCTTTGTTTAAAGTTCATTGTAGGTGATGGGAGTTCATGTTATTTTTTACTAAATTGACATTTTCCGTCATTGATTAGTAAAACAAATGTATGACGTTTCGGGACCAGGAATCTGATACCATCTTCAGGTGGAAGAACTACCTAGACCATAGCAAAGTTAGTAAAACACACCAGGCGAACCTGGAGAAGTCCACAGCCAAACCTGAAAACAAAAAAGACAGACACAAAAATTAAATAAACACTAATAAATGTACAAAGTTTAAACAGAAAACTGTGAAAGCAGTCAAAACGAAGCACAAAATATTATATATAAAAAATTACAGAACCTATCAGGAGACCATCAGTTACGGGAGCTAACCACTCAAAAGCAATCTCGGGCACGTAATGGCGTCACCTCTACAAAAAACAAGATGACGGCATTTTCCCATCTTGGTCTAAGCATAATTTCTCCTCTTTAACAAATTTCTGGTTTTTGACTCGAAATTTAAATACTTCACTGTGTGTGTGTGTGTGTGTGTGTGTGTGTGTGTGTGTGTGTGTGTGTGTGTGTGTGTGTGTGTGTGTGTGTGTGTGTGTGTGTGTGTGTGTGTGTGTGTGTGTGTGTGTATGTCTTTTTTCTCAAATAATTGTCCTAAGAGTATCCCTAACCTTTTATACTCACTTATCTTACTTCACTGAAAAAACTCTAAGGTTAGAACTACACGTAGTATAGTTAAAATTAACCTTAAGCTAAGGCCACTATTTGCCCAGCAATATTATGGTTATTTTTACACATGAGTTAAGGTTAAAAATTTATAGTTGTGTTTACCTTAGTAAAGTTATTATTAATTTAATGAAAGCAGTAAAATAACAGTAAAATTATTTACAGGCGAGGACAGGATTCGAACCAGGCCCGCTGGCGTGTGAAGCCGGCTCGCTACCTCTAAGCCACCGAGGTACTCTTCGGAAAGGGGCGGAAATGTGTCAGATAATCTGTGGCGACGGCTGGCGTAAGGGTTCCAACTTGTCAGCATTAGTTCAATTGGCGAGTCGTATTCGTCTATGTTGTCCATTTCAACTGTACTTTGTTGCAAAAACTAAAGAAGCCCTTTCCATTTAACTTAATCAGGTTCAGTTAATTTCAGTGGGAAAATGGCTACACTGGACGGAGTCACCAACACCAACCAACGAACGGAACAACGAACCGGCAACGACGGCAACCGGCAACCGAAACCAAATTGACAGATCCTACCGATTCGACAGAAAACGGTAGAACTAAAGTTAAATTTGACCAGTAATTATATGAGCAGACATAAAAAAGTCAATAGTTAATTTAAGCTTGGTCGCTATATCCAAATTAGTCACAAAATCTCAAAAAGTTAGGTTTACATTCAAGAACTACTTTTTTCTTAAGCCTTTAGGCTGTGTAAAACATCCCCACCCCTTCTCTTGGCGGAAGGATAAATATCCGAACTTTCGTTTTTCTTAGCAGAATATTAATTAAAGACCCAGAACTATGACTCACAGCGCTTCAACTAAAATAAATAAAAAATAATCTATTACAGGAATGTAATTTAATTTACTGTCTTATGATGGGGTTGTATACTAAAGGTAAATTATTTCTTAACGTGTAACATTATTGCAATAACAACCTTATATGAGTTAAATTTAAAATAACTCTAATCTGAAGTAGTAATAACCTTATGATTAATGCATTCCTTACCACAATTTTTAGAATATGGTGCTAGTTACTTAACTAAAATTAAATTCCATTCAACCTTAAAAATAGTGTATCGACAACCTTAGAGTTTTTTCAGTGTTCTTCACGTAAGTTATAACTATCAACTAATGTGGAGTAATAATATACGGTGTATAAAGTTTTAAATGTTTATACTTGAGCATATGGCTGCTACTTTGATAGTATTGAGCTCATTTCCGCAAAGACTTTATTTTATTAACTAATCTGTTTTTATTACAAACTATTTTTTACCTTGATTTAAAATTCCGTTGGAAAAAACTACTTACTTGGAAGCCTGTAGGTATGAAATTTGTTGTTCTTATTCATGCCGAACATGTTTCATGAGAATTTCCATCCCTAATTATTGGTTCATTTTAATGAACTGACCAAAAGCGCCGCTGAAGATGGGTGGGAATTCTTCAGAATCATGTTTGATCAAATAAATAGGATCGAAAACTTTGAACCTACATGCTGCGTCGTAGATATTTTATGTCATTTTTTCATCCCAAAATCAAGTTGAGCAAATGTTTGGAGAGAAACGCTGAAGTCGTTGCTTACTGGAGATCAATATGCAAAAGTACATTCATACAAAACATCCTTTTACGTCTAATAATTGTAAAATAATACGTAAAATAATTGAACTTTTACTATGTTTAAAAACCCTGACCTAAAATCATATTTGTAGACTTATTCTCTTGTATAAAATTTAGTTTCGTTCTTCTATTTATCTATATTAAAGTATTGAAACGTACATTAATTCATCAAGGTTCCCAATGTAAACATTTATAAAACGAACCCAAGCTGATCTGCGCCGCGGCGGTACAACACCTACCGCCCCACGCCGACCGGTGGGTTAAAAGGTCCATCTTTTTAGCTCCTATCGGGGGACTAATGATTACTTTTTAAACACTTGATAGGTGTTTATTTGAACAGTTATATTAGGCGCTTCAAACCTCGAAATTTTGAAAATTTAACAAATATTACTCTTGGTGACGTCGCAAAGTAACTCGTTTTCCTTAGTAATATTTGTAAAATTCTCAAAATTTCGAGGTATGAGCGGCGTAATATAACTATGCAACTAAACACTAAAAGTTTAAAGAAAATCCGTTGAAAAACGGCGTCCAAAACAGTTTAATAAAATACCATGTTTAGCATTAAAAGCCGTATGGTTAACATTGCCCACTTCCCAACAATGAATGGGCCACTGGCCCAAAGGTGAAGATGACTCTTTAAGTACTCTAATTTCAATGCGCCGCAAAACATGGGTGAAGTGGAGTACAGGCTTATTCGGTAGCATACTGCCATTAATTAAATAAAAAAAAATCTTACATATAGAATATTGCGAATTAAAATTAAACTAGTTTCTGCCAAAAGGTAATGAAATACAATAGGCCTACAGACATTTTAACTGTAATACTTGTATTTCCAAATGATTCTATAAACTATGTTTATAGTTAAACAAATTTGTATGCCTAAATAAAATTATATTTTTACTGTAAATAAATATATTCTTCAGGATGCAGAACTCCAAACCTACTTATGAAATAATTTACCAACGAATTCCGTTCTCTTGTTATTTACTTAAAATCAGTTTTGGGACTTCTCTGCAATCCTTCAGGACTCACAAGGAACGCTTAAGACATAAAATTAAGTGATTTATTCTTAATAGAAAAGTATTCTTAAAAGTTAACTCTAAGTACTTCTTGTAGTGTTTTTATATTTTTTATTTTCGACTCATGGAGGCTGCATCAATTTAAAGTCATTCGTACAATGAATTAAATGTGTATATTAATTGATGACAGGAAATATTTAATCATGCTAAGAATATCACTGTTGACCATTAATTAAAGAAAAGTATAAATCTACGTTATGAGGTTTTACTACATCATCAGTTGTTTAATATTTACCATTTCAGCAGAATTATAAAAAATAACTTCCAATACAATTCTAAAGCCATAATGCCTAAGCGACCAACTGTGAATTCAGGCAGCTTTATATTCTTAGAATGAAGATGAGCTTGAAATTGAAGAATCTAGATTTGCACTTTTACGATGTTTCAAAACCCTGACCTAAAATCCTATTTGTAGGCTTATTGTCTTGTATAAAATTTAGTTTCGTTCTTCTATTTTTGTATACCAAATTAAAACCATGAACTAATCAGATTTTTGGCAATATTATAACATTATCACAGTCAATTTTTTTTTTACTTTTACTCAGAAATTCATTTGGATTAGAAGTACATTAGTATTGCCATTTTTTATGTTTGACTTAGGAATAACTCAGAAAATAATAATGTTTCAAGTAAATTAAAAGAAAAGTAATCTAAAATTATCCTCATATTTTATCAATTAATTGCAATTTGTTACGTATTCTGCCATAAACATTATTGAATGTAAAAATACATTTAATATAAAATTCATTAAAAAAATAAAACAAGAAATATATAAACCCTTTTTCCCTAAGAGTTTAAATAATCTCCAAAAACGTCCGAATAGATAAATAAATTTGTTTAGATGGTCATAGAATATTCAGTGAGTGGTTTAATATGGAATATACTTGGTAATGTAAAAGGTTTTATGGAAAATAATTAATTGATTTTCTTTGTATAAGCCTAACGACCATATTAAAAAGAATATAATTCTCTATGCTTTCCAGTGCAGAAAACCAGCAATTAAATGACAGTTATCCTCGACGGAAAGAAATGCACGTTTTGTTTTTCATGCCGATGGACACCGGTTTAACGTGACTTCCGAACCTCGGGAGATGCCGAACAATCTTACTTCCCGAACCGGGAATAGAACATTGGCTCACGAGATAAACCAGGGTTCTACCACTGAACTACGGCCAATGAGAACAAATACTTCGTCACAGACCCTGGAATTTGAAAGCTTTACAATTTTATTAGCTAACGGCTAACACTTGAAACTGAAATGCAATTTCGACCGGTGTTCAACTTAAGATTTTACATTTTTTAACATTTGTCATGAACGATTTTCCTTACAACTCTAACGCCTTCAATAAAAAAAATTCATAAAACCAATATATTGTTTGCGTCTAATGTTTTGCATTCAACCCCGTGATATGAGAATCTCCACGGTGTGGCGACGGATATTGCAACACGATCGATTTACAAGCAGGGAAATAGATTCCGCCTTGCTTGACTTCCAATATATTTCTTCGACCATAAACAACAATACGTAATCAAAATATTCTCCAGTCTTTGCTTTATAGGAATATCGACCTAGTTTCCTTACCTCCATTGCCACATTTATATAACGCTGATGTTTCGAAATTCTTTCATGGCTTACTAAATTGAATTAAAAAAAAAACATTTAATTTATTTCATTTTACAATTTTACTTAAAAGTTTTGAAACTAATTAAAAATTACTTATAAATATTTAATGTTAATTAAACTCTAACGCTATTTCAAACATATCACTTGACCATAAACAATCCTATTTAAGTTTAAGATGTCAAGAGTTTTAAATAGCTGAAAAACTGTTGTGAGTTATTTTCAGTCAATTAGTAAAGGGTTAGTATGAAATTTAGGAATTTTAGGTTTCAAACAAAGAATCTCAAACAAAGAATTACAATCGTAAGATTGTTCACCGAATTATCCTGGATTAGTATTTACTAGTATTACATAAACTCTTGGATAAGGTATTCACTTTCTAATGAATAGCGTTACCGTAGATAACATATTCTTTTATCAGAGACAATTAACATAAAAAATTTATTTGATGAATAAAAATATCCCATGCGAAAACTGCGCATTTTGTAACATGCATTTTATATTCTATATGATATATGACGTTTAACATTAAACTATCAAGGAGAACATTTTCGAATGAAAACAAAAAATGTGAGTGTTTAACAATATTTATTTTTACTATGCAGTAACAGACTATCTATTTTTGTTTAAAATATGACTTAAAAATTTATCTGAATGTAATCAGCTGTTAAGTTACGATTTACATTTAAATATCTTACAATGAAAGTTGTTCAACATTTTAAAGCGCCCTCTAGATATAAATCAAAGGCTAAGCGGTTGAAGCCCGAAACTAAAGGACCTTTTAAATCACAATTCACCCAGGCACTATATCACAAGCTTTAAAATTACACATCAATCTTGAAAATCGGATAAAGTAGGTCAGGAGAGAAGGTGTATAGCAGACGAAACCCTTATAGACTAAGAAGATAGATAAAATATGTTTCTAGATTTGTATGCATTAGACGTGAGCCCTATACTGTATTCATTATACATACTGTGTATACATTGTATAATGTGCACAATATACATTCAAACTTAAGTCCATTGATTGACATGCTTTCTACAAAGGGTCCCAAGCAACTAAGTATACTTTTTATAATCGTCCTGTTCCATTAACCCATTTAACCGGGTTGTAACGAGGAGGTTGCTCATAAATCTTTGGAGAAACGTATCATAAATTAAAATTTATCAACTCCAAAAACACGATTTTTTTATTTTTATACACTAATGTGAGTAATAATTCGTATGAAAATAAAAAATACATATATACATCAGTAAAAAATCCTTCTTTGTTCTATTAAAAATAGGTATATGTGATAGACCTAAGAAATGTGCTCATCAGTTTTGAAACGTACTATACTGACTTTTGTACAATTTAAATTCTAAATATTTTTTAATTACTCAAAACAAATATGTCTCAAAGTTCATGTAGCTTAAGAATCAAGAATAGGTTTTTACACAATACCTAATTATTATTACAATAAAAACACCTTAAGGAAACTGTGGATGTTTGAAACCAATTCCTCGGAAATCCACATAAAGAAAATGCGCAGTTCGTGGGTAAAATAGAGGAGTCTATTTCAGTCGTCTCCAGTAACTGTGAGTCGTTTATATCTTTGACACATCTCGCCCTGTGTATCTCCGCAGCCCGAGTTTTGCTAAAGCAATTGAATAAATCATCGCCGTCCCAACCAGTTCTTCCGAAACAACCCCCTTCGCCTCCCGCTAACTCCTGCATTACCGGCAAAGTCGCTTGCTTTAAAATAAACTCCATCTCGTCTCAGTAAAATCTCCTTGCCAGCCTACCCTAATATAATACACTTTAAGAAGACATTTTGAATAACATGGGTTGTATGCTCGTGACTTATTACTACTATCTACTTCTATATAATACAAATTTCAAACTCATAAAATTAATGAGACCTGTAGATGTTAAATATTTTTCTTTCTTAAAAACCGTTTTCGAATTCGAATTAATTACGATTCATCACCAGTTCTAAGACTAGTTTTAAATCTTGCGCACATCAGTGGTAATAAATATTTGACAGGCCTTCATAAATTTGGCGAGTTTTAATTTGTACAGGTGTCAAGACTTAGCTAAACTCTTGTACTCGTACTAATATTTTATTTCTAATATCTATGTTTACATGTTGTTATTTAACCCATACAAGACTTCCTTGATTACAAAAATTGTATGATGTATGTGTATCATTTCAAGTATTTGTAGGATCTTACTTTATATATGATAAATAAGCTCCATTTAGGATGAATCACAGAAACACATTGGCGGTCTGGATTACAATTTCAAAAATTAACTTGGCATTTAACAATGGATATTTATTTGCTCTTAGTTAAAATATGAACTGACCTCCATTACCTCAAGGAATTAAGAAATCCATCTTAAGTTCAAAATTAGTGTTAAATAGTTTATTTATCACACATAGATTTTCCTCTGGGTGTTTTACAATTGAATTTAGGCCTGAGTAATAATAATTTGTCGAATCAATACACCAATCGTTGAAAACTTGATCGAACTTCATATTAATTTAATAAAGTGGATTGATTCAAATTCTTTTATTGAAAAAAATAAACAAATTTGGTCATACAAGATGGAACCGTGATGCTCGCAACAACAATAGGCCAGTGTTCACCACTGGTGGTGCCCGCATGACAATCTGGGCAATATTCATAGACAAACCCACATCACCACGCCGAGCTGCTACCGTATTTTACAATTAACGCCTATTAACATTTTTGGGGTTTAAAATGATGTGTGGAATTCATTCAAAAGGTTATTCCTTAAGAACATTTAGAAATCAATGAAGAGTACTATTTAGAGTGAATAAAAACAATATAGCCTACTTGAATTGAACCTTAAATTTCGGGCCACACACAATTTTTGTCAAAATTGGAACATGCAAAAAGACATTAGATGGATTAGATGTGTTGAGTTCCAATTATTTTGAATTTTACTAACTCAGATTTAACCCGGAGGAAGCCTTTAGAAAAAAAATCATACTGAATATTCGGAATTTTGTAGTGCCAGTTGGTTGCTTTTTGGGTTTTTGGGCGATTAATTGTTATTGAATTCTTCAAGCGCATAATAAAAATGAAAACCTCAATGCGATTTATTATTTATGATCATATAAAGAGTTTATTATATAAACCTGATGGCATAATTTTGAACTGTATGAATTCCCAGCATGTCCTCGTTAGAGATGCTGTTCCCATATACAGGGCAGCAGTAAGTAAAAACTGGAAGGACGAGGGATCGCATGAACTGCAATTTTGCGTATTCTGGCAGTAGAGTTTTGAATCTGGATAGGCCTTTCAGCCTATCAACAGCGCTCTGAACTGAAAGGGTGACGTGCGCTGAAAAAGAGAGGTCACTGTCGAGTGTATTGCAAAGAGTTTTGACATTATTACACTATTTTTATTATTACACATTATTTTTGCTAGTCGGCATTGATAAAATCAATTGCAGCAGTGGTCTCATCAGTTAGACAAGTGAAGCTGACAGTCATCTCATACAAGTGGGCTGTACAACCGTTTACACATCCCGGTAGGTCAGATGTAAAAGGTTGAACAACACAGTGTTCTTATTACACACCTGTGTTACAACACAGGTATTATTACAACAAAGGAATTGTATTACAACACTGTGTTCGTATTACACGCCTGTGTTAAGACACGGGTATTATTACAACAAAGGATTCGTATTACAACACAATGCTAAAAAAAGTCTAACCAAAAATAACTATGCGAATTCTAAAACCCTTTGTACCCCACCTTTGTACCTAAAATTGCTTCAGTGTATTTGGTGGCTTATTGTTGATTTTATAGTCATCTTTGTATCTTTATTAATAAAACAAGACACATAATTTTGTAAATAGCCCTTCCGGTGGATAAAAACTACAAACACTCTTAGGGAAATTACATTCAACACAGTGGTTCACAAGGGACTTGTAGCTACTCTAACTGGTGCTTAATCTCATGACGTTGTAAAATACTATTTGGGTTCAGGGGATTACGTTCTAACATACCCAATAAGCAAATACTCGTGACATTTTATCCTATTAAAAAACAACAAAAATACATTTAGGACAGTTATAACCAAGCAAACGACAACAACATTATTTATCATTCTTAAAAACTAATTTAGGACTAATTTAGGATTAAAAAGGTTATCACTCTCAAAACAACCACCATCATACAGTACCATAATCTTCTGTCACCATTGGCAATTTGGCAATTCATTCCTATTAAATAATTAAATTTTAAAATCATGGTGAAAACAATAATAAATTTTATTTCACTTTTTATAGTGAAAATTACAAGCAAAAAATGTATTATTAAATGAAAAATAGTAAAAATTGTTTTTAATTTTGTGGATAACCTTTTTATATAACATTGGTCATTTTCGTATATTTTAAATTTTCAAATAAAAAAAAAATATTTTGTCATAAAGAAAATTGCAGTGGCATTACCTACAACATTAAAATAAATGGTAAATATTTTTGGGCAAAGGATATAATAATTTTAATTAAAACATTTGTAATAAATTGAAATGTAAAACAAACTATTTCAACAATATATATGATGAAATTCAAAATATATATTTCTTGAATACAGGTAAACTAACATGTAGGGTATGAGCCTAAATTCAGGCTAGAATTATGTGCGTAGGGGTCAGTATTAATAATAACAAAAAAAACTTAAAAAAGAGTTGAACACTACAATTGCCAATAAGATTTATAGTAGGATAAAAGTCATTTTAATTAAATTAAGGAATTTACATGTCACACATAGTATCGGTTTAAAGTAAAAAATGGTAATATTTTCAACATGTTATTAAATTTAAAATTTAAAATCCAATTCTAATACAGAAAAGATATAAATATTCTGAGATTTATTGTAACTAAAATATTTTTGCAGGGTAAGAAATATTAGTGTAAAAAATACCAGTCATCAAAGTATTTTCTCACAATTACGTAAACAGTTAAACTGGTAATTGAATAAAAGAAGAAATTTAAGTAGCTCGTAAGTTGTAAAAATAAAATTATCGTAGAGAATTAGTAAACATTTACAATTTTTCTGAGTGTATTTCTAGACTAAAAATCCAATGATCCAATTAAGTACGAATCAAATCTTGGATTAAGAGGAATGAGAATACAACTTTGTGAACGAAGTGCCTCAAGTTGGTCTCTAGTGGTCTTGGTAGTTAGGTTGGTGATGAAGTTGCCTGAGAATAGAGACGAACAGATCCCTTAGGACTTAAATTAGTTACTTGTGTGTCATATATGAATACAATTTTTATTGTGATTTTGATATTACTTATGTAAATGATATTTTAATTTCCATTACTAAATTTTAATTTTTAATACGTGGTTAGTGTAATTATTTGCCTCCTTTCAAACAATTCTATAAAGTAGTAAATTTAGAACTGAAGTTAAAGGATTTTCCACTTTAAACCTCTTGTTATATCATAACGTCATTTTATAAACACATCAAACTTAAATAGCAATATTAAATTTATTAACTTTACAACACTTTAATTTTTACCATGTATTGTTTTTCTGTTCGAATAATTTAAAATTAAAACAATAATGAATATATATTTGATACGCGATTGTAAGTATCTGAGAGTGTAAGACGGGTTCAGCCAATAGAGCACTTTTTATGGTAAATATAATAGTAAAACATACATGTAGCTTGTTTAATCAATTAATATTTTATATGTGCGAAAGAAAAAGTCTTATGACAAATTAAGAGGTTAGAAAATGTGTATTTGAATAGGTTTTAGATGCAGCGATTTAAACGGTTAGTAGGAAAAGAACGAGAGATATGATTGTAAAAGGGTTTTAGGAGTTGTGTCAGAGTATGGATTGAGTGGTTGGTAGGAGATTATTCAGAGTAGGAGTCGTGTACAGCAGATTAAATGGTTGATTAAAGATTTATCAGAGTGGGAGTCGTGTACAGCAGATTAAATGGTTGATAAAAGATTTATCAGAGTGGGAGTCGTGTACCGCAGATTAGATTGTTGGTAGGTGATGTATCAGATTGTGAGTCGTGTATAGCAGATTAAATGATTGGTAGGAAATGTATCAGATTGTGAGTCGTGTATAGCAGATTAAATGATTAGTAGGAGATGTATCAGATTGGGAATCGTGTACAGCAGATTAAATGATTGGTAGGAGATGAATCAGATTGGGAGTCGTGGATAGGAGATTAAATGAACGGTAGGAGATGTCTCAGATTGGGAATCGTGTACAGCAGATTAAATGATTGGTAGGAGATTAATCAGATTGGGAGTCGTGGATAGGGGATTAAATGTACGGTAGGAGATGTCTCAGATTGGGAGTCGTGTATAGCAGATTAAATGGTTGGTAGGGATGTATCCGATTGGGAGTCGTATATAGCAGATTAAATGGTTGGTAGGAGATGTATCCGATTGGGAGTCGTGTATAGCAGATTAAATGGTTGGTAGGAGATGTATCCGATTGGGAGTCGTGTATAGCAGATTAAATGGTTGGTAGGAGATGTATCC
This sequence comes from Neoaliturus tenellus, assembly GCA_030545055.2. Lineage (NCBI taxonomy): Eukaryota > Metazoa > Arthropoda > Insecta > Hemiptera > Cicadellidae > Neoaliturus > Neoaliturus tenellus. Next base: position 53,411,967 of record CM061533.1, on the reverse strand, counting down.
GATTGGGAGTCGTGTATAGCAGATTAAATGATTGGTAGGAAATGTATCAGATTGTGAGTCGTGTATAGCAGATTAAATGATTAGTAGGAGATGTATCAGATTGGGAATCGTGTACAGCAGATTAAATGATTGGTAGGAGATGAATCAGATTGGGAGTCGTGGATAGGAGATTAAATGAACGGTAGGAGATGTCTCAGATTGGGAATCGTGTACAGCAGATTAAATGATTGGTAGGAGATTAATCAGATTGGGAGTCGTGGATAGGGGATTAAATGTACGGTAGGAGATGTCTCAGATTGGGAGTCGTGTATAGCAGATTAAATGGTTGGTAGGGATGTATCCGATTGGGAGTCGTATATAGCAGATTAAATGGTTGGTAGGAGATGTATCCGATTGGGAGTCGTGTATAGCAGATTAAATGGTTGGTAGGAGATGTATCCGATTGGGAGTCGTGTATAGCAGATTAAATGGTTGGTAGGAGATGTATCCGATTGGGAGTCGTGTATAGCAGATTAAATGGTTGGTAGGAGATGTATCCGATTGGGAGTCGTGTATAGCAGATTAAATGGTTGGTAGGAGATGTATCCGATTGGGAGTCGTGTATAGCAGATTAAATGGTTGGTAGGAGATGTATCCGATTGGGAGTCGTGTATAGCAGATTAAATGTTTGGTAGGGAAATATATCAGAGTGGGAGTGTGCACAGCAGATTATATGGTTAGTAGGAAATTATTTAGAGTGGGAGTCCTGTACAGCAGATTAAATGGTTTATAAAATAAAGAATCAGGGTTGAAGTCGTGTAAAGCAGATTTAATCGTGGGGATGAATCAGAGTAGGAGATATGTGATGCGCATTGAATGGTTGATAAAAGATGTATTAGAGTGGGATTTTTGACTATATCCTTAAACGTTAGTAGGCGTTGTGTCAGAATGGGGGATGTAAGAAGTTCATTATTGTAGTTGATTTATTTTTATTTTATATAGTTAGAGAATTATAAAAGTGTGAGATGTGCTTGCCGGTTTTTATGCTACAATGAGTACTTAGTAAATTATACGTATTATCAATGTATTGAACAAAAGAATAACCTTAGGTTTACATAAATTTAAACATTGCATACATTAAAAAATTTGTTATAGATATGAAATTTTCATTGATTTATATTATTCTTATTTTTGACATTATCATGATAGCACATTTGAGGTAAACATTTTTTATTTCATAATGAATGTATTCAGTTAAACATTTAAGGTTATAGTTATGTGTTAATTTATGCAATACTAAAAATATATCCCCAAAAAAATCATTTATATTTACATTTGACATGACGTGTAATTTAATGGAAACTAAATACTTAATAGTAAGATACTAGTCAGCATATAGGTATATGGGTCAGGGCACAAGTATATCTCATATTATATCGATTGGTGCAGTCTTGTTCGTCAGCGTTCTCGTTGTGCCCCATTACACATGTAGTTCCAGCGCGTGTTCGGACTTCAAATGATCCCCTCAATAACATTTCATGCACTTTTTTCTCTCTCGTTGTTTTCATTATTCAAGACAGGTTAATGTTTGACTTAAATGTTATATTTTCACCATAAATGCATTTGGTTCATGATTTTTTTAAATTATGTATTGGCAATCATAGAATGATAGCCCAATTATATTTAGTTATAAATATTTAATATGTTTCCATTTATTGCTATACCTATTGATAAAATCAGTCGCAAATTACAACAATTATTGGAAAACTTAGGCTATAAGTGTTTAAAAATAGTAAACTTCTGGTTTCATTACATTTATATTAAAAACTATATTCGTTTATCAAGAATATGTCACTATCCAAAACACGGTTTGATCCCAGTTAGTTTTAAATAACATTAATTTAAAATAAAAAATCCTTTTATCATTAAAGCAAAACCCCTATAATTTATACACAAAGTTTCTTTTTAAATGATGAAAACTCAATAACACATACTTTAATTTTTAAAATTATGGAAAGAAGTGTTTAGTTCGGTTACCCATATTGTTTTTAATTACTGTTTTTAATGATAAAACATGGTTTACATTGTTAAGGTACCATTTATGTAATTTTTTAGATTTTCTTTCTACATTTACAATGAAAATTAAAACATATTATTTCATTTCAGACCAATATTTATTTGCCATGGTACGATATATTATAAGAACATAACATAAATTTAATGAACTTGTTAAACTTTAAAATAAGATGCTGTTTTTATATTGTAATATTAGATTACGAAAATCTCAATAGTACACAAGGTACAAATATTGAGAACGAATTCCTTAAGAAGTATGTTTGATCTAAAGATATTAGATTTCCAGTCCAGTCACGTTGGAAACCACCGGCTCCGCGAGAATTCTGAGAAGAAAGACTGCGGCATTCATCAGAAAACAAGATAAACCACTTCTCTAAGTCAAAATCTGTAGCAATATGTTAAAAAAGCAATATGTTATCGACTTACTGTTGGATGTACATTGGTCTTATTAATATTTTAATGTATTACAAACGTGAGATTAATGTATATTTTGCACTTACATTCCTATGATAACCAATGGGTTATACTAAACTACAAATAAATAACCTTATATTTAAAAGTAATTCAATTCAACATTTTATAAATAACTTTAACCAAGAGTTACACCATAACAAATAGTGGTTAAATCTAATTACTGCAAAGGAAGTTTGGATTTGAGTCATAAGCCATAGAAAAGAGCCACATTGGGAAAGGATCTAATAGATTGATGCCTTTGTTTTCTGAAACAACGCAAATAAACCGCTTACGAAGACAATAGGATTTAAGGACTTATCCCTGAAGGTGAGGTCTGAAGTGCTGTGCCTCCCGTAGCATTGTTGTAGCATTAGTAAATTAATAGAGTTATTAGATATGTAAATACTGGATACTTTTTTATTTAAATTTAATTGGTAAGTTGAAGTTAGTACAAACACTTTATTTTCCCACTTCGCAACATGCAATATAATATTATGAACATTTTTATCCTTTATGCTGGAAACCACCAATTATATGTATAAGTTTTATTTTTATAGTCAACTAGCTGTTTCCCTTCACAGCTTCGCCCGTGACTGAATTTATTTTATAGGTGATTAGCTCGTTCGCTACGCTAGCTCGCTCTCACGCTCACCTTATTTATAAAAAATCGCTGGAATACCTCAAATCAGAATTTTTTATTGAATTTGTTTCTTAGCAACCAACAAGAGTAGATAAAATAGAAATTTTCATTTCTTTACAAACTATTGTATGCCCTCTGGGTCAGAGACCTTTGGACAGATTTGCACCAAACTTCACAAAAACCATCCTTGAATAATGCCTAATAATTCTTGAAAGTTTTATTAAAATCTGTCGAGTGGTTTCGTAGTCCATAGGCAACATACATATATAAATACATTCATACATACATGCATACTGCCTCTTTTATTGATATAGATAGATAACATGGAATAAGTATAAATACTTAAAGTAATATATCAAACTACGCAATAATATTTCTAAATGTCATATAGTCTACCATCACCCGGAAAATGTCTAAGCTTAGTGAATAGTAAAGAAGAATGTACTTATCAACAAACAAGTGATGACTTTAAAGTCATGATTCTGTCGAGAGCGCCTGTAGTAATGTTTTTTATTAACAGGAATATTACTAGTGTAAGCGTGGTGATTTGCCTCGGAGTCTTTAAATTCTATTAAAGGCTCTTCAGTTTTATAATTTCTTACGGTAAAATAGTAGTATTACTCTTGTTAAGGGAGTTTTTTTTTTTTTTTTTTTTTTTTTTTTTGAGTGGTTGGCTGCACTGCCAACGACATCAGTGACGTCGGGCGGATACAACAATTACGTGTTAATAATTTATTCAACAGATTAGTCCAAGTAAAATGTGTTATGCGGTTCTTTTAAACCTGAAGTATTGGAAAGTAGCAATTACTATACTTATAATTGTTAATCAGAATGTTTCGATGTTTTTTTTCAACTATTGTTTTGTTTCAATTATTGTAAGTTTGCAATAGATTGTAAATAATTGAGATAACATAATTAGATTTGTTCGGGAATAATTTCATTTCGTTATTTTCAAGACGTAAACTTTATTACACAAAAAAACTTCAAAGTAAAGTTTCCCCCATTCTTCAAAGCTTTTACTTCCATACATATCACCCTCCTTAACTTACAACTCTTTTTCCAACTTTCCGAGCTATTCTTACTATTATATCTTAAAGTCCAATTTTTTAGACGTTTTCCCTGACACAAACACATTAGTCAATACTGTATAATGAAAACATCCTTGAAAAAAAAAATTATCTTGGTAACGTTTTAATCGTCTGTTAGGTAAAAGAAAATCAATCATGCAATATTTAACCATTAAAAATATACATTATAAATTAGATCACGTGGTTTAGTGTGTTCGATTTCGTGCGAATCCTGCCTTTGTTTTCTTAATTTCCACTAAATACGTTTTTTACTTTGTTTCTTCCAGTGAGCACAAAGGCTTCCTCCTTTTATTACATTACGTCAAGAATTTACTTATTTTTAGTGATTGATGTTTCAGAAGAATAAAGTTGTGATAATAAAGCCAGTCTACTATTAAACAACCGATTTACTTTTCCATGTTCCAATTACAATTTTATATTCCAACTAAACCATTTCATTATTGTAGTTTGATTCTTACGTTTGACGTGGTTGTGATTTGTGTGAGAAAGATGCTATAAATTGAATATCTTTCTATTTTAAAATCTCTCTTCCAAAAGATCTATTAAAAATATTATCTTTCATGAAAAGACATTTAGTTGAAAGTATTAAAAATTCTATTTGGAATGGTATCCCAAACCCATAATGCTACAAATTGACTTATAGTGAATCATTTTGTTCCAGTACACGATAATAATTCCTCAAGGTAAACCTGTCAACAATGAGCAGTTGTAGTTATATCCCATTCTTAACATATTTTATAGTTCTCACATTTTATGTAGATTTGTTCTGTTAAATTATAATAAATAAATAATTATATTTTATTATTTAATAAGTTGTTGAAAACAATATATACGGTTATTATTTATATACTTATTATTTGTATTTTATAGAAATTTATTCTAATTATGAATTTTTACCAGAATTCACCAACACGAACAAAATGCTTAAAGATAGTTGTAAAAATCATCTTGATGATGTCAAGGTTTGGTTCGTCCTTCCTTAATATGCTTTCCGATCGTAAAATTGACTGATTTATGAGATTAAAAAAAAAAAAAAAAAAAAAAAAAAAACTCTACAGTTGATACAATTGTACTGAATGTTTCAAAATGGACACTACACAAACCATTTCTATATCACCGAAGTAATAGCATTAATCATAACAAATTCACTAATGTAAAAACTAACGCCATCCTTTTAAGAGTCAACTACGTTCAATAAAATAAATAAATAAATAAATAAAACTAAAACCAAACAATACTAATAAAAAATACCCCCGTCGCAGCAGACCTGCGTACTCAGCGAATTTCCAAATTATTAATATTAATTTTGACCAGCTAAACTTGTAAACAAAATTTCATCACGTGCTCATAAATAGGGAAATAAATGTCTATTCTCCTTAAGATAAATATAGGGAAAGAGTATGCAGGTATGCTGCCATGGGGGACCCTAAAAGTAGGTTTTTAGCATAGAAAAAATTTATTTCTACCATATAAAGCCATATAGTAAATTTCATCAATATCTGTCCATAAATAAAAAAGTTTGCCTATTCTCCATATGATTAACATGGGAAAAGAGTATGTAGGTTTGCTGCCATGATAAGTACAAAAAAACCAAGATTTTTTTACCTTAAATGGATGAATCTCAACCAAATGAAACTAAATACCAAGTTTCATCCAAAAATTTTGGTTAATAAGTGAAATATTAACACATCCTTATTCTCCATAAGATTAACATTGGAGCCCCAAAAGACAATTTACTGTCTTTAGACTTTGTAATATCTCGGTAACCAATAGAGATAGAGCAAAGCTTCAAAATACTAAATTGTGTTTTTTTTAGCTAAATCCAGTGGTCAAAATAAAAATTTAAAATTTTTCAAATTTACATATGAAAAATGTAAAAAACCCATTTTTGGGGTACAAAATCCCCCAAAACTACCCCTTCCGGTAGGTCGATATGTCTGGTTTTCGAACTCATCCGAATAAACATAGGATTACACATCTCTACCAAATTTGGTGTCGATCGGTACCACCATTTTTACAAGAGTTATCGTGTCTAGGGACACATATATACATATATACATATATATATAAAAATTTTAATGACTATTATTTTTGGTCTCTGGGCACCTCAAAACGAAAAAGTAACTTGGTCGCGGGCTTAGGTCTTACCATGAGACCTACGGTAATAGCTTATTCCTTATGGGAAATTCGCTAATACCCCCGTCGCAACAGACCTGCGTACTCAGCGAATTTCCAAATTATTAATATTAATTTTGACCAGCTAAACTTGTAAACAAAATTTCATCACGTGCTCATAAATAGGTAAATAAATGTCTATTCTCCTTAAGATAAATATAGGGAAGGAGTATGCAGGTATGCTGCCATGGGGGACACTAAAAGTAGGTTTTTAGCATAGAAAAAATTTATTTCTACCATATAAAGCCATATAGTAAATTTCATCAATATCTGTCCATAAATAAAAAAGTTTGCCTATTCTCCATATGATTAACATGGGAAAAGAGTATGTAGGTTTGCTGCCATGATAAGTACAAAAAAACCAAGATTTTTTTACCTTAAATGGATGAATCTCAACCAAATGAAACTAAATACCAAGTTTCATCCAAAAATTTTGGTTAATAAGTGAAATATTAACACATCCTTATTCTCCATAAGATTAACATTGGAGCCCCAAAAGACAATGTACTGTCTTTAGACTTTGTAATATCTCGGTAACCAATAGAGATAGAGCAAAGCTTCAAAATACTAAATTGTGTGTTTTTTGAGCTAAATCCAGTGGTCAAAATAAAAATTTAAAATTTTTCAAATTTACATATGAAAAATGTAAAAAACCCATTTTTGGGGTACAAAATCCCCCAAAACTACCCCTCCCGGTAGGTCGATATGTCTGGTTTTCGAACTCATCCGAATAAACATAGGATTACACATCTCTACCAAATTTGGTGTCGATCGGACCATTTTTACAAGAGTTATCGTGTCTAGGGACACATATATACATATATACACATATATATATAAATTTTAATGACTATTATTTTTGGTCTCTGGGCACCTCAAAACGAAAAAGTAACATGGTCCCGGGCTTAGGTCTTACCATGAGACCTACGGTAATAGCTTATTCCTTATGGGAAATTCGCTAAAAACTGTTTAGTTATAAAAATAATAATTCATGTCACCTCTGAACAAAAAGAAATGTTGTGTGGTACATGACAAGTATTTAACAGCATATTGTTGTAGCAAAGATTGTATTTTGAAGGTGACTAGGCCACGCGTGAGATTTAAGTCAGAACGCGAGCGAATCGAGTTCTATAAAACATATCTCAATAGTGGCTTACAACGGAATACAATCGTTGCAATACACTACTGGTCGTGAATACACTACTTAACAAGGACCAACTAAAATTTGGCAAATCACTGTAAAAATAAGGTAATAAATAGGTCTAAATAAATATATGTTATGTCGGGCACCTGCCCAAAATGTGGCCACAACTGTTGTCGCTGAATCTAATCATTGTTCTCCCTCACATATGATCACACTCTTTGTTATTCTTGAAATATACTAATAGTTATCTGTGCTTCTAGGGACTAAAGTACACTTTTTTCTCCTTGTTGGGAAACTGTTGCTGCCCGAAGGCGAAGCCGAGGCCGACAATTTTTTGAGGAAGAAAAAGTACTTTAGTCCCTTGATGCACACAACATTTTTCCTCCACCTACACGAATAACATTTAGTCCTATGACAATAGGCCTACCTCATATATTATAACTTTACCTCCATATAATCCCTTGCTCCGTCAAGCTGGATCAATCACATCAACATAAAAAAACACACAAGGTAAGCTATATCATTTTTAAAACACAAAAAGTAGAATTTAAGCTAATGAAAATTCTCACACTTAGGTTTTGGACTTCTAAGGTTAATAGCCTACAAAGCGAAATGTAAACAAACACGTACACTGCTGACAGAATGGCTTATGCTATTAGCTGATACTGGTAAACAAAGAGTAACGAAACAAATACAAGTGACACCTGACTGTCACTCATGTTCTTTTTAATCTCTCTTTTAATGTTATTCTTATGTAACTAGCTTTAGCCCCGTGATACAAAAAATTTGTGTTTCTCTAGGTATAAAAATTAAGTACTCACGTCACATTGGGTAAATACTAGTACTTTAGTACTCTATTCCAAGGAGTAAAATACGGCCTTATATAGTAGGTGGAGGGGAAATATAATTCATAATGGAACGATCAGCTGATGTGTAAGTTGCGTAATTACTTTCATCAAATTCTGAGCTTAATTAAACAAGAGTTAAATATAAGTTTATATGTACATAAGGTTGTAAGAGTTCATGGAAATGTGTTTCAAAGGAAAATGTTAGGCAACAGCTGCAGGAGCCCGATATTTAATGCTGTAAAGAGTAGGATTGTACTCTGTCCTTTTACTGAGCAAATTATACCAATTACGTTTTAAGTAATGTTTTTCCCAAAGAATTAACATACCTAATACATAACTCTAAAAAAACGAGTTTCAATCATATATTATTATAATCATTTACAAAAAAGAAAATACATTTTTAGTGAAATAATTTATAATATCTTCAATTAATTTTGTTTTGTATAAAGTTATATAAACTTGGCCATTGGCAACTTGTAAACCATAACACAGTAATATAAAGAAGGTTAAATTGCAAAGTAATGAGGAATTCTGAGTTGTATACAACGGTGGATAAAAATCACACCTATTTTATCAGTTTCTTTCGCTGTGACTTATTGCCCTTTACGCTCAGAAGATTTTTCCTTATAACTCCTTTTTTTCAAGATGAAAGTTCAAGGGGATTCAGGATAAAAAAACCCTAAAGAAAATTAGAAATGCCGATCACGCATGAGCTGTCCTTAGCCTGTGTATTAGGATATGTGGCGAGACGACGTGTCCTACAAACTAAGAATCCTTTTGGATCAGTAGCTAGCAATTCTGCCTTCAACCCTGCAGTTACTGCCTCTAACGCCCAGTCACCTTAGTGGCAATGACTTCGTCTAATGCAAAACTTGAATTTTACTTGTATTGAATTAGTACAACAAAGATTCTTTCACTTCAGTCATGGAGTTTTCATTGTAAAATAATAATAAAATAATTTTGAAGTACTGTATATTTATTTCAACTTTAAAGTTTTTCTTAGGTTACTTAGACTAACAATTATTTATTCATCTTATATTTAAGAGTTAATTTAAGTGACTCCATGCCTCGTATTCAATGAACTAAAATGAATTTCACCGTAGTATGATTTTATGGTTTACAATTATCAACGGCGGTACTCCACGACCGGGGATCCGTTCGTCTCTATTCATGGCCAACTTTATCACCCAACTCCGACAACTGAGCCCGCCAGAGACCAACTTCGGATCTCTTTCACTAAGTTGTCGCTCGATCCTAAGGGCCCGAAAAGTTTATTATTAAAGATATTTACTCGGGACTTGAATGTTGTGTTTCAATGGTAAGGTTAACATGGGTTTATTTGAATAATGATAATCTCCCGCCCGAAATAAGTTTTTTTACATAAAATATCGAGAAATTATTTTTAAATGTTTAAACGTAATTAATCGAAGGCCTAGTATATAACTGTAAGATTGCTTGAAAGGAATATTTCTTAAATTTTTTAGTCACAAATAGCCTTTAAACCATTCCCCAACAATACCGTTACATTTTGAAAAAGAAAGAAATCACTGCACTGAAACAAATGTAATAAATAGCATTTGTATTTATTTATTTAATTAAACCAACCCATAACTGAAGATATCATATTCATTATAAATATCACACAAGTTTGCTTTCCTTTTTAAATATCTAAAGATAGATAGATAATTCGGAAATTCAGGCGCTACATTTGATTATCCCAAGCGAGCTTTTGGGGCTCGTGTAAGGGCCCTGGTGAGCTTTTGAGACAAACGTGTGTGTGGGGGGGGGGGGGAGGGTCGATGGGTTAACAACAGAAACACAAACCAGCTTTATCGTTGGAAACACCAATTTGCTTGAACTAAGTTATGCATTAAACGTTATTTTAAAGTAAAACATTGTTTAATCATTGTTTTCCGTATGAAAATGTAAGTAATACAATCTTGGAAATTCACCAATATATGTTACCGAAATCATTATTTAATAAGTTTTGTTTAGTAAAAATAAAAAATTTTACTCACACGTGCCTTTGCAGAAACCATACGTCATATACAGTTTGTTCCTTAAAAGATGTCACAAACTTCGGGGTCTGATAGTACAGGTGAATTGGTGAATTTGGACAAAAAATTTATTCTTGACATGTAGAAAAATCTTAAGTTTAGCCACTAACAACCATTGTGTTTTTTAACCTATAACATTTTTATTTCTGTGACGGATTATATGAAGTTCATTTGGCATGAAACTTAATCAAACCAATGTTCATTTTAAGAAAAGGGGTTTTCCCTATACAGTATGTATTTTCAAAATGCCAAGGCCAATTTAAGTTTTTAAACTCAATTTAAAAACATGGTAAATAAAAAAAAAAAACTTAAGTGCTGTAAAAGTTGACAAATTAAATCATTCAACCAATGAAACCACATTTGTTAGGAATTGACTACAAATAATGGAGTTTTTGGATTTGTATCTTAAAATAATCTAAATTTGCGTTAATTTTAAAGCAAAACCTATGTTTTTCTGCAAGAAAATGGCAATAACTACATTATTTGTTGTTAGGTCCTTACAAACCTAGTACCATTAGTTAGGTAATTTAATTTGTCACCATGTATCTTTTGTAAAGTTCTGTAAAATTTACAATTTTTGAAATCTTTTAATTAAAATCATTAAAATGGCCGTAATTTTATAAATATACATAGGAAAAATGATATGATAATGAACAATAGTGTAATAAAGGTTCACGCCAAATAAGAACTTCATATAATGATCCGGTACGGAAGTAAAATTAATTAGTGTAAAAACAAAATGGCGGCTATTGGTTAAACGAGGATTTTGCGATATGTGTCAAAAGGATATTTTATGTTTAACCTAACGACTACTATCAGTCTTTATGTACATGTGCAGTTTGTGAATTGCACACAATTGATTGAACCATAATTGGATTTTTTATTAAAAGTTTAAATAGAAATATTAAAGAATAAATTAATTGAATTTTCCTCGCCTAAATTGTTTAGGCTTTGGATGAGTCTTCGTGCCTTATGGACAACGTGAATTCGCTAGTTTTTATAGTATTGTCTACCAATACTATATCAGTTGACACCCTTAATATGTATTATAAGTTAAACTTGAGGACATGAAGTATGTTTTTCGTTGTAAATAAAAGAAAGAATGTAATCCAGTTAAAAAAAACAAACAAACAAAAACTAAAAATACAATATACAGTATATAGAGTGTATAAGCGTTATACGTTGACTGTACTGCAGGAGATGTGTATTTGATGGATTGATTATTATTAAAAATACTAGTAAGAGTACAAATGTTGCTATAAACGTTGGCGAATATGAATCTACTTTTGTATACTCCCAAAATGAATCTCAGGATCTTTTACTGACTATTCACTACCACAGCGATGTAAGGCTTACTCTTGCTCCACAACGGCACCTGATATTGAATATACAACAACTACGATGTAAACCATGTAAACATGGTTACCATACAACTCCATGTAAACCGAACATCATAATTGCTTATTGACTATGCAGCACCCGATTGAGGTATAGGGTACCCTCTCTACGGAAATTCTACATCAGCGTTGTTCATTGTTTATGGCCCATCCTGCCGTAGTACAATCCGTTTAAATTTAACTTTGACTTGTTGTATTGATTTATTAAAATGTAAATGGTGTAGTAGTGTAGCTAATTCAAAATTCCGTTTTGATAAGCTATTATGTTTAAGGATTATCTCGCTTTAAAAATTTACAGGCATGTATTTCTTAAACTGTTCATTATAAAAATAAATAGGGCTATGGAAAGCGAACAGTTTTTTGCTAAGCAGGAGATTTATTTTAATCTTCATCAGTCATAAGATAAACAATAATCAGTAAAAACACCTAACACTGCACCAGATAATGGATATGTGTTGTGATCAATTTGATTTAAAACATCGTATCATAATAGAATCAGAAATATCTCTGATGTTTTGTTTAAAGAGAATTGCCTTTTACTTATAACAATTAAAAAACATCTTGACTTTCAATAACTATATGCAACATAAATAAAACCTAAAATACGTAAAAAATGTTTTCATTTTATTTTTAATCTTCATTGAACCACTGACCACTAGGTGCAAACAGACGATTAGTAGAACAGTTTTGAATATTTATGGACGTATAGTAGTTAAAAAAAAAAAAAAAAAAAAAAAAAAAAAAAAAAAAAAAAAAACTGTTCCCTTGTGAATCGAAGTTCATAAAAGTAATAAATGTGCATTTACGATTCATCCGTTACATCTCCCACGTCATCGAGCAATGTTCCATGCTCGACTGATTCCATGAATTGGTTTATCGCTGTGATTTCATTTATAGCAAATGTTAAAAGAATTTTACAACGACCTTTAATATTATTATTTTTGAAATTCGTATTTGCAAATTATGGAATAAGGTAAATCACTATAGACGTTTTACAAGTTCTGCACGAATAAAAAAGAGTTATTTATATAATTTGTGGATACACTTTTGAGTCATTTGTGTTGTTATAAGTCTGTATTTCTTACAAACACAAAATAAAAACAAAAAGGATGAATACAATTTAACTCGTCTTGGATTATCTGTAATCTTTGACAGTCATACATAAAGGTGTTAAAAAGGTTACGTATTTTAGACGAATCGTTATCAAAGTAGACTACATAAAATATTTTAATTAATTCTATAATAACTATTAGAAATTATATTTCCTAAAACCGGCGTTGTAATACTTATTTAACTTCATATAACTTATGATAATTTTCAGGTTATCATATAAGATTCAATAAAGTAACACATTTAATTTGTGTTGTAAATTCCATCACTATGTAATTACTGTGTACCATAATAGTAGTAATGAAGATTTTTTTTGGTCGTATGGTTTTGTTTATAAAGTTAATTTACGTTTACCTTAGCACATGAGGTTATTTAACCTTGATTTATTAAAAAGTCAATCAAGTACAATTTTAGTTTTTACTGCATTATGCATGCACATTCGTTTATAAGTTCATCCCATAAGAATAAGCTTCAAAAGAACTATATCGAGCGTAAGGAAAAGATAGAATTGTTATTTCAACAACTCGACATCCTGTTTTCTAGAACGAATGGAACGTAAAAGTGATATATGTAAAGACATAATCCCATGCGAACAATATATTCTGTGACAGGGGGAAAATGGTTTGATCTGATTATAATAAAAATAAACTTTTCAGCAATTTGTAATACTGGACTAATTTTTTCTTTAGTTACTTTTATTCACTTAAAAATTGCAATTAATGTGAGATTCCACAGATTGTGGTCCTGTAGCTCTAACAATACATTGCATGAGTAAAGAAATTATTGAATGTGTTCTTTAACTTAGTTAAACTGTTTGCAGATATATAAATCTTATTAATTATGTATATTTTACATCAATGCACTATGAGTAACTATGTGAATGCAATTGTAATAATTATTTACTTACCTTTATACCTATTGTGATTGATATTTTAGAATTAATTATATATCAATGTATACTTTGGGAAGAATCAAGAATAAAAGTTAGAATGCTCGTTTGAAAAAATTTCACATTTTTAAACCTGCATAGTTTTTAACATCTTCTATTCAATATGTTGAGTCTATTTACTTAGGCTTAATACTAAAATCTGTTGAATTTTACCTAAACATTTTTAAATACATGTATTTTTTTTAATCAAAGTGAGCTGTGCTTTGCTTACCTTTTATTTTTATGAGATTTTTATTTTCGCCTCATATAGTTTAACTATTTTACAAATATTGTTCATTGAAAGAGGAAATATTATTGTAATAAAATTTTAGTTAAGCTTATACTTTGCTTAAAGTTGTTTTTTTATCTGTACGAATTACATTTATTAAAAAAAATATACTATTAACTAATTAAATTGTTTGTGTTACAGGTAGTGCGATTTCCGTTCATTCAACATTTTATTAGTAAGTACAAAATATTTTAGTTTTCTTGGGAGGTTTTACAAGTTGAAAGGTTAAATAAATAAATGACAACGATGAATTTAATTACATTGCTACACCATTATGGCAATGGACTGATTTTTTACACATCGTATTAACTTTAAAATATGGGAAAACCTACTCATAATCATATGCTATATTAATAAATAAACATATTCAATTGCAAATACCATTTTTTAGTTCGTCCTACTTAGAAAATCAGAGTCTGATTGTAAAGCCCCTCTTAGTGGAGATTAAGTTTTATTATGTAATATTGGCTAGCTCTAATTTTACATCTTTTGTTCGTTTCTATGCTTATTAATAAATATGTACATAAATACAACTAAAAATACAGTTCGTCGAGAAAATATTTTTTTAACTTATGTAGAATAGAGTGCGTTACGTTTCTCAGTCATTACCGTTGAAGACTTTTGAGGTTATTACAAAATTATATCCATTTAATGGTTAGTCCATTTATGAAATAATACAGTCGTTAACAAGGTGCGTAACAAAAAATACAACCATTATGTCATATTATCTTTAATTAATAATTTAGGAGACTTCCAACAAGGATATAAATGCTGTGGGCCTGCAAGAGGCTGTGCGTAGGAGTTGAATAGCGAGGAGAGAACTCTACGTATTCATGGATGTCTTCCAGTATTGACCGGCGCGGCAACCCTAGCACATCACATCACTTACAGTGGCGCAACCAAAACTGACAAGGGGTCGGGACAATTGCAACATGTTCTCCTTAACGCGTCAAAACACTCACTGGAATGCTATTCGTACATTGAAATAACCCTAAAAAAGGGAATAGGAGAACAATATTATGAACGGTTTTCAGATAAGGCTAGATGAAATTAACTTTTATAGATACACTGTATATTAAGACTGTATATTCACGCAACAATTTTGCGTGTTTGTAGGTGTGTAACACTTCAAAACCTTAGCCATCAAAGATATTATGTCATGCAAATATTAATTCAAGAAAGCAAGATATTAATAACGGTTTGTTAAAAGTTTTTCGAGTGGTAGATTGGGTCTAAGAAATAAATAGGTCTAGGTAATTATGTACAGAGCTTATTCGATATCTATTAAAGTCAATGGGTATATAATTTCAATAACTTCACAATAGCTTTCGACCTAAAGTATAGTTTAATATTTTTCACTCCCAGGTATTGTTTAACAGATAAAGCTCCTAAACATAATCAGGAGAATACTAAAGAGTACAGCAATTTAAAAATATAGATAAGATACATCAATTGACTGATGTAAACTTGAGGATAGTAAACTTAAAGTATCATTAAATTGAATATATGGTTTTTGTCAAGCATGTGCAAAGGATTTGACAAAGCATCTAGTGAAGGAGTGAGGTAGGTCATATATAAATTATTTGTATATTCTAGTCCTTTGATTACAAACCAAAATAACCTATGAATCTACTAATTGACAAACAAATTTTATAACAAAAGCCGATTCCTTTAGTATAATCAAGTCAAATAAAAATGCCTAATTTTATAAAATAATTTAAGATAGATTGAATGTTAGTAAAAATACTATAAAATTGAGATATAGGTGAAATTAACCTTAATTTGCAGGTGGGTCTTAATTCAAACCGTGCATAAGCCTGCATTTAAAAGTTGGAATAGCGTTTGCCGAGGGGCGGCTGGAAGGCAAAGCCAGCTCATTCCCGGTCAGCGACCACGGTAATTACTTCTGAAGCTCTGTTACACCTCCCTCTTCTTCTTCTTCTTCCCTCGTATCAATCCTAAACTGTAATTGTATTCCACTATTAACTCAAATCAGCAAGTTGTGAGGTTTTCGTTGAAGTTTTCGTTAGGTTGAAAGATAATGGAGGCTTAAAGTATTTCTGGCTTAAAGTGTTTAAGACAATGTACGTTCTATTAGCGAATTTCCCTATAGGGAATACGCTATTACGGTAGTAGCCATGGTAAGACCTAAGCCCGGGACCACTTTACTTTTTCATTTTGAGGCCCCCAGAAGCCAAAAACACAATTCGTTCATTTTCTTACATATGTATATATATGTAATATAGAATAAAACCAGAGTACCCTGTTTTTCATTTTTTATTCATAATTTTATACCCTATAAAAGTATGAAAAATAGGGTACTCTGGTTTTATTCTATATTACTTATTATAATAGTAGCCCTGATAAGTGAACTGAATTTTACAAAATGTATATATATATGTGTGTGTGTGTGTGTGTGTGTGTGTGTGTGTGTGTGTGTGTGTGTGTGTGTGTGTGTGTGTGTGTGTGTGTGTGTGTCCGTGGTACTGATAACTTTTGAAGGGGACCTCCGATTTTTATAAAATTTGGTATGGAGGTGTAAGGCCAGGTCTATTTTCATGAGTTCGCGAACCAGCATTGTCGGGTTATGGGAACGGGGTTTTATGGGGTTTCAAAGGGGCCAAGATTGGGTTCTTGGCATTTTTGGACCTTAATTTTTAAAATTCATCAATTTTAACTGAAACCATTTAAAAGAGCTTAAAAAAAACAAACAATTTGGTATTTTGAATTTTTATCATAGCATAACTGGTTACGGGGCAAATCCAAAAATGTGTTTTCCGTGTTATTCTTATGGGAAATAAAAAAAAACCTATATCTTGCTTATTTATTGACATAAGTTAATCAAATTTGGTATGTAAATTATCTATATAAGGTTTAACTTATACTTGCTTACAAAACCCATATGGTGGCAAACCTACATACTCACCCCCGTGGGGTTTATGGGGAAAATAAAAAATTGCCAGAGCTTGATACAATTTTGTGTTTATATTCACCAATTATTGATTAACTTAGATTTTCTAACAACACCCAATGGCAGAAAACCTACATACTCGATCCTATGGTGTTTTTATGGGGAAAGTAAATAATCTGAAATTCCATTGGAAATTCGCTGAGTACGCAGGTCTGCTGCGACGGGGGTATTTTATTTTAAAAACATGAGTTATTAGTTTTTGTCTAACATTACACACATGCATATATGCATTTAACAAAATACAACTTTCAGGATTAGCGGCATTGCTTTTTCTGACGTGTTTTAAATGTGGACAGAAAGTGTGTACATTTTATTTAGTTTATCGTCAAACAATCATTAGGTAAGAAACGAATTTAGTTTTTTAGTCACAAATACAAACAAATAACTAGAACTTTATTCTATCACACATACATAATCTGATATTTTATATTCTCCATAAAATTTATCGATGTTTTCAGACATTTTGATAAACTCTTGGGTGAGAACATGGGCATCAATATTGATGAGTGGAGATGTGCGTATTCAAACAGCGGACTTGAACAAAACCGGCAAAACGTGACAAGAAACTGATCGACACGGTTGATTAGCGAGATCCAGTTATCTCCGACGACGACGCGCACTTATCCAACCCCCCCCCCCCCCCAAACACCACCACCACACCGGCCCTCAGCTCCGATCACGATATATATTTCATTTTTTGGGATTAAAGAATTATTGGAACCAGTTGTATACCTATTTGAGCCCTTTCATAAAAATAAATCAGATTTTCATATAAACATTAAACAATCCCTGTTTTTCATATAAGTTTGCATAGCTACGTGTTGAGAATACGTTAGGCCTACGATTGCAGTTTATTAAGAAGTGAGTTTCTTCCATACACTTTTTGTATGTTAAAATTATGAATTCGATTTAAAAAAATATATATTATAACTTACCCTAACAATGCCTATATCTGAAGCTGTATAGTATTCCGAATTAATGTGGTCAAAGTGAAATTAAAATTTCACTAGGTATTACGTTTTAGTATTACTAAATTTAATATGAAATTTTTATATGTATAGATTGTAACACAACGACGATTTTCTTACAACAACGTTGTAAGAAAATTAATCTTAATAAATATAATTTTATTATTTCTGTCCATAAACTATGTACACTATATGACCAAAATAATATTAATGAAAATCAAATAAAGGTCAACAAAAAATTAAAAATTTAATATCTCTAGGACTTAATTAAATATAAAAGTTATAGTATTATTTTAGTTAGGTTTGAGAACAATAAAGGTTATAATTCATATGTAGACCCCATAACCTACTTTTCTATTAATTAGTATAACATTAAAAAGTTAAATATTTACAACTTAGCTTTATTTAATACTAATTATTGTTATAAACATTTCTCTATTATTGTTGTATAGTCCATATTAATATATTGAAAAGGAAATACCGTTTCAATATAGAATGACGTTTAAGACAACAGGACGGGATTGGCTGAGAGGTAGTAGTGACAGGGGAAATCTGTGAGACGGTCCCCAGGGTGTGACACTAGGAGTAGCAGCGGTGGTGGGGGGGGGGGGTGGAGGTGGTGGGGGTAGGACAATCACTGCATCTCCTGGACCATTGTATTGGACCGACCACCTGCTATAAAACCGGGATTATAAACTTACAATTGAATGTCGGTGAGGATTGCAAAACTCAAATGTTAGATGTTTGAACCTACACAATATTGGAAATTCTTTTTAAGTAAAATTCCTATCGTACGTTCTGGGCTGAAATCTTTTTACGTGTTACCATTGATAGTTCAAGCAACGCAATAATGTAAATATTAATGTACAGGTCAGTTTTAAGCATTACTCATTTTAAATGTGGTATAGTAAGGGTATGGTAAGTCTGGTTAGCATGGACATTCAAATCTTAATTCTGCTATATAGGCTATTTTACCCTTGTTTGACAACAATCCATATTATATACGGGTACATAGGTTGTTCGGGGTCAAGCGGTCTTGACCAGTCTAGCTCGTACGCTACTAGAGGTATGATGTCCTAATTGGTTTTAGCTGTATATTTTATTCTTAATTAGTATCATTTTTAAAAAGGATGACCAAATATATCAAAACCACTATTGGCTTTATCACTATTCTCACCTGACCTTACATTACCAAACCACACTTATAGAACACCCTCCAATCTTCTGGTTGACATTGCTGCCTTCTCTAACTGTTGTAAAAACACGTTTAACCTGAAATTTTCGCAAAAGTGTTAGCGGAGATCAGTATTTAATGGCAATGTGTCATATTTCATTGTTTTTTACCATGTAACATGAAAACAATAGCTGGTGGTTACAACTGACAAGTACCAATATTAAGCAATAAGCTGATAGTAGAAGCAGGTTACCATTCCGTAATGACACATAAAATATTTTTAAGCTAATTTCAAGTAGTCCTAAATAATAATAATCAGTTAATTTCTCAATATTAAATAATCAAATTATGTACATGAAGCAAAAATAAATAAATAAATTAATTAAAAAATAAATAAAATAATTAACTAAGAAATGCACAAAAAAGCATAATTTGTGTATATGGTTGTCCTAATATCTGGTTCTAGCGTTAGCTTTACTCAGCTCATTTATATGAGAGAAAGAGTATGAACAGTTTTTTATTATAATCCTAAAACTGACAATTCGGTGACAAAAACGAAGGTTGTAATATATGATCCATCTTCAAAGACCCCTCCTTGGGTGTCTTGCTAGCCTAACGGTTAGCTTCTTGGACTCCATCTCAAGAGGTCACATGTTCGATCCTCGGGATGCCCACTGACTTTTAAGGGGTTTGGACCGCTTTTACTAAAAACGTTTAGTACTCTCCTACAAAATTCCACTGGTGTTGAAACATAAAAAAGTTGTATTTCAACTACGAAAATTTTACATAATGCAGGCAAGATTAGTTATATTATATCGCATCTAACTGAATCAACAATTCAAGATTACCTGACGCATAGTTTTATAATTGATTCCTCTCGTGGCGCCCAGGTGAATCTCTCACAGTGCGGGGTTGGAGGGAAGAGGGTATGACGATTGTTGCGAGCGCGGCGGTGTCTGCGAGGGGAGGCAACCCTTGTTATCATTGTTATCAGTAAACAGAGCAGCGTTATCGCGCGTAATTACCGTTCCCGTTGCCGCCAACACTCAGCCAACCGGCAGACGAATTACCTCCTCCAGTCGTCAGCATAAACACTCAACCCGCGCCATTTTACTATTTAAACTGCATTAAGTACCTTTAGTGGCTGGAATAAACTAGTTAAGGCTTTATCAGCTTTAGGTATAATTAAGATTATTGTACGGTTGCTTGTAAATAATTCTGAAGATGTTATAAAACAATAAATAACTTTGTGGTCTTTGTTTCTTGTATATAAAATTTAATAAAATAATATTTCGCTTTATATTTTTCATTATTTATATGTATAAGAATGCATTATAACCTCTATTTAGATATTTTAGGTTTAATCTACAATAATGGAGTTCTAAAAAATGCATTAGCTATTAAAGACTCAAAAATGAAATGACTGTTAATAAACCTATTTTTTGCAAATGGATAGTATTTACACATACAGCACTTAGATAAGTGAAACTTATTCTGATGGCCTATCAACTATGGTATCGAAGACAATTATTTGATAAAAAAACTGCATAATTAGTTTCACACATTTTATTTTAGTTATGCCCGAGGTGTTTTACAACGTTTTTAAGGGTAAATCCGACCCGAAGAAAGTCCAAAAATGACAAATGGATCCAGGAGCGAACCGTTAAAAAACTACAAAATTCTCTCAAGATTAAACCAGTGACCTATGAATTCAAAGACGAGCGACTTAACCACTCAACTAAATAGGAAATCATTACCAATTGTTTTATTTTGCTATGTAAACGTTTATTAACACTCGGTTTTAGTTGAACTGCATGGTACAAGGAAATAGTTCTCAAATTTAAAAAGTAAAATTAAAATTTCCCACTAATACCACGACAAAACGTCCAACAAACCTGGAAACTGTAACGCATGGCCCGTATGATTAATATATGCAAAAGTGGTGGCCGGCTGCAAAATACAGACGGAGCCTCAAACATATTTTGATAGCATCTGCGGATACACGCTGTCACTCAAACACGTCCATCGTTTACATGTGCAGTGATGTGTGTAGTTTTCCGCGTGTAGGTCCCATCTGTGCCAAGTAAAGCGGACTTGTTTTACAGCTTTAACATTTATTCTTTACTTTAAAATAAATTTTATCAGATAACTGACACACAATCTCTTCCAACAAAACAAATATGTATTAAAAGCTTCCAAGCAACAACGATCTCTTGATGGCTTAGTCGGTATAGTAGGATGGCTAAGCAGCTTGAGTTCAAACCAACGTTTCTGCGACTTTTACTAACATACAGTACAGCGTCTCTAAACGAAAAATTGTGTTAACATTTTAGTATCTATAACTTTTGAATGGAAATTTTATTGGAGGTGCTGGTGTTATTATTTGATTTTACTTCTAATTCTTAAGTAACCACACAATTTTACTATAATCGAAAGAGCCAGTTATGAGTTAATATCATTTCTCACATATTTTTTGTTTGGGGGGTGCGACCATTAAAAAAATGCTGTTTAAAACTTACAAACATTATAAAAAAGACTTATTAAATTAGATAAAATTGTATTTAATTTAAGTAATTTCTGCAATAAAAAGTTCTGTGGCGAATTTTATGATTTTATTACTGGTTAACGTTTTGTTCAGTTGCTGTTAGCAATAATGCTCATTTCTAGATTTAAATTTAGTAAGAAAAATAATATCCCATCGCAACTAGAACATTCAAGTTGATTAATAATTAAATCCTAAGAAATACCGGATTTTTTGGGGTCTCTTGGCTTTGTCAGATATAAATGTATTAATCGCAAAAACAATTAAAACAACAATGATCTTTTGTGGTAGTTGTTTTGGGGAAACAAATATAACTTTCATCATTTAAGTCATTTTGGTGAAAGCGTAATAAAACCAGTCAAAATAAAACACCACAGCAAAATATTTGTTTTTTTTTTGTCCTTCATATGTCAGGATGAGGGAGGGTGGTCTTAGCCATAAATTTTGCCATTACCATTTTGAATGGCTTCATCTACTTAACTAAAAAAATTATCTAAAAGAATACATATTTTAATGCTCTTAAGTCTAGTGCAAAAGACAGTGAATTTAAGACTAATGATTAACCCTGAAACTTTGTTTAAAAAATCTATTTTGAGCGGATTTTAGCATAGTTTTAGCTATTGATACTAAGCCATAATAACAATAAGCCAAGTAATTGAACATTGATTTAACCTAAAATATCACTTTTAGTAATAAAAATGAACCAGTCTTAATGATTAAAAAAATAATACAAGTTTTGATTATACCTTACTTAAATTTCTAAATCTACTTATCCTGTATCACCCCACCCCCTTCCACGTCCTTAATTTTTCTCGAAAATTTAGAAAATGTAAAAAGTAAATAAACGTAAAAAAATAATCGTAGTTTTTTTTATATAAGTTGGGACAACTTAAAAAAGGGAGTTTTCTTAAATACCGAATCGAAATAAACATTAGTTGTACTTTTAAAATTAGATTAAAACTGGTTCCAAACCAAAACATAGTAACTATGTACGTATTTTGATAAATCTAATAACTATCGGATACAAACAAGCATAGAAAGAAAGGCTGCTTCAATGTGAAGGTGTTTGCAGCTGTAGTTCTCCGCACACTCTCCGGAGTGGGTGGGGCAACATTACATTTGACGAGCCTTTTCACATCTAATTACCCTCGCAGCACGGGGGAGCTGGAGCGGGTTGTTGAGGTGCTTTGGGGTGGGGGGGGGGGGGTAGACTTGGTATCGTTGTTATCAGTAAACACAGCGACGTTATCGCACGATTAATTACCTTCCCCAACACTCCAGCAGACAAATCACCCCTTCACGTCGCAAAGATGTATTCTCCCTCTAAATACTATTCCATCTTCAACAATGTCCTTATTACTGTTGAACAAAAATATGGCTCATGAGGTCACTATGTTTCAAAGATGTAGTAAGCTAAATAATAAAAAGTTGAGGAAACTACCTAGTTACCTACCACATAGTCCCGTAGACCATCTTCCAGAGTTCATGAGACCGGTCAGAAACTATGTTAGACCTTATCTCGGATGGAGGGTTGTCAAATAATTAGGATAATATGGATATTGATTAGACTGCATTACGTCTTATGTTCGGAGGACTTCCAAGAAAGGAGAATAAAATAGGATGTGAAGTAAGTGTTGGAATTTAAGAGTGTCGTAAAACAAGAATCTAAAGGTGTCAACAACCCATTTTTTTAATTTCAATCATGAACCTGGCTGTATTACAACTGATGTTTGTTTGAATTATTGGTTAGTATTTCAAACAATTTAAGACCAAGGTTTTTCTTCGGAAATCTTAATTTCATGCTAAACAGAGGTGTTCAGCACACATTTCAGTATTGTTATAAAAAAATAACACAAAAGTGATTGTTTCACGAATGTAGATGATATTTTTCTGGAATAAAGTATAACGTATGTAAAAACGATTGAAAACGTGTGTAATAAAATCGGGATTAACTAATTACTCTTATTTATACAGAATCTTTACTCATCCACTGATTTTGCGAATCATCTACCCGTTTTTAAATAAATTTAATAGTTATTTTTCAAGTCATTACAAACTTTTCATATATAATACAAGAGACTATCCATGATGTTTAACCTAATATTTAATAAAAGTGATACATTGAGGCTATATTGTTAAACTAAAATAGTTAAAACTTTAATAAATCATCTGGGAGTTCACTCTGACGATTCTCACTTAATGATTGATCTAATCTCAACAAATAAATTGTTTTGTAAAAAGATCATTTTTAAACTTATTTTAATGCCCGTAAATCATCTTTAACTTTAAAACTAGAGTACAGTACTAGGAGCTTGTGAGTTACTGGTCCGTTGCGTGTAATGGTTTATAGAACTAGAGTACAGTACTAGGAGCTTGTGAGTTACTGGTCCGGTGTGTGTAATGGTTTATAGAACTAGAGTAGGAGCTTGTGAGTTACTGGTCCGGTGCGTGTAATGGTTTATAGAACTAGAGTAGGAGCTTGTGAGTTACTGGTCCGGTGTGTGTAATGGTTTATAGAACTAGAGTAGGAGCTTGTGAGTTACTGGTCCGGTGCGTGTAATGGTTTATAGAACTAGAGTAGGAGCTTGTGAGTTACTGGTCCGGTGCGTGTAATGGTTTATAGAACTAGAGTAGGAGCTTGTGAGTTACTGGTCCGGTGTGTGTAATGGTTTATAGAACTAGAGTAGGAGCTTGTGAGTTACTGGTCCGGTGCGTGTAATGGTTTATAGAACTAGAGTAGGAGCTTGTGAGTTACTGGTCCGGTGCGTGTAATGGTTTATAGAACTAGAGTACAGTACTAGGAGCTTGTGAGTTACTGGTCCGGTGTGTGTAATGGTTTATAGAACCGCAACTGCTAACGTAATCACCTAAGTTTCATTAATCAAGACGAAGCATTATGTAAGTTGGAGTAGTCAGTGTCTGTAAACCAACTATTGCGAGTTAAAGTCATGAAGATATTCACCTCACCCGCTAATGTTTGCGATGCGAATTAATTGTCATAACAAGTTTAGCAATGCATTTTAAAAGAATATTCCGAACAATATTTTGTTTAAGTGTTCCTGTAACACTGTTAGACAAAATTTTTCTTTTATACACTATGATATGTCATGATCATTGCACGTTAAATAATTTTGATATTTGCGTGGTAATACATTTTTACATTGTATTATCTTTATCTGAACTCATGATCCAATTTGTTGTGTGGTGATTTACGAATTTCAGTGTATAGGTATCTTATAAAGACAACATATTGTATCATAAAAACTAATGATGATGGTGTCCGCGCGCCGAAGTCACGTAGTCAATATGAAGTATGTTCCACCGGGCAACATTGCTTTGTGGTGGAGTTATTGCAGGAGCACTTTCTTCTTCTAGCCATTCTCAACTGCACTTATGTAACTCAAGCTGCAAGGGCCCTGCAACTGTATTTGCAGATGAGAATATGCAGAAGTCAAAGGTGATCCTGAAATAACTCTAGTAAGGGACGGTGACGTCGTCCTCACGAATTGTGGATAGTTATTAGCGATGGCTTGTGGATGCGATATTCCCTGGTGGGGATGAACGTCCGCACATGAGAATACTAGTTCATCCATAAAAACCATCTTCATAATTAGACCAATTTGTATATTTCAGTTCGAAATTGGGATTCGGATCCCACGTTAAACTGTTGGTCCCTAGATACAATTGGCTGTTGGGCTATTAATTAACAGTATTGTCTAAGGAGAATGTGGGCCTGAGTCAGTAACAGGACTACAAAATCGCACCACAATCATCCTTCACTAATCTCTCATTCATACTTGGCTTACTACCTATTTACTTAGGTCGCCATTTCAATAAAGATATTAGAGATATTAAGGACTGTTTTATATGGGCGTTTTTGTCGCACCGGGACTTAAAAATGCTTAACGACTGAAAACATGGGATTCTAAAAGGCACTGTCTATACAAGCCACATTTTCGCATTTTTTCAAATTTACAATCCCAACGCCCAAAACGGTGCAACAACGGCATTTGTCGCTCATATAGAAGGGGTCTAAACGGTAAACAGTGTCGTTCGTCTTACTATACTTCACATATAGGCTGTAAGTTAAGCCTAGAATACTAAACAAATTACAAACATTTTATAAACCATATTCAACGAGATTGTAAGTAATTCATTTATCAGAAAATTATAAAATTGTTTAGACATGTTTGTGTAAATTAAAATTAATGACCTTATAACAGTTTTTTTGTGCCACGATTTCATAAAATTTAATGCTAAGGCAATTTTGTATTATGAACTACTAGTGTAAATGTATACTTTATAAAAAATACATTATTCTTCAATTCAGTATTATTAATCTTTTTAAACAGAGTGTCATGTTTTTTAACCTTTGATTCATCGCCTATTTACTATTTCAACTGTTTTTGGACACTTTTTTGATGTATTTCAGATGAATTCACTTGAAAACCCCTTACAAATAAAATCATATTTTTATGAACCAGAGTTGCAATATGTTTTGAACGAAACATTTCCGGCAATGTTTTTGCAGCAGTCGTGTCAGTCAATCTGAAACCAGTGACTGACACGTGCGCTGAGGCGCGGTGAGCAACATTTTACCAGAACATCTGCGCCCACGGCTCCCACTGCGCCACGGCCAGAGGACAGCCAGTGTGACAATAGAAAACTCAAAATATCACGATTACACTGGAGGGCGACTAAATATGATTAAATTGGCTTATGTTTAGCATCGAAAAAATTTCGTGTTGGGCTTATGATCCGTACATTCGCCTAATATTTTACCATCTAAAGACACCTGTCAAGTTTAAGAGTAAACTACCCAATTAAAATATCTGTAACCTCGTTATGTAAAGTTATATGAATTTATGAAATAAGAGCCTTAAAGTGTGTAATTTTCATTTGTTTCATTAGATTCAAACACTTTAGATCAGGTACACGGTTATATTTAGTATCCGAAGTTTTCTAGTATTGGTAACAAATTTCCTTTTTTTTATATAATCGTTATAATTCCATTATATGTTTACTCCATTATGTGCATCATGTGTACTCTATTTGTAACTATTCATTTTTTGACATTTATTACATATTCTAAAATTTGCTAACTTCACAAAATTTGTATGATAACGAGCAACACTATTAAGTCATTATCATTTAAGTTATTAAGAATCATTAATTTTTGTTGTCACTTAAAATATACAATGTCCTTATGATTTATAGCCTACAGTTTGCTCAAAATAATTTCTAATTTACATAAATTTTTAATATTTTAGTCTGTAAATTAGAATTGAATTATAAAAATTGAATATTTTAAAAATATAATTGGACTTTAAGGCTCTTTACGGTGCAGAGTGGGTAATAAATCATAATCTTAAATCATACTGCAACTTTTTTGTCAGTTGATTTCATTTTTATTTTTATTAATTTCATTATATAATATATGTTATTTTACTTGTATATTTACTATCATGTAACATATCAACATTTAAAAATTAACAGGAATACTTTAAAATATTTTACATTATTTGTAGTAACGATTCGCCAGAGTAGAACTTTTCCATTCTGGATGCTTTAAATGAAATTGTGTTATAAAATCATTGGGAAATGGATAGAACATAATAGTCTCTTTAAAAAGTAGGACTAATAAAAAACCAGGTTCTTGTCTATGCTTGCATATCATACATTCATCTTTTTTTAACGTACTGATTGCTAAGAAAAAGTCTTAGGAATAATTGATCTTGCTAGTCAGAGTTTTTAATTTTAGCAGCGTAATATTTAATATTTATATTTGACCTTTATTGCTATTGATCATTATATTTTTACAAAATGAGGATAAAAGGTGTTTTAAAGAAAGTATAACTTACAATAAACAACGTAGTTTATGTGCTTACATAAAAGTTACTATCAGGATTGGAAAGAAGACGTTATGTGAATGCCTGTCAAAACTTTTATAACCCACTAACTTAGAAGGTGTTTTATTGATTCAATTTTGTACACCAATATGAAGTCCAATACAGTTAAAAGTAAAACTGTTGTAAGTATGAAACATTTAGTAGTGTTTGTTTAATAAGAGAAAGAGAAATTTTATTGTACATATACTATAAATTTTAAAATTTATTATTTGATGACCACGATTGAAAGTATATAAAAGGACTTATACTGTACAATGCTTTGTATTCGTGAAAGTTTTATTCATAGAAATGCAACGCAAACCACGAACTATAAACTACTATACTACTACTATTGAAATATAACTGTATGATATATATAATCACTGTTACAAATATTATGATTTTTATTTATTTACTTATTTTATTTTATTTATTTGAGTGTTTATTTATTTATTATTATTTTAGGTGGAGGGGGTTCGGTGGTTTGTTAAGAAAAGAGCGTAGTTTGTAATTAACAGGAAAAATCCTTTTTACGCATAAGGTTATTTAACGTCTATACGTTTTGCACTATACATTTAATGCTATGCCCCCCCCCTTTTTTAAAAATTGATTTGTTCTTTTAATTTGTGTGTATCTACGCCTGAGGGGTTTTATAACTTTGCTAATTGGAATGGTCCAAACCCCGGTCTTTGATACCTGTTTTTCATTTAAATATAACTAGTATATTTGTTGCTCGAAATCGAGCAATTTACTTTAATACAATACAAATGTTACTTTTAGCTCAAAATCAACGACATCCGGCCAATCCACTATTGTGAATATCTTTAAATCACCAAAAAATGAATATCTTTAAAACAACACATATTTACAGCTGATTATTAACAGATGTTTAAAATGCTTTACTCAACCCCAATGATATTTAAATGGAAAATTTTGAGATTTCAATGGTGGATAGCGCCTTTATTTCTAGTCCGATTCTCTTCAGTTTTTGGCGGAAACAACTACAGACCAAGCCCTATCCAACGACACCAAAAACATGAAAATCGGATGAAAATTGTAGGAGGAGTTCTCAAGACAAAAAACCCTTAGCGTATTAAATAAGTATAGATTTGTCTAGATGTTTAAATTACCTAATTTTAAGTAAGCCAAGTGTTACAATATGTTTTTGTAACACTTACTAAAATAAATATGTATGAATCTGTATGTATCTGTATCTGTGTTGGATCTGCATGAGGGGATATATTTGTTCATAATGATGAAATAAATTTTTTTTTATAAAAATTGGAAGGAAAGTGAAATGTGAATTCATTAAAGTCACATGGTTTTGTTTGTATTAGGATTATTCAAAATATTTTTTATAAAATTGCTGTTAAAATTGAAAAATTGTTAAACCTATTTTTCTAACAAAATGTTTTTGCTAGGAAAACAGTTTCACCTATAGTTTTCAATACGAAACACAATTCCTCTATTTCTTTAAGTCCACAGAAAAATGATCAGCTCGATGAGGAGGGGACGTGGCGTCACGATGGGCCTCATTAGGGGGGACTACACGTCATTATTTTGGACTTTGGTTCCTGGAATTGAGGCCACGTGATCTCATACACCGGGGGTCGAACTAACAAGATGCGTTGACGACACCTTTCCTCGCTATATACAACTTTATATATCGATTAGGTTCGCTAAACTCTTGCTTTCAGGTTTAAAAAACAATGTGAAAATATCATAATCGTTACGTAATCGTTAATGTGTGTTTTACAATATAAAAATAAAACAAAGCCAAAAATCTACTTTTTAACAAATTCCAAATAGTTGTAAAGTACTCAATAATAATTTTTTTTATTCGTTTACTTTTGTGATTTGTTTAGGTTCAAATACATGCATAATTCTAAGCAATAAGTAAAGTTTTGAAACCCAAAATTTCTGAATTGTTTTATACTCAATGCCTTTAAAAGACTTACAGTATATAAATTATTTTACGCATCATTCAAACTGTGAAAATACAATCGACATATGGCTTATCATGAACCTTGTAAAACTCAGACTGAATGCTATCATTAAAAGTAAAAGTCGAATAAAAACAACTTTAACTGTAAGACAGTGGTAAGACAGAAGCAGGAAATAAGAGACAAGTATATGTTTTTATCCGAAGGAAAGGGGACTATATGTCAACAAAAAACACAATATTCCACATCTGGTAGATTTATTGTTGGCCTTATTTGATTTCTTTTCCGTGACTCGGACAGCCGGTTACAGAAGAGTTTCTTAGAATACATGTTTTTAATATATCCCATATTTTTGTTGTGACTTCTAACATGACGTACCTTGACACACCTTATTCTGTATATTTGAATAACTATTACGTTATAGAAATATTATGTACAATTACACCTGTATTTGTATTACAATGTAATTAACATTACTAGCTAAACTGCTATAATTTTTGCTTCTTGGGCAATCAAAATTTATCGGCCATTTTTTTCACTATTTTAGAAGCTTATCAGAAATCAATAAACATAATCGTCGTTAGACTATACGAGGAATGCAGCATTGACAGTCATCACAAAAACAATTTAGAATCGTAAATAAAATTTAGGACAAAAAATTTGGTTCGTACAAACAGTACTTGTTTTAGAGTATAAGTACCAGGGGGACCAAGCTTATGCTTGGTAAAATCAGGTGTCACATCCTTTCCCAAGCTAACGTTAGCTTCCCTACAATCAACGTTAGCTTCGTTTACCCACTCACTTCCTTTTTAAGACGAGCTTGTTCGCTTCACTCCCTCGCCATGGCAAAGGGTGCCAGCTGCTCCACTAAAACATATTGATCCAAATGTCAAGATGTAACAACACATTGTTCTATATCTAAATTTATCAGCTGATTTTTGTTTTATTAACAGCTACAACAAATGTCCATAACGATAACATGAGATCTTTGAAGGGTTCTAGAATGAAAACGGGATTTTCCCAGCCATGGGATCAACTCTATTCGATTTCTGGTGGATTAAACCGCCATATTCAACAACAGCCCTCAGAATCCCTCACAAAAATAAATCATTGCAGGCTTCCAAGTTTTTAAATGGTAGGCTTCTTAAGTTGGATCGGCCGTACTGGATCTAACGATTCTGCGTTACATAACTTTCCGCCAAGGTCATCTTACTTTACGGTTTGTGATTTCTTTTTGTGGGGGTTAGTAAAAGACACTGTTTTTATCATTCCCCTTCTGACAACATTGGTTGAACTGAAGAACTGCATAAGAGCAGCCATAGAATCCATAACTCAAGAAATGCCTATAAAGTGTGGAATAAATTTGAGTATCACCTAGACATATTCTGTGCATTTAAAGGGGAACTTATGACTAAAATGGTATATAAAAACACTTTATTAGTTATCATTTTATATTAAAATAGCCATATTTCCATACAATCATTAGTTTTTAAATTATAAAACTATAAAATCGGATGATTCTTTTTTAAACACCCAGTATTAAGAAAGTAGGATATCGATAATTTTATCTGAAGAATTTCTCTTGCAGAGATTCTACTTCTCCGAAAGAGAAGACAGCGAAAACAATTGAGAGCATGACGATCTGATATGCCTGTGAAGACATCAATGGTTAAGATTAAATTTAAAAAGCATTGGATTCCAAATATAACGGATATTTTTTTTCTTACGTCCGAGGCAGATAGGTCACAAAAATCATTATTAAAAAAATCATAGAATAACTTTTTTTATTGAACTGTTTATGATTATGCCTACTCACATTATAAACTCATGTTATTAACATGAGTAATAATTTACTCATGTTATAATCATAGTATTTTATTACACATCTACGACTAAGTTAAAAGTAAGTATTAAAATAATGTTATTAAATCTAATAGCTTTTGGACTTTCCTTGAGATTTTTTTCAACAAAATAGTAATAAACTGCATCATTTTCTGATTGGCGTGTTTTATCGTTTTAGAGTGTTATTATGCAACTAAATAAATGCTGAATGTATTCCTCATTTTCCTTTTCTTGGTCAATCGACGAAACATTGTTCAGTGAAATAAATCATTCAACATTTTACAAACTAAAAAACATCAAATGTCAAGATGAAATATTGCAGAAACGTGCGAGGAAAGATAGAAGGGAACTTTATTTATGAGTAAGATTACAGAACCAATCATAATGCGCTGTCAAAGAGAAACGTTGGCACATTGAACTCAGTATTCATAAGAACAGTACGGGGTAACCTTTTTGTGTTTTATGCATTGTAATAATAATAAATTTGCACGTTTTTTATTAATATTCTCAAAATATATTTCGTAGCAAAATTTTTTATTTGTAGGACAGGTTTTTAATGATTTTGAAAATAGTTTTGTTTGTCTAAACAAAAATTTTTAATTATATATTATTATAGACTTTTATTAATTTTATTTATTTGTTTTTTGACAAAATGTATTTGAATTACTATTATGTAGGCCATTAGGTAAACGTCTTCTTAAATGATGATACAGGGAATAGTTTCACATAATCTAAGATTATTTTTACTATATTTATTTGTTTAATTAATTACTGAGGCTTTGTTTGTTCTTGACAACCGTACTCGCTTTAAACTGTTATAATAATTTAAAGCTCCTGCAATAGAAATTTATCTAAGTGTTCAGGATGGTAACGATACAAATCTCTTGAACATTTTCTAAACGTTACCTTTTTTAGCGTTAAAATATCGACTAGCTTTTACCTATATTTCCCATGATATTTTACACAACGAGTAAAACTCATTTTCTTATTTTCCTCTCAATTAACTGTTCTATCAAATTAAATATAATTTTACCTTAAAATCTAAAAAGGTTTCTTGAAAATACAGTAATTTTAAATCCCTAGGGCATTAACCATTGCAAAACCATCTCTTCCAAAAGGGGCAGTTACTTGAAAATTTTATTTAGTGAACTGTAAGCAACTAAGCAATATTGGTTAGTCTTTAAATATACCTTAAAGGCAATGAAATTTTATCTACTTTCTTCCAACCTAAACGAAAATAACATACACATTTTAATATTTTATTTAAAAATAACTTTACCTGGTAAAATTAAAACACTCTTGACATAAAATTGAATCAGTTTTTTCGCTTTTTAAACACACGCCTCCCCCGCATGTGTTATACTGTTATACTGGTAAGTAAAAGTAATATTACCAACATTCAAAGTCAACACTAAATTTTGAATTACAATGTCTCTGTCAGCTTCATGGATACATGCTACTGACTTTGTCAATGGATTTATTTGCAATAGCGAGAGCACCACCTTATAAACAATTCTATGGTGCTATTTGACATATGTATTATAATGGAAGTAACTATGACTCACAGTTAACACTTGATAATTGTACAATTATTGTTATAAATGAAGGCACGTAAAAATGTAAAAGCAGGGTGGAAATAATAAAAAAAAAAAAACAGTTTAACATATTACAATCTTTGTCTTCAATCTGTTTGTGTAAGAATCTTTTCTATAGTCTATATCCACGGTTCACCTAAAATGTGCTACAATGGGCATTATTACATGCCGGAAGTCCACTCTGTCGCCTTCCGGAAGGGTCATTATATCTTAAGTGCACGCACTTAGCAGTAACCCATGGCTATAATGTTATTCAACATTAGTCGAAATAGAGAAAAATGCACTTAAGTTTATATATCTATTTGAAAATTTTCGAAAGTTGGTTCCCATTGAAAATGTTTTTATTATTAAAGTGGTGAATATATTATAATCAGTTTTTCCACTGCTTTTAACATGGTAAATAAAAAATGAACGTGCCCTAACCACCTTTAAACATTTATAAAAATTGTTAATTTAGTAAAAAATGGTTTAATATTTTTTTTTTAAGTAAATCAACTTTTAAAATATTAAACGCCACTCAAAGTATTTCAATATTAAAACTGCTACAAAATACAAAACTAAAATGACATTTCTGTTTGTTTCTGTTACCATTGTGTATACCAAACAAATGCCATAAGTCTACTTTCCCCGGAGGTAGCTTTTTTCCAAGAGAAAAATGGTCTATTGTAATTCTTACAACATATGTACCGGGTATCGGACTTGGTATATCTTAACCGAAGCTACGGTAGAGCAAACTTTAGTTAAACGAGATTCGTAAAAATCCAAACAACAACAAATTTAAATAGTCAATTTAAAAAGAAGAAGAAAAATTTACTGAATAAGTCTTCAGGTAGTTATTAGGAGGGGGGTTAAAGGGATGGAGCCTGGGCAGTCAATTAGCCGTCACGGAATACGTTTCGCAGTGTTGTATGAATATTCTGAGGTCTCGTGGGTCAAAAAAATCATCGTTTAGTGCTTCACCGGCTGCCAGTTTTCTCCATGGTTTCAAGTCTAATAAAAGTGAGAAAGGTATTTGATAAAAAAAAATAAAGACTCGGGCCATGTGATTCGGCTTTGCATATTTTAAATCCATTTTTAACTCTGATGGGCTAAGTTAGATCAACTTTGAACCATTATAGCTTAGGATGGATTAAAAATACAAAATAAATCCAAAAGCGGATCATATAGTCCAAGTCTTTATCGTTTATTTAAAACCTCAATCAATGTTATCATACTTTAAATGAAGGCATGAAATGGGAGCAGGCGAAGTACCCACTCTTAAGTTATTCAGTAGCTGGCCACAATGAAAAAACCACATGTTTTCTAATGTAACACATGTTTTGTAAACTGACAATTGAGTTAGCTATTTTCATTTACTCTTTTGTTTTGATTTTAACTGTATTAGACCAATTTTTTTATGGATTTCCAGTTAAGATTATAAAGATGTAGAATTTTTCTAAGTATAGTGACCTATTTAGATAGGTATTACCTTTATCATAAAATTAAGCTATATGCAAATTTTAAGGAAAATATTTAGAGACGTTTCGAGATCCGTGTCCATATTCACATACAAATATATTTTGCTCGTATTAGAGAATTTACAGATTAGCCATACTAATTTCTTCATACTTAGTCAATTCTTAGTCATATTAATTTATGGAAACCAATAAAAGAAGAATACTTTCCCCAAGTTATTGTTATTGTATGCGAAGTGCACGCTAGTTAATGTTATATTGTCGTACACGATGATGTGGCATTTATTGTATACGTTTCTAGTAATCCGTTTGATGCTCTTTCCTTTTCTTCTGAGACCTATCCCTGCTTGCCACATCGAGGAAGGGCCTGGTTAAGAATATATTATCTAATTGATAACGATAATAATTACTAATACTTTCCAGCCGATTAAATATCGACCTCAGTAACGGCGTATAACTGCAGCGGAGGGACATTATCTGCCGTAGCAGCAATGTTCGGCGACAAAAGACCGGTGCAGACCGGCTGGCAGATTTATTGTAGTAGTTATTTGATCTCTTGGTCGTCATCGGTTTTCCGATAACTCGTGTACTTTGTCACAATAAAAATAACTTTATTGAACTTGTCCACAACGATGGCAAAAGTCAAGGTCATTACTGTAGTAGTTCAACAATCAAATTTATTTAGTCAATATAAAAATAGTTGAAAGTATGTAACAGTTAGTATAACATTACTTTCATCATATCCGAGCTCTCTTTAGTCTATCGCTTGCATCATAATGTGAATCCTGAATCGTTATGTGCTCTTTATGCAAGGGGTTTGTTTATTGGTTTAATAATGAACCACTTCATAAAGTAACCAGGATATGGAGATAAAATATGTGAGTATAATGAACTTTCGTCGTTAAACTATTATATTACGTGTTATAAACACCCCTGTTGCAGCAGACATGCGTACTTAGCAAATTACTAATGGCATTTGCCTGTAACAAATCTTCTATGTGAAAAAAGACAAAACCCCACTTTATGGTCATAATATGCCCCACTTTCCCTACTGAAGTTTGGCCGATCTTACTGGTTCACGAACTTAGCCAAGAGAATCCAACTTTACATGCCTGGACCAAATTTCATAATGATCAGACAATTGTCGCAATAGCTATCGTGTTAATAAACATTCGAAATTGAAAATTCTATTTCCCATGTAAGCCGATGTTAAATATTTGAGTAAATCGTTATTTGTGCAGTTTTAGATGTATTTCTGATTTTACATAAACCACTACGTATCCATAAATTTCACAAACTTACAAATAGATATATAAAACTGCAGAGGTGGCCCTAAACTGATCAATTGTACAGGTCCTATGGAAACTAATAGTTTATTCCAAAGAAAATTAGCCTAAAAAAGAAAATTACATTGAAGAGAAAATCTTTAACATGGAAATATAAACTTAATGGAATTTAATATATTAAATAACATGGTTACATAAATTTAAAAAGAATAAAACAATTATTTACTCGAATTTATTATGTTACTGTTTTATGTAGAGACATATTGGACATTTTTTAAACACGAATGTATTCTGGTATAAATGAAAATGTTTTGCAAAACATGTTACAATTACAGTATATTGGCGACTATTTGAATACTGTATAACTGTTAACTGTTAACAGTATTTGACAATATATAATTTAATACAGTAAAATGGCTATCAACATTCACATATTAAAAACTTTAGTACGTTTTTAAATATTATTTTTAATAAATAAACATAAATTTAAAAAAAATCCGCACTATTTTAATTCAAGTTTATGTTTAAAAACCGTTAAACTCTTTATTTAGCTTCAAAAATGTCTGTGAAATCTATATATAATTTGAATTTTTACTATAATTTAAAACGTAAACAGAATTATTAAAGGTAGTGTATTTAATTAATATAGAAATATTTACTAGAACTTTTAGTTTAAGATTTTTTTAAACTATGAATCTGCAATATAGATGCGCTATAAGTGTACCTATTACAAGTAATCCGTTAGAAATACCTCAGGTTCTTGGCTGTCCCTTAGTGACCATTATTCTCTACCAAAGAACCAGTTTAAATCGTAATGACCCTCATTCATTATCCTGAGTTATAGTAAATTAGTACCCGGTACTTATTTCGTATCATTAGGTTTTAAGATTTTTCATTGAAATTAAAATTTTTCTAACTAATAACTGTTTAGTAAAATTAAGTTGAAGGATTTTTTTTAGGAAAAATTACAAAATTTGTTGGGCGAAGTATTGTTTACATAAAAACCGGTATAATTTCATGATAACATGTTGGCTAGAAACTTTTATATTTTGACTATGTAACATTATCGTACACTTTTTACATTCAACTATAAAAAGTACGGGTAAATGTTAACAGATATTTCTTATTTAATGGTAAAAATTACAATCAAAAATCTTAATAATCGTCATTCAATGTGTTTTTATATGTAAATTAGCACAGTATATATAAATAAGTACTTAGTACTTATTTTGAAGCATTGTGTTTATAAACATTATCTAATTAAATGTTTATTGAAATTCATTTAAAGGATTTTCTAACGAAAAACTTTGAAGTTTGTTTTGACAAAGAATAATTCCCATTAAAAATCCTGATAACATTTATATCTGTTTTGAGTGTCTAACATAATCATTTTACACTTTTTACTCTCATGTATGAAAAGTAAAGTATGAAAATTTTGTTTCTTAGAACTATAAATAAAAAAAAAATCCGATTGTTGTAATATGGTATTCCATCATTATAAGTGTAGTTATATCAATCAATAGTAATTTAGACCATAACGTTTCACATTGAAATGTACATCTTTTACTTATCATTAAAATATTAGAATCAATTTCCTTTTAAATAGCTGGGAATTGCTTTAAATTTGAGCCAGAACCGTAGTAGAATCAATAACTTTTTTCACAAAAACTGTAGTCTTTTGATAACCCCTCAAGATATATAATTAACTTATGAATATATTTTGTAATCAATAGGGTTTCATTATTACCAATGGGTTCAATAGTATATAACTTTAAAATAAATTTGGAATCCTAATTGAAAAATTAAGTATTATATCAACATTTTTAGTAGGAGAAGATTTACCAACGAACGTACTACTTGGAGTTAAACTTTATAAGGACAAAAATAATAAAGTCACTGCCCCTTCGGACCAATGGGCAGAAGGGTTTGTGGAGTGTGAGAGATAGCAGAGAAGGATAGTTTGTCACCACCACGGTAGACGGTCCAGATTTTCATACTGTAAGTCGGAAATTGCCAACACGCTAAAATCCAAAGAGTGAAATAGGTCGTTCTTTAGGTGGAAGAATTCCAAAAAATTCTTAAAGAGTGCAAGTTTCACTCAAAATGAGTGTAGAAATAATGTATTTTGAGAAGGATGAAATATACTTTAATTAAAAGAATGAAAATTCGATATAGTTCAGAGTGTCTGAATTTTATTTTTAAAAAGAACTGATTTCGTTCATTTCGGATGAATCCTCGAGTCACGTGACGTGCATGAGCGACTAGCCTCTCACAGCACAGGAGTAAGATTTTCCCTTCGCCATTTTCGTTATGATTAGTGGTTGGTTAGTGGTTCAAGTGGTAAAGTGGTAAAAAGGAAGATTGAAGATTATACCCAATAAATGCGAACACTAGAGCCTATGCCTTTACTTTGCTTTTAATAGGCACCAGTAAAGTTCACACGTGTAGCCTAGGGCCTTATGGTGTTCACTGATAAACTACTCCCATGAGTTGTTCTATGCCAATGTCTGTCTAATTAACTTACATAAATTATAACCCATGTTTATAATCTTACTATCAATTGTCAATAACTAGCTTGATGAGCCATACAAGGGTCTGTAAACACCATAATTTGTAAAGATTCGTTAGGTTAGGTTTAATGAAAAAAATCTTTTTATGAAAGAATATTAGTTCATCATTGAGTGAAAAGTCACTCTTTTGAGTAGATAATTTCACTCCTTTAAAAATTAAAATCATTCCTTTTAGGATTGATTTTTACTCAAATTTGGACGAAAACATTCACTCTTTTGGTGGGTGATCAAAGTTTCTCTTTTGAGGTAGTGAATTTTCACTCTGAAAGAGTGGCTCAATTTCAACTCTTTAGAAAAGTGGTGAAATGACTCAACAAGAGTGAAAATATCTCCTTTCCCTTTTACAGTGAAGGAAGCATGATTAAATTGGGTATTTTTAAATTAAATGACGTGTACAAATATTATTAATGTAAGTTTATTATCTTAAAATTCATTAATTTCGATGAATTTGCTTGTAAGGAAACAATTCACATTGTCATTTTAATTCTTGATCGAATAAAAGTTAGTTTCTAATTTCATCAGTACACAGTGTATGGTTTGATTATATGACATCAATACTTCGTTTCAAATAAGTCTAATAATATGTGCATATAGAATATGGATTTAGACACTTGATATGGGTTTTAGGTTCCTTTATTTACTTAAGATTAATTTATTTCTATGTAATCAGCAATAGAAACCTCATTATTGTTATTAATACGCGTTTTATTTCATAAAATACTTAAATACAGCTAACTGAAACATATAGTGCTAGATTTTCGTAAAACTTTAAATTGTTGTTGTAAGATTTAAGATTAAGTCTGTTAAATTCAACTCATTGAAGTTGTAATGCATGATAAGTATTTGTATGGAATTGCAGCAACTTACCAAAACGCGTTTAATTGCTTTTATCCGTTATAAACACAGCCCAATAGTAACATCTAGATACTATTTGTCGATCGTACAAATACCTTAGAGGCCGTGGTTATTGGTAGAGTCTTTCAAACGAGAATTGATGGCTTCAAAAGAGAATATTACAGTTGCGTTAAAGTACCTTCCGACCTCTCGCTGTTGGGCCGCATATTACCACTTGCCCTCGGTGAGATGGATATTGCCACCTAAAGGGCTCCCCTATGACGTTATCGGTTTCTGGTGAAATATAAAACACTCATTTACCGATTTGTCCATCGTTACATGAAATGTGTTCTTTTTTAACGTCAATAGTTTGATTCACTGATAAAAATGCACCCGATAAAATCTATGAGTTATTGGAATAAGAAAAAAATCAAAGAATTCCGCATTTAGTTAAGTCTTTAAAATGTCAATGGGTATTCAAGACAAGGCCGTATTTATACCATAGACCAAGAGGTAAGTTTTTCAATACAGGCCAAACTGTTTTAAATACATTGTAACAACTTGCATAGATTTTCCTGTATTATTAAAACCTTCAAGTTATCATCACACGTCATATTATTCATGTTATGTTAATGTCCACCTTCAAGCGAGGTTAGCTTGACCCCATTGTGAACATTTTTTTTATAAATTTTGTTTATAAGAATTTATCCGTTTTATATACTTTTTACAAATACATAAGAATTATTCAAACACCTTCCAAACATTATTTTATTTTTAGAAGTCATAGGTTATTCATAAAAAATTAATAAAGGGGTCCAATGTTACCCTGTATGTTGAGGTTACATTGAACCCCACATATTTTATAATATATCATTGGTTTTAAAGGCACTAGAGTATATTTCAATACAAAATAGTGTATCTTTTACCCCTACAAAAGAGATCAACGTTACCCAAGACCAATTGAAAATGTATAATGTTCAAAAAAGCTTGCTGGGAGCTTGTAAGAAATTTTATATCCATTGGATTCTAAAGTTACAGGATGTACTTTTACAATCACACCAAGAAATGGGGCGGACAATACATAATTTTCTTTAGGAAGAAAAGTTGTCTTCATCATGTCAACATAATAAAGCCAGATAACTTCAATAAACTGAAATAATTTTGCAGCCTTTTCAACAATACAGGCGTTCTGGTAGTGGAAAATTTGTTTTTCATTAATCTTAAATAGATATCAAGTTAGTAGTTATATTATATCATTTATACGTAAGAAAAACTATACAAAAAATGTTCAATTAAAACATGGTTAGTTAGTGTGCCTGAATATGCATTATTTTGAGGGGTCAAAGTTACGCGATAACCAAAAATTGGGAGGGCTAATGTTACCAGCATTTAAAAAGAATGTTAATAAGTTTTTTAATGCATACAATTTTAATTTAGTTAAGAATATTCCTAAATGTATTAAGTAAATGTATAGTGCACCATTTGATCTAGTCCTAGAAAGTTTTTCCGTTGAAAATTAGTGTCTGTTTTGCATACGTTTTTGTTTAAATTTGTCATAACGTTGGAAAAAATTATTTTTACTTGAAACTATGTGCTTATAACACAGAAAACCCTACTCTATTAAACCATTTTATTCATGTTTAAAACCAATAAAACTATGTTTTGAAATAATAAAAAATATAAAACCAATTTACCCTAGGGTCATTGTCCCCAGGGGGTCAGAATCTCCCGCTTGACGGTATCTTTTAATTAACATTTTAATCTGATAAATTTTTTCTTTTCGCATGGGTTTCAATATTTTAGATATATCGAATTCCATATAACAATTCATTTTCGAAGAAAAGGGCAATATAATGTCATGGAAAAGTAATATCTTAAGGCCAAGGAGGGAAGATTAAAGTCATTATTTGGGATTGTAGGAGGTAATCATTGAAGTCAATCATTAGTAGGTAATTCTTATCGATGACAAGATTTATTTCCTCTACAAAATGGCCATCTCTTGATAAGGTCATAATGTGAACCACTTAATAACGTTTATTCTTCTTCTTACAACAGCAAATAAACTAGCGTTTTAGTATAGGTAATAAGGTTACATATTTTATCATGAATATTGTAGTTTGATATTTAACTTAAAATTATATAATATGGAGCGTAATATTTCATGTTTGGAAAAATTGGAAATGGAAAATTTAAATGCGCTTTGTAAATTTTCGCTTAAATGTAATGTGTGATTTCTTAAAAAAAAAAAAAAAAAAAAAAAAAAAACTCTTTTAGTTAAATTAAGAATTAGCGCAACGTCAAGTACTGCCTCAAAACCTACAATCACCGTAAATCCCTGTAAAAAAGACGACTACTTGGAAGTTTTTTTTTAGGTTTCTAATGGTCCAAGTTATAATTTATTTACACTTCTAACAGTACTGTTCGATTGTTAAATCAATATATTCTAAAATGATATATTGGAATTCTTCTAAGTTTTGTGAGTCTAACTGAAATCAACACTTTATTTACTGAGTGCATTAATATCTCTTTAGCTGAAAAATATATTTGAGAAGAACTCCTATATAGTTTACATCTGTAATATACTTATTTTATACTAAAAAATATGACTATAAAACTAATACAAAATAGTTTTACTTATAATTTATTTAAAATACAT
Organism: Neoaliturus tenellus; assembly: GCA_030545055.2. NCBI lineage: Eukaryota > Metazoa > Arthropoda > Insecta > Hemiptera > Cicadellidae > Neoaliturus > Neoaliturus tenellus. The sequence continues at coordinate 53,370,060 of CM061533.1, read as the reverse complement.
TATTTGAAATATTTGAATTAAATTTATAATGATTTTTACTAAATGAATGCATAAAATTAAAGTTAATTACAGTAACAAAACTTATGAAAACATTATATAAATTATAAATTTCTATTTTTTCATGTAAACTACATATTATAAACAACGTTAAAAAGGTATAATTAATTGAACCTGTATAAATTGCTTAGTTTAGTAGCTGTCAATTTATTCTTAAAAATCTATTCCTAATAAATTTCAATCAATTTTTAATTTTATTTTCTAATACTATCTTTTTTTTGAACCGCACACTTGTGGTTGTCAAATGTTTTCAAATACAAGTTTTTACACATTCACCTAAACACGATCCTATGAAACCTGTTTAGGTTTACACTTAATAAGATAGTTAAAACATTATAAACTTTACAACGAATAATTAGAAAATACAATTATTAATTAATTGTGTATTTTTTCATTAATTGGTTAACCATGACAAAAATTCAAGTTCTATCAATTGTAGAAAAAGTAGAAAAATTCATTCCCTAAACAGTCACGGAATCGTTGAATAAAGTCGCCATTGGCTAGTTCGCGTAGTTGACGACGAATTGGCAAAATATTATTTATAATGAGAAATTGAAGTTCATCTTAAAACAATTTCTTTGGAAAAATCTATTCTTAGCTTTAACTAAAAGAAATTTCTCTGTCTTTAACATGATTTTTTAAATACTAATAATTACAAGTGGTTCTGGTAATTATTGTAAATAGTTGTAGTTACTAGTGGAGACGAAACGGACCAGTTCTAGCGGCTAGAATGTAACACAACAATCATATTATAAGATGAAGTATTACTCGTACGTGGGTGGAAAGATAGGATAGGACGTTATTTATGAGTGAGATTAAGGAACGACCGATGTAAGATATGGCTCTTTTCTTACAAGAGCAAATCTATCATTATTTTTACGCTTTCGCTTACTTCATGTTTGCAAATTACACTATATTTAAGACATGACAAATGATATTGATTATAGTTTAGCATTGGATTCAATGTTTAAGCTCTATTAAGTACCGGTTAAGTTGTGACACTGTTACCTTATGTCTGACTTTATGTCTTTAAAGATGACTCGCGGTAAACAACAATTTTAATTTTAAATAAAAATGTTTTAGTTACATATGAAAAGGTAGACCTTTTAGCTCAACCATTTTGCAACCAAAATGTACATTTGTTTTAAATATAAATGATAAAAGCGGAAATGCTATGGTTGAATTTGTAAAAAATGTCTATGTTTTTTCTTTATTTAAATTTCAAACGAGTGAAGAAATTTTCTCTCACCACTAATTAGCTTTCCACACATCTTAGACGAAAAACGTTGGCAATCGGTGTGAGCGGTGGCGACAGTTTATCCTGGCGAAACTATTTAATGTTTGTGTAGCGGCTGTTGGCAACGCGGCTGTCACTCGCAGAGCAAAACATCAACACATGCTGTGAGGTAGAGCGTGTTAACTGCGAGCGGTTACCGTGTCTGAAACTTGTGATGAAGTTGCATCTGATTCTCATACATTGGCCTGTTAACATCTAATTATTCAGCATTTGCAATGTTGAGCAATTTAAAACCAAGAAATTATAGTAATTCATATACCATTATAGTATATACCATTACTGCGTTGTAATTACTAATTAACTTGTAAGGTGATTTAAGACCGATGAAGTATTTTTTGCCTCTACTTCTATGTACAGGGTGGGGCAACATAATTTCCTTTTTTTAAATTTAATAAAACACATTGTATGATTCAGAACATTTTTATTTTTGTTTTACAATGTGGGCACACACCTAAAGTTTTGTTTCACTTCGTTTTGAAGATAAAATCTCTTAGATGACGTCCCCCATTATCGATACATTGAGTATACCGATTTCTGGTGTTTTTTAGTACACTCTCAAGCATAGCAGGCGTTATGTTGGCAATTTCTTCCTGGATGTTGTTCTTTAGATCTTGTAAGGCCCTTGGACCGTTCACAGAAACACGGGATTTAAAAAAATCCCCAAATAAAAAAATCACAAGGTTTAAAATCTGGAGATTGGGCTGGCCAGTGCAAATCTCTCCTGATTGAGATGAGGCGTCCTGGCAATTGTTCCCTCAAAACAGCCATCGATGCTCTTGCGGTATGTGCCATTGCACCGTCATGTTGGAACCAAATGTCCAAATCGCCATTTTCTATGGATGGAAATGTAGGTCTTCATGGAGAATTCTCCTCACAGAATGATTGGAAAGTCCTAGAGGGCAGACGCATGTTTGCGCGCAGAACGCCGTGGTTCTGAAGCCGTGGTGATCGAAGCTCTGACTGCCTCAATGTTCTCAGGCGATCTAACGGGCCGAGGGACTCCGGTTCTTTGTTTTGTCGCACTTGCAGTTTGTCTAAAAGTAGTGACCCACATAACAATAGATTTGCTGTCCGGAACAGGGGCCAACGGGGCTAAATTAAAGAGATTACGAAAGGCACGCTGGGTTGTGATCACAGAACGCCGTCTTGAAAAGTAGGCCTCAACGGCAAACGCACATTCCTCACTGTTCCAACGCATAATGGCGACTGAGCTATGCCTAGGCAAAACTTTATAGCCCCAACCCTCGAAAGAGACCACTAGCGCTCCACTACGACATCTACCGACCGAATGGCGTGCATTACAAAAAAGGAAATTATGCTGCCCCACCCTGTACTTCCATATACATATTGAAATTAGCTTTAAACTTTTTTATATGTAGAAAACCAACAGGATCTAATCACTAAATTAAAGTATGTAAGATTCGTGTAGTAATAGTTATATTTTAAGATAAACAAGCAAAATAACCTTAAGGAATTAAAATATTAATCAATGTGAAATAAGTGCATTTCTCATAATGGCCTTAAATTTTAACTTATATAACTAAATCTTTATGAGTAATCTTTAACTAATAAAGACTAAATAACTTTAAATAAGCAATGGAGTCAATGTTTTAAATGCACTGCATTAAAACATCTCTAGAACAATATTTTGTTTAATTTACAAACCATATAAATGGCTCAAAACAATTAAACTAAATAATCATCGCCAAGGGTACAACAGAACCTAAGGTTAGCAATTCACTTGTGGAACGGCCCTGCCCTTGAGTGGTTTCATCCAGGCATTACTCCTCGTAAAGGACATATATTACCTGTAATGTCGCCATACCTTGTCCAAATGGGCGTGTCATAAGGGGCTCGGTTGCCCGATTACACAGTTATCGTCGTTTTAACTGATTTGATTTAAATCTAACTTGAATAAGTACGAGATAAACTCTACGACAAAAGTACATAGAGTTACATTTAAGAGACATATAAATTTTTTATATATTTAAATTAATTATTTATGAATTAGAAAAATATTAATTAGAAAAAAAATTAGAAATTAGAAAAATATTAAGGTAATGACTAATAAAACAAGTGGTAACGGGTTTAAGTTGAAATATTTGGTTAAATTTGCCAATTAAAGTAACAGAGAGAGGAACTCTTTCAGTTTGAACCGGCGTAATCTTTGTTAATTTGTCTTTTGTTATTTTAATTGGCGTAACGATATCCAAATGATTGGGATTGGAGATTCTGTGATGGTTTGGTCTTTTCATTCAATATCAGGCGACCCTTAATGTGGCTCAGCGTCGAGGTCCATTCTGGCTATTGCAATTTTTTATGTAGACATTTATTAAATTACCGCATAGATACAGGTCAACATAAGATACAGGTCAACAAAATGTGGAATTTTTGCTATGATTTAATAAAATAAAATAACTGTTGATGGCTTGAAAACAATAACAAATACAATTAATTACTCATTGCCATTAACTGTAGCTAGTTTTAACATAAAATGATAATTCTTTCATAGTTATTGTATTTATAATATCATTTATTATTGTGAGGTTTCATTCCATTTAATCAAAAATAAGATCATAATTTGTATATTAAAATTCTATTTGCTTACAATAAATTATAATTGTGAATATTTCGTGTTGGTTTATTTTCAAATCTATTTTGTTCATTAGATACCAATGTTGCATGTTCACTTAAGAACTATGTAGAAAGGATGCACTTGGACTGATTTTCCTTTTGGATTTAAAAATGTGTATTACTGTTATAAAAATTTTAAACTATGCTAATAAGCAATCATTGGGAACAGCTTTAAAAATAATATTTAAAAAATTTAACATTTGGTATCTATTTAAATGTGTGTAATGCATTTTGCCAAATAAATGTGTAAAATCAATATTTTGAAATTCAGTTTTTAAATAGATTAAACTAATTTAAATGTTTATTTATAATTTTAAAATAATTGTGTACATATTAAATAGAGAAAATACTCTTTGTAATATACGGAGGCCAAGATCATTTTATTTCTAAATTATACCTTGGGACCCTGTTTTAAGGAGTCAGCGTACAAGACTCTTCCATCAAACGTAATGTATGGGTTGTAAAATAAAAGAGTAAAGAGTTTCAGGTGTGTCACAATGCACATATTTGATTTATTATATACCTCTCAACCATATAAAACAACAATATTTAGCCTTAGACTCACTAATTAAAAATAAGAAAACAGTATTGAAAAATCTAGATTCTAATGGATATGAATTGGATTTGTCAAAGTAAAGTGTGCAATTTTCTGACATATATGTTAAATCACGTTATCAGTATTGCCTTGCGGGTTTTATTTATGATGTGAAAATAGTTCTGTATAAAGTACAAATAAAAGTAAAAAGACCAAACAGAAAAGAAACCTCATGTAAGAAAAAATAACATTCATATTTTTTTAAATATAGTTTCTAATCTATTTCTTTGTGACAATGTTCTGAGGACAATCCTGAAACACACACATAAATCCACACCTTTCCCGAGCTCTTCCCCCTGGAACATTTATCATATTGCTCCTGGGGCAGCCCTAGATGATCGCCATGTTGAGCGTTTAGTTTCTAAAAACTCAAAGCTAATTAAGTTTTTTTTTTTTTTTTCATTTTGAGTATAAAATGCAGCATGCCCCTGAACCAGCAACGTGGTCTACCAGTGCAGTGGCATGCCTTACAACTCCAAGTCACTGCAGAGGTAGCATTGATCTACTATTGTACATGTCTTGTGATCTTGTATTTGCGAGGAATCTACAACAGTAATAGAGAATATTTTCAGTAGGTATAATACATAGGATTTTTTAAAATTTAATTTCCATTGCGTTTATCCAAAACAAACCAATAGTGATGATGCCATGTGTGCCCTTGACTGGCACACACCCTGTGTTCTTTGAGTGCCATGGGTGTCGCATGCCTTCACCCCTACCTTCCAACAATTTATTACTTGAACGGGCAAATATTTTTCCAAAAATATGACGTGACAATGCCCAGAAACAAGATAAAGACAAAATCATGTTAAAACATATTTCACAAATTATTATAACTAAAATTTTTAAGTATATTTGACCGTTTTGGAAGTGTTACGAATCAAATATCAACCATAATTGTGCATTGACAATTAAGTTTGATGTTTTATAAGGAAACAACATATTTTTCCTACCACTGCATGGAAATAATCACATTGCCACAGCTGTAATCCTACGCAAAACAGTTCATTTCCGTTTTCCGGTCTTTTTCCGCTCTAGAGCGGTAATGGAACATTGGCGCACGCTAAATCAAGGTTATTTTAAATCTACAATAGGTTAGAACGGTAAAGAAGGTGACGTCACAACACAGACTAGTTTCTATTGGTCAGAAACCACATGACAATCACCATAATTATTACAAATTAATTGTAGTTGCTTTATCTGAATCAGCTGATTTCACGGTCAGTATTTTGATAACACTAACTTCCGGTTACACATTTATGCAGGTGATTACGATTTATTACAGTTATTAAGTTAATTTAAAGTTGATATAACTGTGTACGTTTATTAAATACATTTAATCGGTTGTAACTAGTTATGGTGGTAGGAAAAATATTGTATGTATTACGAGCACAAATAGTCATTGCCGCTCTCGAAATGTTTGGCCGCACGAAGCGTCAGCTGAGTGCGGCCAACTACATTCTCGAGCGGCAATGACGTTATTTGCGCTCTTAATACACAAATAGCTATTTTTACATTATAATACGAAACAAATCACATAACTTTGTATAAGAAAGCTATTTAATCGCATTAAAAAAGAGCATATAATTGACAATAAGGTAATTTTATCATTTTAAATTTCACTCCTTAACCGTTGTTGGTGTGACAAAAGGCGATGCAATAACAGTTATTCACCACTAGTGTTTCCTGGAAGCGGTCCTTCTGAGTGGATCCTTGGTGGTCATTACACTCTCACAAAGGTCCCGTGTAACTTATAATGACCCTCATCCATTACCAAGGAGGAGGGGCTGCCCAGAATCTCATCATTGCTGACGCTACCTTTGTTTTACTTTAAGGTTTGTATAAGAGCTTTCTTCAGTTCAATATCAATCATAACATTTAATGACTCATGTTTATTTTACTGGTACAGGAATTAATTCACATTATAATTAATTTATTTTATCTCCAAACTACAATATCAAATATATTTATTGATATGTAAAAAAAATTTAGGAAACATATCCTATTTGAATATAACACCACTGTGTTTTCACAGTAAAACAGTTTATCAACTAAACCGAAAACTCGCCCTGGTCGCTGTACAGAACACGTGTCGGCGAGTTGACCATTGTTGGTGACAGTGTTGCCACATACGGGGCTACATCGTTTGATTTTTCCATTTTTGGCATTTCGTTGTGTCATTGGCTGCGACAAAATTGACTTCACGTTTTATTTACAGATTGAAAAACAGATTAATTTCATGATTAAAACTGATTGCGTTTGTCATGTTCCTTTATATTTTCCTTTACATTCATTCTAGAATTTTTAACTTATTGTGAGGTATAATTTTGTGTTACTTTACAGATTTCAATGTTGTTTTGTTCTAGATTGGTCTTCATTTGTATTCTACCTGAAATACTGTCATTGTTCAGATATTGTCTTCGAGAATCCGTGGTTATAAAACGGAGAGGAACGAAAACTGTTATTGTAACTAGGGTAATGCTGAATAATATGAATTTTTTAATCAATGTGTTATTCCAAACAATAAAAAAATATTAAATTGAAAATACTACCTTTAAACTAAATTTGTTTATTTATTTTAACACTGAAACAAATACATAGTTTTTATTATGATAACCTTTTTCTATGAGGAATATACACTTGATTTGTACAAACAACACGTATTTTACAAACCTGGGTATAGTAAGAAAGGATAGTGATATCATACAATGTTGAGTTTAGATGGAGGACTCTATAGGACTTAATAAGGCTTTTACAATTGGATTGTTTCTCCAAATCAGCTTACAAGCTTACTCTATAGCAGAGGATGTTCCAGATATTACGAAATTATAATTTACTTGGACCAGGAACTAAAACCCATTATATCACCTTGCTGAGGTAAAATTTAATTAATGTAATCTTAATTACTCAAAGAACACCATTACGTGAGTAGCAATAGAAAATGGTGTTAAATTAAAGGATTTCCATTTTATAACTCTTTTATCTTCAATTTAAGTTCAACCAAAGTTGATTCAGTTTTAAATTGTTCTCAAAATGTTATAAAATAAATACAAATTGGTTATGCATATGAGTTCATTTTACAATAATTATAGAATTTTGACATAGTACATTTTAATGTTTAGTTATTTAAGAACTTCATGATGACTTAGAGAGATTACTTGATGCAGGTATTTACACCACTTTAAGTATTCAAAGGTAATCCGGAAGCTAATCAATCTATCAAAATGAAATAAGAGATACAATTCAACAAGCTAATTACTAATAATTTCAAAATTTCTAGTTTTTTTTTTGCACGTCTACAGTATTCTACTACTGTAAAAGAGAAGTTTTTTATTATTGGTTTTCATGTAATAAAAAAAGCTCTCAGTGACCTCACTGATAAGCATTTTTCTACTTAGTGATTTCAAAGTCTACCAGTGTGCTCTAAAATAAAAAAATAATAAAAAACATAAAAAAATCACACGGTAAAATTTTTTGTAAGTTTTTGGTTTTGTTACTTGATTATTAAGTTATTATTTTAAATTATTCTATTGAAATAGTTTTTACCCTGCGTGTTATGATATTAAATTAATCGTTGTATGATGTTGTAATTTAAGGCGTCTATACATCTACGCCTATATCAGATATCATATTAAATGTATTGTTTTGTAAGGGAGATAATATTTCAATAAATTACAAGTAGTACAAATAGAAAAATATATTTATTAAGTTAAATTACATATAAATATAAGTGTTCTTTTAACACCAATCTATAACACTAGTGCAAAAGTTATTGATTCATAAAGCAGTTGGATATGCATTCAAATATGATGAAAACTACAAACAAATCAAGTAAATATGGTAATAATAAAATTTTTACCATAGAGCCTTGACAAAAGATTTCGATTTAGTCGTAAAATAAATCTTGTAATGTATCAAATATTAATAAAGATTTGTCACAGTTAAACTGGATTCGGTTAACCATGTTGCAACTCTACAGTGAAGGAGGAATCTTCCACGCTACAATGCCCAGGTTCAGGCTTCATCGCCCGGAAAACACTGTTTTCCCCGCCAAGGAAGTCAGGCTTAAATATTATTTTTTCTTAGAAATAAAATATTTGATTGTTTGCCTTCTGTTTTAATCACATTAGAGGCATGATTGCTGGTAGCTAAGGACCATAACCCTCAAAATAAAGAACGTATCTGTTTCTTAATATTCAATATGTATATTGAATGTTTAAAAATGTTCAATCTGTAGATTTAAGTCATGATAATACAAATAAAAAATGAATTATTAGAATAATATATCTACTTTCATCCAAAGCTTTTGCCTAAACTTGTATGTGTACAATGTATTAAATTTCCATAAAATTCTGATGACAACTATACCTTAATTTTAATATTCAATAATTTTATGTTGCAGGTAAATAATGAATGCGACACTAAACTTTGATTCTCCAAAGTAAGTAGTATATGTTTCAATTTTATTTATTTTATAGCTTAGACTTTCCAGTCTGTGCAAAACATTTGTTTGAATGACGTATGAAAATGTTTAGATCTAAAACAATGGATGATTTACGGTGCGGTATTGATTGGACACATTGATAATTAATCTTTAGCAGATGTCTCATCCATATGCCTGATGGTGATCCTGGGGCGCAATAATTTATTATTGTAATCAAATTGAATTTTAAAGATTTTATATACACGTTTTTGACCAATTCTACCCATAAAAAACTGTATTATTTTATATTACTTTGTAAGAGTAACTTTCAAATGAAACATTACAACTAATGTTTTTATGGTTTATTTGTATGATATATACTTGTTCTCAATAGACTACAACACATTTTTCTTTTTATAGAAATTATATTGTCTTCGATGAATATTTTCTTCTAAATAAAAAGTTGTTTAATGAAGTTCATATACTATAAAACTTTTGTTTTATGTCCACAGAATATTAGCTTTTCATACTTCCACCAGGTTTCATTTAAGAAGAAATATGTGTAAAACAATACTTAAGTGATTATTTCAATTCTATAAAATTCAGGAGCGTTGTAACTACTTGCCGGAAATAAATAATAGATTAAAAATGGATTAGGTTGTATCGGAAATCAAATTTTTAGGCCTATATTTAGCTGCTTCAACTGTACCAATTAATCTGAAAACTCACTTCCCTAAGCTTATGCTATGTATAATATTATTTGTTTTTACAAAACTTACAGATTTAGATCTCAAATTTCATAAATTTAATAAGTTTGGGATGAAAGAAATCATTGGGATATAAATTAAAACAACAAAATCTAAAAGATGTAAACGTTTTGAAACTTAACAAACCAAACTTGCCAATACCATTGTACAAATAGGGAAGTGTATAGGTTAGTTACTTAAAACTTCAATTACATGTTACTAAAACACCCAACTAAGTTTCAGATACTCAAATGTAGTTTTTCCATTGCAAGGGGAATTAAATTTTACAATTATGTACATTTTCAGCCATAAAACATAATTTCATGAGTATTTCGGTTTTTCCTGTTATTTCATCTATATCCTAACTGACAGAGGGGAATCATTAAGACCGGACATTCGGCGGTATGGCAGCGGTTGGGGTGGGGTGGCATGGAGGGGAGGGGGCGCAGCGATAGCGGATTATATCGATGTCCTGCTTCATAAGCCGCAGAATCGTTATCGGAGAGCTTTAACGGACGATATGAAACTGAAGATACCTCCCTGATTCCGTTTTGAAACTAGCCATAACTTCATAAATGTAAACTGATTTGCCCTTCTAAGACTAAAATTCTATAACGATAAAAGATAGGGGAATATTTAACTGTACCTTTTTATCTACGCTTTTTAATCAGCTGGATTACCCAGTTTGTCATTTTTATCACAGATGGCAACACTTAAAATGTTAAACACAGACTCATTCATATCTTACCCTTTAACTTTTCACTTTATACAGTGAGTAAAGTCAACTAATTCTTCGTTCTTAATATGATTATTAAAATAATTTATGCATATTTTGTTACAAAATTAGTTTTGTTCCTTGAAACTTAAAATATTTTCTTATTATTATTGCAAACTAATTTTAGTTCCCAATTTAGCTTTCATTGCCCGTTCTGACAGAAAGAGGTGTATTTTATGAAACATAATATGTAGTTATAACCAACGAGGTTTATTAATTGCTCAATCTTTCAAGTAGTTCGGGTATAGACGGGGCAATACTAATGTGAAAGAACTTAATGAGTAGGTTCTTTGCAGAAGTATAAGCAGTTCTTATGAAGAAGTGAGAAAGCCGCTCACAAAACACTCACTGTAATTTTCATTTAAGGATCATGCTGATTGGTTGAAAGGATCAGATGGTTTTAGAACATTTTTGCAGACGTTTGAAATTGTTTTTTATTTTGTGTAAACAAATATGCTTATTTGAAATTTAGAAGGTAAAAAGAGCGCTTCCTATGGCAATAAGGTGAAGTAATCCTATCATCAACGCTTTATTTTCCTCAGTTTTCGGCAAATTTTTAACGGCAACTTTAACATGGGATGTCCCTATTTATTCGTTTTTATATACATTGGCAATACATGGGGTTTTAGGTTAGAAGGTAAAATCTTAAGACAAAAAATTGAATTAAGTGGACCTACTTAATATCTTCTTAAAAACATATACACTGGTGCGGTGAGTATATATTACTGACAGGTGTTGCGTTGTTTTACTTGGTTTGGGTATTCAAATTGTAATTATTTTTGAATTTAGATTTAATGTTGTACATGTCTGTACATATCGGTAGAACAAGATATGCAGGGGTGGGATACATTGGATTCGGTATATACAGCTATCGTCACATCCAGCAATCAAGGATTCAATATTAGATTTCATAAGAATCTATAAAATATTTGACAATAAGTTTTCTTAAATCGTCTATGAGTTTAAACTTATACTGTATAACTATAAAGTAAATCACTTTACGAATATAAATGTCTAATCAAACTGCAACAAAAACATGAATAGAAATAACTTCTAACCCAAATGAGAAATGCATGTAACAAAATTTTGAAAAATGTACCTGGGAGCTATTAAGCATAAAACTTGATATCTAGATACGTTGGAATAAACCAACTGAAGGTGATATATTAAATTTGTGAACGCATTGATATAATTCGTTTAATAATATGTACACACACCCCGTGCGAAGAACGGGGTACACAGCTAAATAGTTTATACTATAAATTTTAAAGTACCTCCAAACAAATTAATTATTAGTTATTATTTAAAGTTAATCCTTCAATCATGATTTTTTCCCTTTTATTTACCATAACGTTTTTGATAAAATCAAATACCCTCAACACATATAAATCCGGATTGCCAAAGTATATCCAAAGACGGTGAAATTTTAAGATGAAAAACTCAAGAAGCTTAAGATTTTTTTAACATCATATTAGTTTAGAACCTATGGACTTCAAGTTACTCAATATACAAGAAATACGTTTTTTGTGAATAATGAAAAAATTGCTTCGGATTTCTATTTAAAGTCAAAGAGACTTTTCCTTTTAAACATTCTGAGTAATCTGTTAGTTATGTTGTATTGCAGCAGGACAGCAGCGTTTTGTCATGAGATTTATACTTATATCAGGAAAAGGCTATATGGGGGAGAACCAAAGATGGCAGGTTAGATTCACGTTCTGGGTCCAATACGTTCTGGTAAGCCCATCATCATCATTTCGGCCTAGCTGTTTATTGACTGCTGACCAAAAACGTACAAGAGGATTGTACTGCCAATAGAGTGTGTAGCTATATCACCAATTGATTCTTTCTACTTAATTTTATACTTTTCACATTATTGTAATTTGAATGCAAGCACAATATAATTAGCACTGAATCATGTTGATACATAACTTGATACACAAATCTCTATCTTAAAATAAATCATTATCTTAGATTTTGTAATCAAGTCCATAAGGATCAAGATTGACACTTGCTTCTACAAAAGCTTCCCAGCTTTTCTTCTTGGCCTCTTGAATTTTGTTCTTTTATTCATTCAAAACTCACCTATATATGCCTTGCTTGACTAGTTTCATGCGACATTCACAACAATCTTGGTGGGCTCTTCTTGCTCTATTTACTCTTCTTTTATAATCAGTCAGCTCAGGGCTCCATGGAAACTATCTTTGTTCTTTTTTTGAGAAATGGAATGTTTCTATCGCGTGGCCTTTGTATTTCATTAGTTATCTGGTTTGCTATTTCATCGATGTTATCCTCATTTGCATCGATCAATTCATTCAGATTCACAAGTCGTGTTTGCAGATCAATATTGATGATGAAGTTAGCTTTCTTCATATTGTGTCTATTTATTTTCAGAAGTCTTTTTTTGTTTTAGCTTTATCTCAAAAGTGATTAATCAATGGTCGCTCGCACTCTGGTCTACATGAACTTTCCAATCTCCGCAATACTTTGCCAGTTTGTTTGAGCACATCGTAACATCGATGTTTGATCCGCTAGAGTGAGTGGGAGGTTGAAAATCCTTGTTCAAAATAATCAATTCATGTGTGTCGATAAATTTAGATAGTTTGTCTCCCTTGTCATCTTCCTCACTGGAGAACCAGTTTGGTGATTTGGCGTTGGCATCTATACCAATTAATAGCATTTCATCAAGCATCTGATTTATGATGGTGTCAAGTTGATCCAAATAGGGTTCAATCTGCTCAGAGCATTGAAAGTAGCCTGAGATCACTGTCAATGGCCCAATAATGGTATTTATCTTTGTAACAGCAAAGTGAGTTGTGATATGCTGTACCATTTCAAGAGATTCCAAGGTACCCTTGAACACAATGGTCTCTGACTGTCAGAACGATAACCTATTATTGTGTTGGTTGATGAAAGACCAAAGCCAACAACTTTTCCACTCCTTGAGTACGCTTCTTGAACAAGCAAGATATCAAGATAGTTGTCTATCATTGTTTGCCTGGCTTCAGATGTGGCTGCCTTTGAATTTTGTAGGTTAAGTTGCCCAAATTTAATTGTGTTTTCTCTTTGCATGTTAGAATTAGAGTTTTGTTGATGATGTTGGTTTGATTGTCCTGCATCTTGTTGTAAATTATTTGTATGCATGCCAAAGTTCATCTGCATGAACTGCATGTTGTGGTTAGTTTCCATAATCTATTTGTAGCTGTAACCTTTGTTTCTCTCTTAGAAAACAGGACAATCGGATGAGTTCACACTGTGCTTATTATCTAATTTGACTCTGCTACAATTCGGGCATTTGTAATTCTATTGTTTTTCAGGGCATTCCTTGAATTCAAGCCCTTCACGGGAACAATGACTGCATGTACTTTTGCCCTCTTTGCAATCCCTTGATAGGTGTCCGAATCTTTGGCACTTATAACACCTTGTTATAATCAACAAGTCAATGACTCTGCAAGATCTCTAGCAATAGAAAATTCTAAACCCGTTGCATGCAATGGTTTTTCTCAGTTCTTAACTTATTTCCACAATCCATTGAACCGAGGATTGCCCCCTAGGTCCTTTCTTGAGGATCAGTTTGAAGTTGTCTTCAAATTCTTTGCCATATCAGGGAATTTCTGCGATCTGATGATTTCAACATTCATCAGTGACATCAGTAGGTAAGTCAACAATTTTGATCTTTGGTCTCCTTTTCTTAGGTGCAGCAATATCGCATGTATTTTTCAGTTGCTTTTTTATAGTTTCTGTCTGGCTCGGATGAACTTCAACCGCAACTCCTTCACCGTTCCTTACTTTAGTTATCCTGGTAATTTTTAGTGCATTTTGTTTAGGTTTAAGTTTGCTTTGTATAAAATTTATTGTTTCTTCTGAAGTTTGCTCTTTGTTACCTTCCCTTGGATAAAATATAATTACTTCAGTGTCAGGTTTCCTCTTTTGGTTGATGTGCATGTCATTATTTTTTAGTTATAGTTGCATATGTTGGTGGAATGTACCTTTGAGTGCTGGTTGAAGCATCCATAGCCTGCCCACATGTAGCTTGGGTTTCGTCTTTTAGATCATTGCTTGCCTTCTTAATTGCATAATATCTGCATTATTGGATCAAATCATCGCGATGATTTTTTAGATCTATTAGCTGCTTGTTTATTTTGGTTACTTCAGAGTATTTACCCTGTAATACAGCATGTTTAATTTTAAGTTGCATGTAATCCTCTTTGATTTGCATGATTAATTTATTGCATTGCACGCTTTTGTTTTTGTCCATTGATTTCTTGCTTAGAAATATTATATTATATAGAGTGGACAAATTTTCAAGATAGCCATTAATTGCCGATTCATTTGGAGAGGGATTTTCGACCTCTTCATCTCCCATACCCGATTCCTCGTAACTGTGATCATCAGTTTGTTTTGGTCTTTTGTTTGCTTCATTTTCGGGTGTTCTATTATTTCCTCTTATTTATTTCACTTTCTTTAGGTGTAGTTTGTTCACTGGCTTTACTAGTTTCTATGTTGCTTGTGTGTGTTCATGTAATTTATTTGCATGACTTTGTTGTCTTGTTTGTACTTTGTCCTTGCCAAACTTTGGGGACCTTTCCAAAGAGGTTCGTGGTCTGAAGGGGTCAACTTCGTTATCCGAACTGCCCATTGTCTAAACCGATGGTTGTTCGTCGAATCCGGGATTGATCTAGACTCTCTCTGTCGCCTTCTACGCTTGTGTTACAACCCCTTGGCCGTGCCTGGGATTTTTATTTCCCCGAGGTGGAATGGGGTAACCCAGGCTTCGTTCCTAGCCGCGCCTTTGTGGGAGGGGGCAACCACAGAGCTGGTGAGTGAGGGTGCCTGCGCTGCTGATAATGTCTTGTAATTTTTTTATTTTCTCTGCATGTGTTGTGTGTCTTCATTAAAGAGGTGAAAAGTATGAAAATCACCACAGAAAAAGGCGAACGTCACCAGCATCTTTACAAGGAAAGTCTCGAGGTGGGAGGACAAACAAGTAATACCTCCCGTCGCAGCAGACCTGCGTACTCAGCGAATTTCCAAATTAGTAATATTAATTTTGACCAGCTAAACTTGTAAACAAAATTTCATCACGGGCTCATAAATAGGGAAATAAATGTCTATTCTCCTTAAGATAAATATAGGGAAAGAGTATGCAGGTATGCTGCCATGGGGGACACTAAAAGTAGGTTTTTAGCATAGAAAAAATTTATTTCGACCATATAAAGACATATAGTAAGTTTCATCAATATCTATCCATAAATAAAAGAGTTTGCCTATTGTCCATATGATTAACATGGGAAAAGATTATACAGGTTTGCTGCCATGATAAGTACAAAAACCAAGATTGTTTACCTTAAATGGATGAATCTCAACCAAATGAAGCTAAATACCAAATTTCATCCAAAAATATTGGTTAATAAGTGAAATATTAACACATCCTTATTCTCCATAAGATTAACATTGGAGCCCTAAAAGACAATGTACTGTCTTTAGACTTTGTAATATCTCGGTAACCAATGGAGATAGAGCAAAGCTTCAAAATACTAAATTGTGTGTTTTTTTGAGCTAAATCCAATGGTCAAAATAAAAATTTAAAATATTTAAAATTTACATATGAAAAATGCAAAAAATCCATTTTTGGGGTACAAAACCCCCCAAAACTACCCCTTCCGGTAGGTCGATATGTCTGGTTTTCGAACTCATCCGAATAAACGTAAGATTACACATCTCTACCAAATTTGGTGTCGATTGGACCATTTTTACGAGAGTTATCGTGTCTAGGGACACATACATATATACATATATATATATATATATATATATATATACATATATATATACATATATACATATATATATATATAAAATTTTTAATGACTATTATTTTTGGTCTCTGGGCACCTAAAAACGAAAAAGTAACATGATCCCGGGCTTAGGTTTTACCATGAGACCTACGGTAATAGCTTATTCCCTATGGGAAATTCGCTAATATTCCCTATGGGAAATTCGCTAAAATGAATATCTTTGTTTTGTAACTCAGTGAATCTGATTGTGACTATTACAAAAAATATATAAAGTTTGCGTGTGTAATTATTCATTATTCAGTTACTGTCAGTAAAACGGAAACACAGTTTTCGAATTAGGAATAAGAAAAACACATAAATAAGAGAACACTCACTCAGTTCAATTTGAATTAAGCTCTGCTGAGTATCGCAGGTGGATTACATAGAAGTCGTTTTATTAATCATGGAGTTGACATGTGCTTTACTCCTGTCTATCATGTCTACTGACAGCTTAGCTTACATGCCTACTCTAAATCGTGGAGTGCTTTGCTATGGGGTTATTGTCCTTGAATTAATTGAAGTTTACAACTAACTTAATGATTTCATTAATTCCATTGTTGACGGAAAGCATTTTGTCGGTTCTCTATGATAGTGTGAATTATATTCATATTAAATGTGAATTGAATATGAATGGTTTGAAAATGTCTCTTTGCCAAAAACTAATAATATAGTAAAATTTGTAATTAAAATATTGTCTTGTATTTAGTAAAAAAAACTTATATTTTACTAGCAAAAAATGTTATTAATTCGTGAAAAGCCAAACTGTTTGTAAAGCACTAGTTGTTTTTACAATTGATTAAGTGTTTTATGTACAATCTTAGTACAATCTTCTGGGCATTAACAAAAGGTGAACCTAAATGCCGACAACACTGATTTAGAAACAAATTTAAATGATTTATTGAACAAATAAAATCTTTTCTTAATGTATCGCAAAGCTAATACACATTCTTTATCAGCGTAAACTTTTGAAATATTGTAAACAATTATATTTTTAAGACATTAAAAACATTGTTGCCCATAGTTTTATATCACCTTCATAAAATTTCTCTCTTTCATTTTTATCTGCGTATATTAAATATATTTTTAACACGTATTCTTCTTCATTATCCGAACTAAATTTGTAAGTTTTGTTAGATAATGTATGATAGTGATCTGTGAAGCTTGTGTTTTATCTATTTAGAAATAAATGAGGGGTCAGCGATATAAAAAGTCATTGTATTGCTTCGCTGCCGGTCAATAGACACTAAAACGTCGGACTGAAATAAATTGTTTGGCGAAATTTATTGGAATCTGGGAATGGAGTTGGTCCTCCCTTCCTCCCGATTCGCCCTCTCCCAACCCCCCCCCCCATACGACCTTCTCTGCCTTCAATGAGTTCTTAATGTCATTCATTACTACCGCATTCCCGTAAAAATTGGTATTCAGCTAATCCAAAATTCCTTCATTCATGTGGAAGACCGGAGAGAAGCTCCATTGTTCCCGTCTTTTGCTACGTATAGGATCTTCCAGCACTTTGATACAGAACGCCGTCTACAGGACCTAATACAACAGTTAAATGTGTTAAAATATTTTTATTCTACAATGTAGGTCTTCTATATAATATTGACTAAGAGAATTTTAGTCCAACACATTTTGAGATTCAAGATAGAATGTTATTTTAGAAAGGAACAAACTATGATTCATAGAAAAAATTACTATTTTTACTGTATCTAATAATTATTTTTTAGGTAGAGGAGGCATAATGCTTTTGCGTACACAGGTGGCCAGCGTTTAGTGTTCGATTCTAGAAAAAATCGAGCATATTACCATAATATAAATTCCTATTTCATTTTTGGTCACTCACTATCCTGGGATATCCAAACATGTAGACAACAATCCTGTCTAGATTAGTCTTCTTGGACTTTCTGGACGAAATATGACAAGCAATCCCAGCTTTCCTCGCCTCCAACTTGTTCATACAGACAGAGTCCACCGTTAACAATAAAACTTGCCGTGTGGTCCTTAGACATAGCCGTTCTCGGAGTTTACTAAGTAAAAACGTGTGTTACGAGTCTTTAGGACCTCCCGAGGCAATAAATGCAGTCAGGTGAACTGGTTTTGTCCATTTTGTGCAGGTACGACTCAAATAGCCATAACCCGACGATAATGGAGTCAGGAAGTTGTCCACCGTTTTAACCGGACAACAATCGGTATTTATTTCTGCATTTTCGTTGTCTTTCATTGGTCTGTTGCATTGTATTGTTAATGAGTATCCTTGTTGGCATCTGTAAATTTCATTGTTCTTATGGTCTGCACCCATTCAAATCCATTGCCCGCTATTGATGTTTCATGCTGAGATTATTTATTTTTGTTATTTTTTCAAATTCTAAATACATTTCATTGTTGTTGTGAATGTTACCTATTGTTGATATTGTTGTAATGCATAATTATGTGTTATTGTATTGATTTCTTATGTTTGATAGTTATTTTATCGTTGATTTTTGTTATTGTTGTTACTAGTGTTTGCAATAATTAGTGCGCTACTGTTAATTTTAGTACTGTACTGAATCGTCTTTTGCTTGTTTATTATCAATTTCAAATTTGTGTTATATCGTTGGAATAAATAGTTTAAATAACCAGGGTTGGACTTGCTTGATGAATCTCGCAGTCCATCGACCGCGACTCTCCAGCTTCCAGCTCTTCTGCCATGTCTGGTAGATTCAGAGACGTTCCTGTGTTCTTGCCAGGTCCTTGCTGCTGACTTCCCATAGGGGACAGCCTTAATGAAAGTCATCAGGAAAACTACATTGGTCTACAATATATGATAAACACTCTTAAAAAGGGTTTTGCATTCCGAGCAATAGACAACAAACCCGACCTCACAAAGTCGAGTGTATTGAGAGTTATTACATTTTTTTCTATCGGCAATATGATTTTAATGCGAAATTTGATCACCTGCCATTTTTGACTCAGACACCTTTTTAAGGTCAGGTTTGCGGCATTGTTATCGATTGATGAACACCTTAAGTTTGATATACTTATTGAACTATGCTTATATTTTAGGTTTTCTTCATACCTACTCTATATAGACCATCCCCCTGTAAAGTTAATAATCTTTAAAATAATAAAAAAGTATATTTTTTGCTTAGATACATGTACACAGTTTCTTAGCTTAAAATTTATTAGTATAGTTTATAAAGCCGTTCAGGGACTCTTTTAGCACATAAAAATTACAGTGCAATAAAGGGTGGTGGTTTTTAATCTTTTAAACAATATCTTTTAAAAATCAAATAATATAGGCGATTTACGAAATATTATTTCTTTGCGTATGGTTAAATTAGGACTTCGGTAAATGATCACAGGTCGAATTATGGCAATGTGTATGAATATTTTATCGTTTTGCCCCTTCAATCTTAAGTCTTTAGATAGTTGTGTATTAAAAGCGCCAAGCACGTCATTGCCACTCGAGAAGCTGAGTGCGGCCAAATATTTCGAGATCGGCAATAATTATTTGTGTTCGTAATAATACACTCCAAAGTTTTCCTAACACAATAATTGCAACTGATTAAATGTTTTATTGTTTAAAAAATGACATTTAGGTTATGTTTGATTTTTTTGTTGAAACACACTGTTAACATAAACATTGCCACTCAAATGCCCCTCCAAGTGTTGGTATGAAAAAACACGTGTTGGTACGAGGTTTGATTGGCATAACCTCAAACTTAAATACAGCAATTACTAAATTACAT
This sequence comes from Neoaliturus tenellus, assembly GCA_030545055.2. Lineage (NCBI taxonomy): Eukaryota > Metazoa > Arthropoda > Insecta > Hemiptera > Cicadellidae > Neoaliturus > Neoaliturus tenellus. The sequence continues at coordinate 53,349,971 of CM061533.1, read as the reverse complement.
CAAGCTGTATCATGGTTTGTAACAACAGCTGACCTTAATTTGCTATTTGATTTTGCGTGCGGGACTTAACATTGCCGATCTAAAGCGGGAATGAAATGGAAACTGGAAATAACTGCGTACGGTTTACAGGTGTGACAATGTGATTATTTCCTTTCAGTGGTAGAAAAACATTTTTAATGGAATAGACACAACATCCCAAAAAATAATTGCATACATAAAATGGAATATTAAATTTAGTTATGGTTCATAGTTCATAGTTTATATTCTAGGGCTCTGTCTCAATGGAGTGTTGTTAAAAGGACAATCCACCTGGTCTAAATGCAACGAACTATACCAAACAGGAGCAAGCACAGATTGAATTCAAGGTTTCCAATATTGTTTGTTAAGCCCCTTATTTCAGTCCAGCTGGTTATTGCCTTAAGGCCGGAAACACGGTGTTCCAGTTTTAGAGCTGACGCCATTATAAATAGATCGATAACGTATATTGAGACGTTTGATTTCATTACTATGGGTTACAGAGTTTCCAGGGAAATCTTTGGCATAATCACACGAACAAGATTAAAAACGTTAATTGATTTATTTTACTGTTTGTTTACTAAAACAATTTTAAATAGTTTGTGACTTATAAATTAGGACTATATTATTTTGTCTGCTTAATAATTAAATTCAATAATCTCGAGATTTTGGTCACCATCATAAAATATAATCTATTATGTCAGATTATTAAAATAAATTTACATTTTTCTTCGATGGATTTGATAATAATTCTTGGTTTTCTATCGGTAAAATCAATTCCTATAAAACGCTAATGAATGTTAGAGAACACAGAATAATTAGTGTTCATTTGCGTTTTTGTTATTGTGTTTTAAATAGTTAAATAGGAACTGTAGCAATAGGAAACTCAGCCAATACACATTTATTATCGGAAAGGATTCAATTAGAGGATATTGATGTAATTAGTTAACCCGAGATGGTAGAGTCTAACTGGGTCAGAGCAATGGGGGTGGCAGCCGAACAACAAATATACACTCTGCTGTATAAAAACAGTTATTTTAACAGAAAATAGTTACATGTATTACACGAATAAAGGCAATTAATTTGTAATGGCATTACCTGCAAAAGTCTAGCGTTTTCGTTTACGTTAGGTAGGATCCATAGAAACTTTGTTCTTATCTAAAAGAAGTTTCATATGAAATACCGTTATTATTAACCAATTGGATCGATTCATAAAACTTTTGAAACACTATTATAATTATTTTTCATCTAAGTGGGTATATAAATAATATTTTTATATGTAAAATATGGATACGTTTACGTTATCTCTTATTTGTAATCAAAAATGTTATGCTTCTAAAATTGTTAGAAGATATTTATTTATATAGTACCAGATCATTGTATAGTACCAGGGAGACCGAGCTTAAGCTCGGTTAGTGATTATTACTTTCGTTTTCACTTAAAGTTCGTTCGCTCCGCTCACTAGCCTACTTCCTTTTTAAGACGAGCTCGTTCGCTTCGCTTACTCACCAGGCCGAACGGTGCTGCACTTTATTATAATTTTCCTAAACTACAGGTTAAAGATGTAATACGTTATACGTTGTATATCAATGTATACAGAACCGAATAAGTAGGGACATCCTTATGGGGAAGTGAGAACGCCGTCCCTGAAACACAGATAGCACCACTAAGATGGTAAGGATTTTGCTGATTGGTTGAATGGAAACAGATGACTAGAATAACTTTACAGAGGTTTGTTATTGTTTTGAATTTTTGTAAACAAATATGCTCATTTTGACATTTGAGAGGTAGAAAGAACGCTTCCAGTGACAGTAAGGAGAAGTAATCCTAGCATCAGCGCTTTATTTTCCTCTGGTTTTCGGGGGCAAAACTAAAATTTTTTAACACGGTATGTCCCTACTTATTTGGTTCTGTATATCTATAGTTATCAGCTGATTTTTGTTCAATTAAAAAATATCCATATACATGTATAACATGGAAACTTTAACCGGATTTTTCCCAGCCATAGGACCGGCTCCAATCGATTCCTGATGGCCAAAACCCCTATATTCAACCAAAAAATCAAAAATACTTCGTTTGTGCGGATTTAAATTATCTACAACTTTTGTAGTTGAGGTTTTACTCTATCTTTTACCGTTTTCACACTAAATCACTTAAAAGTTGGAAGTTCGTTTTTGTCACGCTGAATCACTTTAAAGTTGGAAGTTGTTTTTATATGCTACCATCGTTCAACTCATATATCTTTTATATTTTTTAAGGTACGTGTGGATGTGTGTGTAATGTATTCCTATTCCATTCAGTGATTAGCTTACTGAGGAACGTTTGTTTCGAGCCGGACAGTCGATGTATCATCAGTCAAAGATAAATCATCTTCGCCTGATGAGCTCCGCATCTGCTGGTCGCAACATTCGGTCAGCGCCGCGCCGTGGCCGGCCATCCATCACGATTTGCAAATTCTTCTAAAGAAACATAATGGAAACTAAAGGCTTAAAAAATTGTTATCTTATATGAATGTGTGTTGCAAAAAAAATCGTTGCACCCAAATTATTAAATTTTGATACCTGATTTTAGTACAACAAAAGTATTCTAGAAGCCTCGACTAAAATAAAGGGTCCTACAGCACTCCCTCATATATTCTTCAATACCTATTTTCACATTGTGATTGTCACCATGAACACGTATAATAATAAATAATTAATGAACTATTTACTAAAATGCAGTAAACCATGGCCTCACTGAAAGAAAAATATACGTATTGCTTTAGTGCTTAAATTTTCACAATAGTATTAAATTTCCAGGCAATAAATTTCAGCTAGCAATAGAGAATTAAATTAGTGACACTGATTTAATTATTGAATCCAAGATGGCGTGGAATAAGTGGGACATTCCCAAGCGAACTGGGTTGTCTATAAGTAATGACTGTCCTTAACAGTTAACTGAGTAACCTGAAATTAGAAGTTAACAACAATGTTTGTTCTAACTTTAATGGTGTTTCGTTCAATCACACATAGATAATTCAAGGGTTGGCTTACCTAAATTACGCTTCAGTACGATTCTTTAATTGCCGATGTAATGTTTTTTTCAAATTATTTTCAAACAAAACTTTAAATTTCGCATTGTTAAATATTTTGTACAAATTATACTAAGGAGGATTCAAGTTTCATCATGAGCAATTGCTAAAGCTTCTTTCATTGTGCTACCTGGGTATTTACGGCCGACCCTGATTTGGAAGGCAAGACTATGATATCACCAGTCTTTGAAGAAAAAAACCTGTTAATGTCTCCTAAGTTGCAATAACTATTTTTATTTAAAATTTTTGTTCAGTATTTTCTTAAATATTGCCTCAGTAATATTTTGCTAATTTCGTAATATACCAATTAAAACTTTTTTGACTCTACACGTAATTTTATGAAAATTTTACAATTTAATTTGTTCCCTTTTAAAATACATGGAGTTTTCATTTTCTCCTCACATGATTACAGAAGTACTTTATGTTGGAATGTTTTTATTAAACATATAGCACTTTTTGAAAATTCTGTATAAAAAGTGAATTTCGAATGTAAGGTTGTAAAAGAAATGTTACTAAAATATAAACACTAAAAATTTTACAAGTGAAAACTATCGTATTATATGTAAATGGAGATAAATAAAATTCATGTTGCAACACAAATAAATACTATGAAGGATCATAGTTATTATATTCTTCTGTTTAACTTTGCTCGTCAATGTTTTTTTTTTTTTTTTTACTTTGAGATCTGTTTCTTTTTTACCATGAGAAAACAACTAAGATGATAAAATAAGGTAAAACACTAAACAAAGAAAATCGAAAAGATTAGTTTCGAACTCATAAAGTAATTTCAATAAAATACACAGAACGGCTAGTTGACGGAATGAAGTTTGGGAAAGTAATAGTACAGGGATGATGGATAGATAGATTCATCGGAAATTGATCTGGGTCGAGCTTAGGTCATCACTTTTCTGCTTTGTAGTTTAGCAAACTGGACAAAGCTTTGATAGAAACTAAACAATCTATGTGTCTAAATACGAAGAGTAGTGATAAACTATATTGATTGTTTATGATTCTATACTAGTTCTAAATTTAAAAGTTATAAATATTAGTGTTAAATTAGTGTTGTTTATTAATGATTTTGATCTAGTTACATACATAAACGTTATGCTATGGTTTTAATTAAGAATTATTGCTTTAAAAAGAAACTTTACAATCCCTCACATGATGTTTAAAATTTATAAGTAAAATAGTCTAAATTCTGACGGTACGAACTACTCGTGATGGTTAGATATAAACTTTCGTATTATTGGCTACTCATCAGTTATTAATTAAAACACTTTATAAAAAACCGTTATCAATATTTGTTATCATTTAGCCTGAAGATAAATCCTGAAAGTGATTTGAAATATAGCATTTTTAAAAATAAAAGTCTTTTAATTAATAAGTGATGAGTAGCCACGAATACGAAAATTTAAAATAGTCTACTTGATCCATTACAAATAGAAAAAAATAACGACTTTGTAATAATGTTAATTATTAGCTTAGGGTGTATTTTTGCAGAGAAAATATAACTTATTGCATACAATTGCTTATGGAAATATAATAGAGTTTTGTTTTGTCTATTTATAAATACAAGATCGCCTCCAGGTCTGATTGAAATTCACTAAAAATTGCAGTTTATCAGGAACCAAGCTCTTTAAAAACATTTTATAACTGAAACATCTGTTCTTCCTGTTTTTCTAGTATAGCAGTTGTTTTTACAACAGCTGTCTAATGATTCAATTAATTATCCTTCCTCCATACGATTAACATTGGAACTTTGAAATCCTGTGGGGTGTAGCCTTGGAGTACGATGTGAATAAGAATAGAATTCTGCTCATCTACAGAACTGTAACTTTCTAATGGTATGACCGGATTTCTCCTACGATGCACACGAGCTGAGAAAAAAAGGAGGAAAAGAAACATGCTTGCCTATTAATATGTGGATGATGATACCACGTGCATATCTTAGGGTCCGGATAGTTTTAAGTTGTATCAAAATTGACATAAGGGGCAGCAGAATTTCTTTAATATAAATATAAATATCAAAATCAAATATCCATTTAACAACCTATAAATACATGATGAGTTTTATATATTGTTTAATTGGTAATATGTATCTAAAACATATATTTATAGTCCAGACAGTTTATGCTGGTTCAAAATCTGTGTAAGGTTTATCAAAATGTCTTTATCATCTAATAAATCTAAATGTAAAATTAAAATGTCTGTTTTACATCCCATAAATGTGTAATGTGTTTGTTTTGTTTTGCTAACAAGAAAAAATTAACGGAAACAACACGTTGACGAGCAGAGAAGAGAATTTGGCCCCTACTACAATGAGTTAAAGCCAGGTTGTCAATAGAGATTTTACATGTAACTTCTAGAGTTTTCAAGAGAGTTAAGCATCATATTAACTAAATATTTGTTGACAGTGTCTGTGGACACTATGTGGAAATATGTATCACGGAACACCTAGTGCAAGGACAACCACAGTCAGGTAGTAATGATACCATTGATCTTGATTAACTAATGCAATATTGGTCTGCTAGTATAATTATGCCTAATGGACTGATTGGTCCAATTTGCAATCAGTCATTGTTACAGTAAAGAACGTAACAGTTTACTGCCACATTTAAACACGAAGGTAAATATAAAAAATCGTAGACTGGATTTCGTCTCAGCTAGCACATCCTCTTCTTCCTCAGTCTTAACTTATCTTCCAACTTTTTCTTCAATGAGTTTTTAACTATAAGGCTCATCACGACCACATTGACTCCAATAGTCTGTTGATAAAAAACAATAGACATATGATAGATGAACTAAATATAAATATGTAGTAAATTTTTGGCAGAGTCAACAGATTTTTTCTTTCGCTTTTCGAGTGATTGTGTCCATAGTTTGGTTATAGCTTTATTTTAAAACATTTTTATTTAGATTTTTTTTATTCACTGAATGCCATGGCAGCAAGAAATTAATTCAATTGATTTTTTCCTTGAGTTGTTAAATTATTCAAATACTTGTATGGAATACCTTGCTTGATACTCTTCATTAAAAATTCATATGAAACAAAAACATGTGTGAATTTTAGCCAAATATCCTTATTTTAATTTTTGATGACTTTGGTTTAGAAGATAAACCTTAACAGTAAGAGGGAAAGCCTTGACTCCATATAGCCAGCATAAAATACGATATGACGTTTGTATGCAAAGTGACGTCTGCGAGAGATATCCAAATCGTAAATTTAGTCATTTCTACCCGTTTATAAGACTGCTTTATTTTTACTTTCCTCGTCTACTTGAAACACATTTTGATGGTTTGTTCATTATAAAAAATATATTTGATTTTTTAATTCTTTCTAAAAATTATTACTTTCTTGGTTATACTTACATTATTTATATAATTAGTAGTATTAGTTTAGAATGTAATTGTTTTACTTTACAGTTAGATTGTACTTTTCGTTACTCTCATTTTTATATTTGAAATGTTTTAGTAAAAATCCAAATTCTTTATTTAGGTCGTTGATTTTTTTTACCTTAAATTTATTTAAATACAATTAAATACAATAACCACCTTTTAAATATCTCATTAAAAACAAGTATATATGAAATATCTAAATTAAGATTTATTACAAATTGTAATTCAGTACGGTACGGTTCTAGGTAAGTTTTATTTTGGTATTTACATACAAGTGTAATCCCACCTCTAAAACAATAACATAGTGACACTTAATATTTTTTATTCCTTAAATTTGCTTATATGTTGCTATAAAACTCTCTTGTAAATAAAAAATATGCTGTATTATATTTTTTTATTTATTCAGTTATGTACAATAATTAGATTTTGTGTTGACTATGAATAACATTATATGCCTTAAAAGATATAGCTACCAGTTTATTAAGCCCAAATACATTGTGGCAAAGTGTTTTTTATTTATTAAAAGACTATTAATTTAAGTGTTTGCATGGGGATGGTTTATAAACTCTACCACACTATTACATACATTACTTAAAAAGATTATTAAAAAGTTTAGCTCCTCCATAACTTGGTAATTTATGGTAAATTTCTAGCCTGTGAAAATCAGATCTATATAAATTTTTACACCTTGTATCATAATTTTGAAAATTTGTGCCAAATTTTCAGTCGCATTTTGTTAGAAAATAATTAATTGTTTAATTAATATACAGACTTTCTAATGTTAAAATTTCTAAGCTTCGGAAAGCTGATCGGCACGATTCTCTTCTGCCTATCTTTGCCAAGATTCTTAAAGATTTATTTTGAAAAATAAATACTCTAGAAAATTTACAATCTCCACAAGCCCCCCATAGAGGTAATCCATGTGATAAATGTGGTTGAATGATACCATAGTAAGCTGTTTTTAAAATTTGTGTACTGCAATATGATGCTAATACGCGCAGAAAAAATATTCCAGAGGAAATTTTCTTACAAACATGGTCAATACGGTGTTCCCAAGTTAAATTTTGTTTTAAGTGTAGACCTAGGAATTTTTACACATTTAACTTGCTCTAAAACATGTTCATTTATCGTTATTACAGGATTTTTGCTAGTAGTGTGCATTTGTTGGTTCTGGCTCAGTTCAATGACCTCTGAGGAATGTGCTGAGTCACGGTGATGACGTCATCGATGACGTCACCGTCAATGACGTCATTTCCATGACGTCACACCCATGACGTCACAAAAATGACGTGCTGATGACGTCATCACCCCTTACGTCACCAAGATAACGTCACTGACGTCATTAAGGTCAAGGTCACGCCAAAACTTAAAAATTTTTGGCACTTTTGCCGTTTCTCGCACTACGCTCCGTACTTCAGTCAGAGTCCCCGTGACCTTGACGACTTGGAGCGAATTTGCAACGAGAAACGGCAAAAGTGCCAAGTTAAAATCGAGTTTGCGACGTGATCTTGCCTAAACCGTTATGTACTACTCCTCAGAGGCCATTGAACAAGCACAGAACCAACAAATGCATATTACTGTGACCTTGAAAACTTAACAACAGAGCGCCGACACCGATGCGCACCCCACGACAGTCGCCGAGCGACTGACATTCAGACTCCGCGTACCCTAGGTATATCGGCTAGAGACACTAAGACTCTAAACTGTCAGGAATGGGAGTAACTAACTGAACTTTGCAAGGAAAAGTCATTTCATCCAATATTCTAAACAAATCTTCATCAGTAAAACTTACATTAGTCTGTTTTTCATGGCCGAATGACATTGATGCGGTGGATGGCCTGGCTTGTAGAAAATGTGAAGCTTTTGGTCAGTGCATGTGTAAGTGAAAGTCTTGGAAGAAGCCGAAACCGGAGTTGAAGACATTCCATGTGTACCAGATGAGAGGGCATATGTACACTTGTTGCCCTGAACGTTGCATTGAATTTAAACTAAAACAGCTAACTGGCTGCAAATTTTGAAATAATAATTTTGCAGGTTTTTGCAAACATTATTTAGGAGCGTATCAGTACAGATCAACTTGGCATACCGAAGCACTCACTATCAATGAAATCGCTATAGACTCACAAGAGTAGTCTTTCTACTCTTTGACTTTTTTAAAACTCCGTTTGAATGACCTTGACCTTTCCCCCTCCACTCGCCTAAGTTTATATAAGCTCCGTCTCCACTGACCACAGCATCAATTCATCGTGCTCCATCACCAAAGCAGCATCAAATATGGAAAGTAAGCGCGTCTCATGTTGCGAGCATAAGTGTTTGGAGGAGCCGGGCGTCATCCATTGTGCAAAGAAGTGTTGGGAGGAAGAGACGGGAACACGCTATTGCTGCGAGGAGAAGTGTTTACTATTACCAAGATGGCAAGTGGATGGGTTGGCCTGCCGGCAATGTGAATCCTTCGGATGTTGCAGGTGTAGATGCAAGAAACAACAGCTGCCACCACCGGTACTACAGACTTTTAAGGTCTACAAGTCCAAGTACTTTTACATTTGTTGTCCGCAGCGGTGTGTTAAGTTTCACTTCTCTAATCTCATCAATTGTCGGAAGTGCTACGGACAACCTGATGGATGGTGCACACATTTTCTGGACTCCTGCCGCTACAGATCGGATTGGTTTACAGATCCGTTGGAAATTGATGAAGTCGCCCAGGAAGCACAAGAGTAGTCTTTCTACTCTTTAACTTTTTTAAAACTCCATTTGGATGACCTTGAAATTTCCCCCTCCACTTCCCCCATATACCTAGAGTACGCAGAGCTGGACAGTCAGTCGCTCGGTGACTGTCGTGGGGTGCGCATCGGTGTCGGCGCTTTGTTGTTAAGTTTTCAAGGTCACAGTAATATGCATTTGTTGGTTCTGTGCTTGTTCAATGGCCTCTGATTAGTAGTGCATGACGGTTTAGGCAAGATCACGTCGCAAACTCGAGTTTAACTTGGCACTTTTGCCGTTTCTCGTCGCAAATTCGCTCCAAGTCGTCAAGGTCATGGGGACTCTGACTGAAGTACGGAGCGTAGTGCGAGAAACGGCCAAAGTGCCAAAAATTTTAAGTTTCGGCGTGACCTTGACCTTAATGACGTCAGTGACGTCATCTTGGTGACGTAAGGGGTGATGACGTCATCAGCACGTCATTTTTGTGACGTCATGGGTGTGACGTCATGGAAATGACGTCATTGACGGTGACGTCATTGATTACGTCATCGATGACGTCATCACCGTGACTCAGCACAATCCTCAGAGGTCATTGAACTGAGCCAGAACCAACAAATGCACACTACTTTTGCTTTCATCTATATTACCAAATGTGAAAATCATGTACCTAGTTTGATTTTGAATAACTTACTCTTAAGTTTAAACTATTGAAAAATGGAACACAACAATTGACCTGTGTGTACGATACACTCTCTATTTTATATTTGGGAAATATAATAAATGGTGAAACAAATTACATTCTCAAACACCAGTTCCACTTATTATTTGAGTATAATGCAAATTTAAAAACAGTACTACATTGCTTGGATCCGTGCGCTTAGTTTTATAATTGACACATCGCTATCCATTGACAGTAAAATTATATTTTAACCAACACTTGTGCTACTTACAACATTCAAAAATCATCTCTGCAAAAGTTAAGCCTGCCGTGATATTATGGTTATACAATTGCAAAAGTTATGGCAAATAACAAAATCTTTAATACCGATATGCATGCTTGGGGAAAACAGTCTATATAATCATTAATTCCGGTTTAGCAAAGGGCTAATAAATACTGCTTTTTGAGTAGAGACAGTATTATTTATCGGCACTCTTACTCGCCGAGGGTCTCCCAGCCGATGGGAAGAATTCCCTGCAAATTCCATTAATTTTACCCTTTTTCTACCTTGGTTTCACCGCTATCGGGAAGACACCGGCCGGGCGGCTGACATCCACCCGCAATTTCAAGAAATTTAACAATAATTTTCAATATCCATAAATTTTAATTCGTTGCTGCACTAGTCCTAAATTATTGAATGATGGCTATTTCTTTTCGTCTTACATAGACGAATAAAATAAGACTCGAATCGCAGTAAAATTCAATGACGTAGCGATTGCGAACCAACAGTTGCCACGCAAACAGTCCAAAGTTTCAAGAATGCAAAATTTAGGTCATATAACTATGGTTCTAGTTTTCTTTTATTCATGTATACAAGACGAAAAATAGCCATCATTTTCTAATGTAGAACTAGTGCATCAACTACTTGTAAAAATGTAGTGAACCATTGTATCAGAGGGTGGATGTTCCTCCATTTAATGTCCATTTTGTATTTTATGAATAGTTAAAATCCATTTTTATTCGTTGGAAATTTTCTTTAAACCTCACGGTTAGGTAGCTGGGAGCAATTTAAATTCATTTCCATGCTATAAGCATATACAGTACACGTAGAACCCTGTAAAACACATTAAAACACACACTGTAAACACACATACGCACTGTAATCATGTTGGTCTATGCCAAATGCTGGCTCAATGTTGCCATAATGTTTTTCTTAGTATTGGGCTAGCATTCATTGCATGTCAGTAAAATACCGGTAACCATTTAGTAAAATAATAAATAATGAAGAACGAAATTATCATAAAATGGTTTTTAAGAACATTTCGCTCGTGAAAATTATTATTTACGCATTAATACACTCATTTTACAATATAGTGGACAAATAAATTAAATTCGTATAATTTTCCTTTTTTCTACCTTGGGTTCACCGCTATCGGGAAGACACAGGCCGGACGCTGATATCTACCCGCTTTTTCAAGAAATTTAAGAGGTGTTATGATGAAATAAATGTTTTAAACCGTCATTTTAGAACATTTTTACTATTGAGTATTTTTATTTTATTAAATAAATATTTTTTGATACACAGGCAATGTAGTTTGCCAGTTTTATTCTTATGTGAGTAAAATTAAACTTTAATTTCCCCTAGATTCCTAAGCATTAGGTTTTTATAAAAAATGTTAAGGAATAAAAATGTATTCAAATTATGACTAAAATCCAAAATTGACTTTAAAATGGGGGGTTACTGTTTAACAATTTCGACATCTCCACAGCACCTCGATTTTTGGGAAAGGGGTTGAAAATTTGTACACATCAAAAGTTTCCTCTTTTGGTCACTAAGACTTTCCCAAAAGATAATAGAGTTGTCTGCAGCTAAAAAAAAAAAAAAAAAAAAAAAAAAAAAAAAAAAAAAAAAAGGGAAAGAGATAAATATTTTATTCTACACAATTTCGATGATATATAACCTATGCAATATAAAATACCTGTAGTTTAAACTAAACTCTAAATGAATTATGTATTATATGAAATCCATTAAGGTGTTACATTCAACTTAAATTTAAAGATATACGGAGCTAGATTTAATGTCACTGGACACTGGCTTGAAAATGATAGTTATAGTTCACGTCAGTTACTGTAGCAGAACTGCTGTCTCTTACACTCCACGGAGTTTAACCTTAGATTTGAGGTTACCTGGACACTGCAACTCATATTCAATGCAATCAGATATTCAAAACGATTCTGAGAAACTTCAAGTGTGTTTACTAAAAGCTTGATAAGAAGTATAAAGATCCCTGTAGACTTTCATGATTGAATTTTAGCGTATTTCTCCAAAATAATTTCTATTACGGAATTAATCAAAATAAAATATAACGCATAACAGTACAACGTCTTTTAAGGTCAAGTGAAATTAAGTTAGCACGTAAGTAAATCGAGTGTTCTAAATATCTCATGACCGGCGCTGAATACATTCGTTGTATACACTACTTAATCAATTACCCACTAAGATTTGGTAACGCATTGTAAAAATAAAGTAAAGTAATAAACACATTCACCACTTGTTATACACGTAAGAAACCTTATAATCAGGTGTTTTATTGGGTTAGGTGGCCATTCCACATTTGTATTCCTACCTTCAGGATAGTTGACGTGTACAGGAATAGTTTGTGAGTATAATTTACTTGTGTTCTTAAGTCATGACATATTCCCATAGTAATAATATTTTATTCAAACAAACTCATCGCCAAAAATTAATTTCACAATCAGCTGTGCAAAGCAGATTCTGACTAGTGGCTTTGGCAATCAAACATACATCGCAGTAGCATGTTTGGCAATTGAAATTTTAACCTTCCAAGTGTTATGATAGTTATTATTTGGGTCTAATGTGGCTATATCTTTGCAAGTTTTTTAGAACTATAAACAATTTTCCTGACTTTGAGTCTTTCCTAAACTTTTTTTTGGGCCAAAATGCTGTTAAATCCAAATTAAAATTAAAATTTACCTCGAGATTTTTAGATAAAATGTTAAATTTACATTGTAGTAAAATTTAATACATCACTATAGGCACTCCTTGTTAATAGTATAAGATTAACGCTTTGTCTTCCACAGTGCAGGCCTAAAAAGCACTTCATTTAGACACCGCAAATCTATCCGTATAGGACAAAACGTGCGACGATGCTCCTAAAAATCAAACTTAACTGGTTCAAGTGGAGCCGCGCCGCTCTTTGATATATATTTTATAGCGTGTGTTCAACTACACAACAAACAACATATGTATTTTTGAAGCGTCGTGACGTGCCGCGCTCTGTGTGTTCATCCTCTTACATGTAGTAAACCACATGTGGTTCCGCGAAATATCGGGTGTGTATAGACAGTGGATGAGTGTATGTATTTCTATGTGTTTTAATGTAACAAGATGAAGTTGGATTCCTGACGGATTACTAGACTCTGTTAGTTACAGCAAAATTAAAGAGGTGAGTGTAGCCCAAAGAGAAGAATGGTTAAAATAATTATCACCTCACCTACAACAACAAGAAGGTTTTTCAAAAATTATGATCTTATAATATGTATAACACATGGTATTGGTTTGGGTGAACAACCGCAAATTTCACGAAAATGAAATCAAAACTAACTGTAAGACAGGTTTTTGACACTTTCTAATAATTAATTGTTGTTTCACATTTTGTTTCTTAGCAACTGAATTAGTACAAAACAGAAAATTTTCATGATGACATAAAATTTTTTGTGAATTATAAATTCAAAATTGTATTGAAATTGTCAGTGAAATGGACAAAGTTTCAAATTTTAGACCTAAAAACGAGAATTCCTACTCGTCAGAAAGTAATCATTTAGGCGGGGGCGTTCTAGAGTTCCGAAGAAGGAAACGTCGAAGAAGGTCGAGAAGAAGGGACATGTTAACCGATCCCATTAAACAACAAAAGGGTTATAAACAAGAACTTCTCCAGGATCTTCTGATGGCCAGGAGGAGACGAATGAGAAGCTCGAGAAGGAGGAGGAGAGGGAGGAGGCACGACCTAGAGGACCTCTCGGTCACCCTGGCCCGCCGTAGAAGGGGAAGTCGTCGCAGGAGGAGGGGACGGCGACATGTCCTGGAGGATCTCGCTCTAACTTCGTCCCGAAGACGAAGGAGAAGTCGGGGCAGGCGGAGTAGGAGGGGCAGGAGACACGTCCTGGAGGACCTTGCCATCGCCCTAGCCCGCCGACGAAGGAGGGGGAGCAGGAGGCGGCGCCGCGGCCGGCGTCATGACTCGCTGGTGGACTTGGCCATCCACAGCCTGCGCCGCAGGAGATCCTCGCGCCGCCGCCGCAGGAGACGCGGTCGTCACCACGCGGAGGCCGCGGCCCAGCAGGGCGAGGGCAGCCAGGCGCCGCCGCCGACCGACCAGCAGACCTGCTGACACCCCCCAGCCCCCACAGGCAGCCGGAGTAACTTATTGTCATCAGATTAGTATGGTGTAACATTATTCGTGAAATAAACAAAAAATGCTCTTCTCATCTTACTTTTTTACTTTGATTTATTTAACCTTTAATCAAGGGTTTGAAAATCAACAGCCTAAGTATCTCATTTCAGTTCATTGTAAAATCACATACACAGTACTCATAATATTTTACTTCACGAGTATCATTTAAATTCTTAGTAATAATTGAAGTTAACAAAAATTTCAAAGATTAGTTTTCATTATATAACTATTTATGATAAACCTGTAGATAAAAAAGTTTGTAGATAACGAGCTTCTACTTTGTTCAAACAATATGATGGTATGTTAAAAAGATCTTATTTTTTCAGGAATTTCTTTTCTATCATAGACAGTATTTTAACTGGATTTAATGAAAGATAATATTATTGTACCCTTACTGCAACATAAAAATACATTGTTTAAAAAAATTAACGGTTTCTAATGTTATGCGAATGTAACTTTTACATAGATAGGTAGTAGTTTTATTGACCATTAAATCGTTTTTTTTCTTTTTTCAAATTTGCCAAGTAAAAATGTTTTATCCAATCCTGTACTAACACCATCATTGACGACCGGCACACATACACTTGTTTTCGAGGAAATCTGTGTTGAATTTTGAATAGAAGCACAGCAACACAGGAATATTAATCTATCTAGTGGCAGGACGATCACCACCGCGACCCTCTACAGTGGTGGCCTCGGGTAACTGCGAAGCGTAGGCGTAACACCGGATATGGGGTGTTGCACGCTGCAGAACTTTCAGCAAAGGGCCTACGATATCCCCGTGCCTGCTGCTGTGTTGCTTAGCGTCATCACTAGAGGCCAAGTAGAGGACCAGTGCATATGAATTGCATTGTGGCGTTCGTTTCGATTAGGCCTACTTAAATGTGATATAACGACAACATATGATCCGCTAATAAATTACCATGCAGCCTTAGATAAATTTGCTTTACTTTGGTAACAAGGAACAATAAAAAAAAAAACACTTTTGTTTAAGGATTAACAAGTGACAAAATACTAACATCGTGCTTTTAGTGTACTCTAATGTAAGCGTTCCATTCTTATTCAATGAAAATATTCGCGAATACTAACAAATTGTATGCTATGTTGTTGACGTAGTAGCCTATGGTTGGATTAATATTAGTTTTTATATTTATCATGGTGATTAGGAAATACTAATATTATTTTTATGGAACTTTTAATTACAAATTAAAATTCTTTAGCCTGTGCGACGATCACTACGATTGCATTTTAAACTACAAGCTATTTATTTAATAAACATCAAATTATTCAAGGCAGAGACAATTTCCGCTTCAGTGGCTTCTTCAAAGCTGTATTTACATGACATTCTGTTTCAAAATAATTTTTACAGAACTAGGCGGTACCCGGCATGCTTTGCAATGCCAACAAAAGGAATTTTTGGCCCTTCAGGTGAGCTCGTTCAGAAGTCTCACTCCCTGTCAAATTTAACTCGTTCGCTGCGCTCATGCCCACTAATTCCACAATATCCTCTAGTTTCTTATTACCAATCTTCCCTCAGTGCTTTAAATAAGAACAGCTGTTTCTAGAATCTAAACATATAAAACGGAAAGCCCTCACTCACTCACTGACTTACTCACCCATTCATCACTAATTCTGCAACTTCCCGACTAGCTAGAGTGCTGAAATTTGGTACTCATTCTTTAGGCTAAAAATAGGAAAGTCTGACTATTTTCATATTAATATTCACAAAGGGCTATTGTCTGGAGATGCCGTGTTGGCCAGAGTGTAATTATAATGCTCTCAAGGGCTGATGAATGCGTCCTTGATTGCTGATAATTATCTTCCATTTAAAGTTATATGTAAAGGAATACCTAGTCTTAGCGCTCACTTACCTAAGAAATAGTTATAAACTAATTTAATTAAACTTAATATGGCGTTAGTGTATTTAGTTTGTAATTTCTCGGAGACCTTTGTTCCTTCTGCAAGTGGCAACTGCTATACTCCAGGAATAGTTATTTATGCAACAAGTGCGGAAAGTGCCGATTTGCTGCACTCGAGAGAAATGTTTATGCACGAGCCGCAGGCGAGTGCGGAATAATTTCTCTCGAGTGCAGTGAAGGCACTTTTCGCACGAGTTGCATATTAAATTTTTCCTACGACTGCCAAATATTTCTTTAATAACTATTAAAGTTTAATATTCATGTTAAAATACCTACTATGTGAGGTCCCTATATCAAGATAGTGATATATATTTCTGTATTATGCACTTCCTACATTTAGTTAAAAATTCATTGGATTTTTCATGCAGAAGATTTAACGCCACTGTTTTAGCAGTCCTAGCAAGATCGTCAGGGAATAAGTCACTTAAATCACAAAAGTCACTGCCATAGTTGATCATTGCGCACCTTACTTACGACCACATGGTCAACAATAGATCAGATGTTTATATCCAGTGTTGCCAACTTAATTCTTGACTAATCAACGTTTCCTTGCTGGCTAATGCAAATTGTTTTGTGTTCTGATGTTTAAACACTGGAGTGCGCAATTCAGATCTAGCGTGCGCAAAGTAAAATGAATACGGCAATCACCTGTTTTGCGACGAGTATTGAGTGCGTAAACAACTGTTTTCACTTACAGTCGTAGGAAAAATGTATTTATCTTCTAAAGAACTGTATTATTGGAGAACCCACAGCAAACATGATGCAATAATATATGAATTACTTTATTAAAACTGAAAAATGCGTTACATGTAAAACTTTGTTCATTCACACATTGTATCTTTTTATCTGTTTAATAAGTAATAATAGTCTTAAGATATAATTATGTCATAACAATATTATTAAGGGAATCTATTCTACTAAAGACACAATATCATACAATCATTATCAAAATACACAATATTATATACACAAGTTGATGATATTTCCATTTGGAAAGTTTCAAATTCATTTTAAAGATTAGATGAGGAACCTGATGTGTTGCTAAAGATTTTATCCCATAACATCTTTTTATTACTCTATATTCAAAAGTGCTCGTAACACAGGAAATTCTATAAATAGCTTTGATTAAAACTTTAAAGGTTAAAGAAAGGGTATTTACCATTTAGTCACTAAATATTAAAAAACCTTACTAAATGTATTGCCGCTGAAGCGCTTATATTTCAATGTTTGGTATGTGCATTTAGTACAGTCTGTAATTTTGTTGCTAGCCACTCGTTTGAGACTTTAATCCACTTGCATGCTCATCCAAAAGCGATATTTTCATTCCATGACTATTTCAATTGAACACACATATAACTCTTTGATAAAAAAATACCACGTATAAAATTAATTGCAATATTTCCTGCTCTAGAATAAAACATCTATAGAATAACTCATAAAATTTTTGAATTATGTAGAAAAAATATGTTTTTATCACTATGTTTACTTATATATCTTATTGCTCAATATATCTCTTTTTCCATTTAAGATTTTATGAAAATAAGCGTTTCGTATTCTTTACGGCAAATATAAACATCTTTTTAGTAACTTACTAAATTCGTCCATAATAGTAATAATTTATAAATAAAATCATACATTGTAGCTTGCACATCTATATTCTTGTATAGTAAGTATGTAATTGTTGTTAAAGGGCAAAGAATGATGTGCCTAATGTGATAAAAAATACGATAAAGAAGCTGAAAGGTTTGGCGCAGCAGCTTGCGAGAGCGCCAGTGGTGGAAACTCTGATTTCAGGCCCACGTTCCGCCTATATTTTGTACAAACCCGAACATCTGTAACATGAGATACTGACGATACATTCTCGACAAAACGAACTGTGTTAAGTGAACAGGAAAAGATTTTCTACAAACTTATCACAAGTGTTCATACACGATAATATGTTTGGCTATCCTATGCTTTTCCCCCTATTTCTGAGGTATTACAATAAGAATAAAACATTTTATAGTATTCATCATGCATTAAAATATATTCAAAATGTTATTCAAACCTTTTTAGATATAACTTAATGTATTATGAACATTAATTGTATTATTACAATCAACATAAATGTTAATTTAATATGTGAATTTACAAAGATGACTCAGCTAATTCAATACTCCTCTTTGTATTTTCCATCTATCGATAACCAACAATTTGAACGAAAAGAATCATTTAATATCCCTGACTACACTGTTACTATCTGGTTTCCTAACACAAATAAGTTAAATCGCATATGTTAAAAACATATAATACATCATACGCGCATACGCTTGGTAGTTGGTAGGGTTGAAGATATGACTTGCATATAGAGAAGTGCCTTCAGAGGACGTGGCAGTTTCTTAACCTTGATAAACTCCAGATTAAGGCTCACTGTTCAAGACATTTTGTTCCTCTACAGGCTGCGGAATAGGTCCGTTGACAGCTCCTACGTTTCCGAGAGAACGTACATCCAGTCCAGAATGCGCTCCAGAGGAGTTAGAACAACGGAGTTGTTTCACAGAGGTTTCAATCCACATCAACATTGAACAGCTACATTCAAATTATTTATGATTATATATTCAGCTACATTACTGAGTTGCGGATAATTCTGGCCAAACGTTTGCTCCTCTAATATCCCACTAGTAAATTACAAATCAAAAAGTAAACGGCTTGTTTTTTTTAACATAACGCTTATTATTATGTCAAATTTAAATCAAAATTCTAATAGAGATTTTAAAATAATTTGTCTCCCATATAAGTCGATCAGAGCTGTGTAATGGGTTATAAGTACCTTTAAACTTGAAGTTTTTAATCGCATTAACAGCCTTAAGAAATAATATGTGTCCAAGCGTTGTGGTTTTAAATTATTTTACTGTCAAAAATAGTCCAGGTTCTAAACAGGTTGAGCATGCACTAAAAGTCAAACGAAATTTTACTTTTGATTATTGTTGGGACCATTTAGTAGATGTAAAAAATCTATGTTGCCACATTTCCAGAGTGGGCACAACACGGGGGACGCCCCCTAGAGGAAGTCGTAGAGGGAACTGTATTGGCCTATGTAATGTTATATATAATTTTAAAGGTCTTTGAATGTAGATTCAAATGCCACAAACCCAATCTCTAAAAGTCGAATATAACACAAGTTATTGCATTTTGAAATTTCGATAATCTGCTTTTATGCAAAGTTGGACTGCCTGCCATTTATGGCTCAAACTTTCATTTGAGGTCGAGTTGGCGACATGGCTCAAACTTTCATTTGAGGTCGAGTTGGCGACATTGTTTTCAAATCTATTTGAATTCTATCTATCTCCTCTTTATATAGATCCTGAAAATTAGTTTAAATGTTTTCTCTTAAGTCTTCATTTGCCGTTTTCAACTGATGTCCGAAAGATTATGATTACATTATGATTTTCAGCCCAATTTAGAACAGCCCATGACATGTTTTGTGAAATATTTATTTAGAATCATGTTTAACAGAAAGCAATGCTGACCTCAAATGAACAATCGAGTCAGAAATGGCTGGCAGTCAAACATTGCAGCATAAAAAGCATTTTGCCGAAATTTCAAAACGCAATAACTCGCATTATATTCCACCTTTAGAGGCCGGGTTTGTGTCATTTTAATCTACATTCAAAGAACTTTAAAATTCTATACAACATGAGATGGGTCAATACAGGTTCTTCTACGACTTCCTCTAGGGGCCGTCCCCACTATGTGCCCATTTTGGAAATGTGGCAACATTGATTTCATACATCTACTAAATGTCTTCAACAATAATCCAAAGTCCATTTTTTTAGAATTTCAGTGCATGCTCAACCTTTTCAGAGCCTGGACTAAAAAGACCTTGCTACCAGAATATTTCCAACAGCTTTCTTTATTATTTTCTGTACCAATTCCAAGTTTCAATACACTATTAGAGTAGTAATAATATCAATACTAATAGAGACTTTCACATGAAAAACTTAAAATCCTTAATACCAATCTATAGGCGTATTAGTTGAAACAACAATTCAAATGATCAATGTTATAGACCAGTAAGTCACAGACAATTAAATTAATCAAATGGTTGATATAGCAATCTTTCAAGCCTCAACAGGTAAAAGAAAAACATCGTATTGGCGTTCATCATATTTCACGATTTACTTTCTTTAAGGTTGTTAAATTTTCAATTTATAAAATCTACTTTTAATAATTAATTTTCAAGTAAGCTAATAATTGTCCTTTGATTAATACATTGCTTCTAATTTTTCTAAATACATTATGTTAGTAGACTTTAAGGTAAAAATTTCAGAAACATTATTAGAGTATACATTAAATCAAGAATTTCATATTAAAATTCTAAGAAGCCGGAGTGCAATTAAATTTGTACTATAAAATAAAAACGAGAGATAGTTTTTATGCATACCCTCTTTTAATGGTATGGTTTTCAGTTCAATATTAAAATTTCTAGAATACAACTGCGTTCAAAAATTACAAATAAAAGTGACCGTCTAGGGATCGAACTGTCTCTATCAGTATAAGTACTCTAAAAAAAGAAATGAAAAAAGTACACTGGAAATCAGTCAGTAGGCTTTACGAGTCGAAACGGCAATTCAATGGACAAATTTTTATATCAGTAAGCACAAATAATTTTAATTAATCAGGTGTTTGATGTAGCAATTTATTCTGCCTCAATAGGCATCGAGTTCGGCAAAATGCTTCGTATTGGCATTCATCATATTGAACAGTTTACCTTCTTTGAGGGCGTTATTTAAGAAATTTTCTTATAATATTTAATTTTAAGTAAGCTACGTGTACTTTAATTATAAACTAAAATATATTACGTAGTATAGGAATATAATGTATTTCATGTACTAAATATAATGTAGTAGCCATTAAGAATCGCCAAATACGTTATTAGAGTATCAACAAGCATCTTTGACAGGTATAATTTAATACACTTAAACTGGACTCTAATATTTAAATAAAAATTTGTATAAACTGATCATTAAAATAATAAAACTATGTATATTTATATCGAATTCTCACCTTTATATCATCAAAAACCCAAATATATGTGCACTTAAAATACTTCCATGCTGTGCCATTATAAACAAAACCACTAATGGTGTAAAAACTGGTTTGACATCAGAGTCAGTGTAATCACTTTGAAACATTTAATAGAACGGATTGAAAAGTATGCATTTTGAAAATATCATATTACATCCAGGACAAGTTGAGAATTTCCTAGATGATATGTAGATGTATTCAAGTCTTGTATTATCTTTCTTCTTTGACCTACTTTCTAATATATTTATTTTCAAAGCTCTCTGTCAATCAAAGATATCTGATTTATCTTAGAATTTTTATTGTATTATAAATTACAACTGTAAAATATTTAATTCAATATAAATTTATGATTGATAATCAAAATATTTTTTCTTTGATATTTACATGCCAATAGGTTCTATTTTTTATTGTTTTCTTGTCTTTACAACCAACATTTCGAATCTTTTTCACACAGTATTCTTATATTTTTTTAATGTTTATAAATTAATAGATTTTTATTCTAAAGCCTGTAAACACAACTGATATTTCTAAGTAATACGCCTATAATAACTATATATAACCTTAGCTAGAATGTTAGACATCAACATGGGTATTTATTGAAGGCCCAATGGTAGCGGTAGCGTCTACATCATTCTATGTCATGAAGCTATAAACTTTATGAAACTACTGCTATAAATCCGACCAACTGTTGTTAATGTAACTTAACCTAATCTTGCTAGAAGTATATATTGCATCTAATGTACTCACAAAAAATCTTTTAATTACTACTCCCATAAATAGTAGTATTTATTGAATAATAATTCAAGAAAAACAAAATTTTTTTTCATCGTTTAAATTTTTTAAATTTTACATAGTCTCATAGATTGGTTAAAAATCATAGATTTTCCTAATATATGTTTTGTTTATTAGGTAAATGTATATTTACAATAATGTATATTTTATATTTTTACAATATAACGCCATGAAAAAGTGTTAATTGGGTAGAGTCATTCGCAATTCCGGTGCGAATTGCTTGTTAAATTGCAATTAAAATTAACAAGAGGTCAGCAAGCTATCACTGCCATGATGGGAATGCACGCGGGTGATGTTCCATCAAAATGCGCATGTTAGTGATCAGTATAGATGGTCTTATCAGGTCGTTTTGAATGTTAGGTTCACCGAGTAAGTTGTCTGTGTGTAGTTTTACAATAATATAAATAACAGTATAATATAGTTTACCGGGTTTTTTCTGTCTACCAATCAAAAGCGTAAATTGAAAAAAATTCAATATGTTGATTTATTCTATTTTAACATAAATTTCCTTGGTTTCAAGGCAATTTTAACTGTTGACATTAGTTTTTTGCCTGTGTACACTAATCGATATTTTGTTGTGTGGATATCATTTTCATCTTATAGTTCTAAAAATGTTTATACAGTTAAACGTTTTAAGCCAATGGCAAGATAAAAAAAACTCATATCTAAAAAGTGGCATTTACAAAACAAATTGAGAATATTAGTTTAAATCAAATTATTATATTTAGTCTTAGATTTTCAATAGCTTTGTAGATTATTTTGTCTATTATTTAGTGCATAGTTGTGACCTATTACTTTACAAACAGAATAAAATATATTTTTAATTGTTATTATTAATAAATTTATGTACATGTTAATAAATTTAAATAAGTAAATTTAATAAGTTTATTATTGATAAATTTAAGGGATAAGAGTAGACTCTTATTACTTTCACTTCATGAAGCTCAGGTCTTGGGCAGGTTTGCGGCTCAGTTGATGGCGCACTTACCATCTTGTAACTTCTTCGTGGACAGCATATACCACCTTTACATAGTCATTATATAATCAATGCTTTCATTGTCATCTATGTTTTCTATTTATTTCTAAATTATGTTTCGACTAACTACATTTTTTTTTCGTTGCAGGTATGGGTTACAGATTCTATTTGAAGGGTAAGATTTTTTTCTAACTAAGATTGCAATTTCATGAAAACTTTTATTTATACGCTGTAAAAGTTTGGTTTTTATTAATAAACCCTCTATGTTAATACAAACTCCAATTCTACTAATAGATACTGTGATAATTTGTCTTGCCCCTATTTGAAAACTAGCTGATTTTATATTCCGTTTTAATCACGAGGTATTCAATTCGTAATTTGAATACATTTTTTTATAATTATCTAAATTTAGGTTATAAACAATGTCTTTAAGATGCATTTAAAAACATTATCAGAAACGCTCAACCTGAAATGGTTTACTCGACAAATGAAATAGGTCTAGTGTTTACGGTTCATAAATTTATATCTGATAAATTTCTTTAGCGTACTAACATCATTTACTCTGAAACTTGAATTTTTAATTTTAATTGAATTTAGGGCAAAATAAATTAACTAAGCTTATCTCGAGGTCAAGTTTTATATAAAATAATTACCTAAATATCCCGGGTGTCCAAGACCACCCGTAAACTTCTTTAAAACCCAAACAATTAATTTTTCACAAAAAAAAAAAATATGCCGATAGAGGTTAAAGGGTTACGCTCTATCTATTCCATAATTTTAATGTGTGATTGAAGTTCCAGATGTACTTAGAAGTACTCCAGATGGTTGAAGTTTACAAGAAGTAACTTATCCATACCGGAAGTCACTAGTTTTAAATCCTAACCTTCTTTTATGAAATCTTTTCATCCTACACAGGATTTTATGACATTTTTACAATTTAATTTGTACCGCTTATCCTAACTGTTTTCGAGATATGGGCAGTTGAAATTTATATTTTTTCCATAAGAATAACATGGGAAAATTTTTCATTCATCATCTCTGAATATTTTACGTTAAACAGAACTGTCTAAGCAAGAAAAAGTATTAGAAACTCATTTTAAATAATATCCCAGCATAAAATATCGATTATCACATAAATAGTTTTATTTTCCATACATTTTCAATAATATCAGACATATTTATAATTTACGAAAAAAAATCTATGACAAAACTAATAATTTATGATGGAATCATGGAAATATGGATTATGAATTATGATGGAAGGAGCGTCTAAGACATTTTTGTACTGGGACACGTTTGTTTATCTGAAAAAGTTCTGAGATAATAGATTTTAAAATTTAGTCTCTTATTACTATAAGAAAAATAAAAATGTTAACCGCCATTATCTTTTGAACCGTTACGATTATGGGTAAAAATTTAATCTTTAAAGTCCACTTAAAATTACGTGTAGGATCTAAAAACGTCGTTAAAAGTAGTGGTTTGGATTTACAATTAGTTACTTCTTGTCTGAAAAAGTTATTTCCGGTAGACCCTGTACATTGGAACCACCGTCAATTCATAGAGCGTAACCGGTTTACCTATAATGGTACAATGGTTTTTGTACCATTACATCAAAAATTACTGTAAATTTTAAAAGGGGTGTACATATGGTCTGGGGCACCCGCTATTTCTCCATAGAACCAAAATTAAATCAACTATAATGAAAATTATGAATTATTTCATAAATAATTTCGATAAGTACCACATTCCCATTCCATGCCCATTTCCGACCATATGAATCGTTTTGAAAACAAAATACCATTTCGTTTCAATCATGCAACAATAACTTTATCCTGAATCATTTGACGTTACTACCCATAAATTAACAATGTAATTTTTAAAATAAGTTTTATTTAATCACGCCAAAGAAGGAATCAGCTTAACAATGCACTGTTCTCTAAATCCGCTTATAAGCTTAAGCTCTCGTTAGAGAACATGTGATGTGAGTTTTGAAATTAAGTAAATTTCAGGCCATTCTTCTTGCTTGCTCAACAAATAAATTTCAGTTATTACTGTAATGTTTAAAAATTAATCGATAAAAAATAAAAGTAATCAAATTATAAATTTTTACGTACTGTTTCATAATTGCTTGTACAAAATGATCGTTCCATTAGTTAAGGAGTTTACCTGAAACTCTGCTAATAGTCGTTTTATATGAAAAATGTGACTTATGCATTTTTAGTTGTGTAGTAAATTGTCCTGCAGGCTAGAATTTTTATTATTTTATACAGTATTTATAATTAATAGAAGTATTTAGTATTTTAGAAGTTAAAAAGTATTTAATACACTTTGTGGATGGTAAAATTTGTTTATGATATTTCTTCATATTTATCATTCATCTTCTCTTTTCCATAATGATGTCTCCTTTCTTAACATTTCAATTTTTGTCTTATCCGTTGCATCAGTCTTTGTCTAATTGTCAAATCTAGCTTTCTTAGTATAAATGTAGAAGCATATGCCATATTAATCAGTTAATTTTTGGAAAAATGTTAAAGATGTTTAAACAGTCTTCTTTGCACTTGTATGATTACTATTCAATTTTTTAAAATGACACCCATCCAACGATAAACAAATTTTGAACAATATGGGGCTTTTCCATTGTAGCTTATCATCATAAATATAACCTTAATTTATGTAGAGCTTGTCTTTCTATATAAATTTAAATTGCAAATCCGCCTTAAATGTTTTGGGATCTCCAGCGAGAGCGATGGAGTGTTAGACGTGTGGGGGGGTGAGGGGGGGCTGCGATCCAGCCGCTTACGCCATTTGCCAAGTTGAGAGATTCTTACTAAAGGATTCCAGTGTTTATCAAGAATGAAAATATTGGTAGCAAGCCAGACATGTTTTCTTGAGTGAATCTCCGCTTTAAGAAATAGTCAATCAAGCAAACAAGTTGTGTATATGTTAGACAAAGAAAAAGTTTGAAAAAGATTATGTAGACAACCTTGCAACTTGTTTCAAGAGTACTGTCAAGTTTAGATAAAAAAATAATATAAAATAAAATTACTCACACAATTATTAATGATATTGATATTGTCTTTCAATTATTAAAACGGAATAAATAATTTTATACTGGGTTTTTTTATAAAAACTAAATATGCAAACAACATTTGAATATTAGAGTTTTAATATTGAATTGTATGTAAATGAAACTAAAATTTTTTTGTTCATTAGCCAATATTTTTAATAGTTTTATAGGATGAGGCCTTTCGACAAATCATCAGATCCACTAATGATATAACACTTATGTTAATGACAACCTATTGAACAAAAAAATGTACTTTCATTTATGAAAATAACCTTTTAAAAGCAGAAAAACATGATCTTTTTACTATTGAACATGAAGTTTTTTACTAATGAGGTATAACATATCGCAGTTTGGACACCCTTCAAACTTTACAAAATTCCTCTGGCGTAAACACACAATAATACATAAAAAAAAACACACACAACAAATACTCTTCAAGAATTAGATCGAATATAACTATAATTTTCCATGATTGGGAATTTATAAAGAGGGAAATATTGGTTATTAACACTGATCACCAGCTTAAACTGACCATTGTTGCATTATTTGATCCTCCACTGTGCGGTTGAGTGAATGGTGCAGGGATTTTCTGTTGATGATGGATTAATATGTACTTATCCACTTCGTGTAATTTCTCGTTGATGTACAGAATAGATAAATGTGTCTAGTATAAAATAAGATAAATCCTGGTCCAGTAATGTGAACTTTGTGCATATATTAGCAGTGTGATATTGATTTTCAAACTAATTTTTACTTTAATTTCTAATATAATTAATCAGTTAAATTTATAGAATTTTTCCCTTATATTTAGAGGCAAATAGTGTATTTAAACACTGAGCTTAAAATATCGAAACAAACTATTCATTCATTATTTTTTGCCTAACCTAATCAGTTACATTATAATATTATTAAGAAGATGTACTTATATGGTAATATTTATATTGCCTAGAATATTATTATTATTATTATTATTATTATTTTGAACACATCACTTTGGGGAATGATTTTGTTCTAACTTAAAACTATCTTAATTAATATAAAATAGAAATACGTCCGAGTCTGTATATCCGAGTAAATAATGTAGTAAGCTTCATGGCGGTTTTGTAATCTGTTTTGTTACTAATAAAACCTGTACCTTGACCTCACTTTCTGGATAGCATGAGTGGTTGTAGTGCTCGCCTTTGAATTCAAAGGTTGCCGGTTCGAACCTGAGAAAAGTTAGTAGCTTTTTAACAGTTCGATTCTGGACCCAGTTGCCATTTGTGATTGGGCTATTAATTAATGCTGCTTTCTAACAACTGGTCGATGTTAGATAAGTAATAAGATTGGGGTTTGGTTCGTTCCCCGTCAAAACGTTAAAAAAATGTCACTGGCGTAGATACACCCAAAATAAAAATAAATAAAATGTAACTCCCAAAAAAAACGAAAATATTCTACTAAAATTGACTTTTTTAGTGAATGTAAAAAACTAGCTCCCATATTTAATTTTTTTCTGAAACTCTTCTGTTTTAACATGTTTTAAAATGCATGTTTGTAAAGCCAGCATATAGACTCATTTAAATACTATACTCTAATACGAACAAGGTATGTTTGTATTCACACGGATCTCGGAAACGGATCAAACGATTTTAGTCAAACTTTGCCAGCAACTTAGTTCTGGTATAAAAATAATTTTTAGTCTTCTCTGATGTGAAATCACATGTTTTCGTTGTATGTTTATCACCTGGGAAAATTCATCATTACATTGTTTACTACCTAATGAGAGTGTTTACTACATAATGAGTATAATGTTTACTTTTAAAAGTAATGTATACTATCTTTTTTTATTTTAACACTATAAACAAATAAAACTTTGTTATTGTTTCATGACCTGAAATAGAATTACCGTTTTAACGTAACATTAAAAATTTTATTTGTTTTGAAATGTTTTTTATGTTTTTGTTTTGTTTGTAGTTTTTGTAAATTGATTGTAATATAGGACTATTTAAGTCTTTGTTTTTATGAAAACAAATCATTCATCTTTGTAGTGTAGCAAAAAGTATTGTTCAAAACACGAACAAAAGTGCTTTGCATATTCTCGACCATATTTGAAGTGTTCGATATATCCCTCACTTTAAACATATGGTCTCGAATATGCAATGACGCAGTTTCGCCTATTGTAATGAAATATACTATTATATAAGTTTCGATGATAGTAAATATCTCATTTCGTTATAATCTTGAATTAAAATTCTAAAAATGTTTATATTCGCCTCATGGAGTTCAAAATAGAACAAAACAATTGATGAAAAACAACTGACAACTGTAAAAGTATGAACAACGTGCTTCATGCAATTTTAGACAGTAAATAAATGATAAAATAATAATATAATACAAATAAGTTATCAGTTTTTTTTTTTTATCAACTACTTTATACTAGTGATCAGGACTATTTAGTTAAATAAAAGTAAAGTAAGAAGATAAAACAACGAAGCAATTTGTAGAGTTGCAGTTAAATTTTAAAACCAAGAATCAGCTACAGTAATGAAATCAGACCGTAGACGTAAAATCCCCATGCAGAAGTTTCAACAGAGTGAATACTAGAGAGCAGCATGCTTAGGCCTATATTAAAACATCCTGGAATGCAAGTGAACGAAGCGAACGAGCTCATCTTGAAAGAAAAAGCCTTTACCAGGTACTACGTATACTTATACTGATATACTTATCAAGACTTTTTCTCCGATTTATTGTTTGTGTTGTAAATTATGTGGACAATTTAAGGCAGGCTCTAGATGGAAACCTTTCGTAAGCTAATAAGTTTTCGAAGTTGATGTAATAACATTTCCCTTATCTGCTACTCCACAACTTAAGGGTAACTTGGCCTATTCGTTCCAAACGAAAGAACTAACAGTTAACGAGTTCTTAATAACTCTTATTTATACTAGTGTAAATTATTTATTCATAACTTAAAGTTGGTAAGTTAAGGTATGTAAAGCATTTCATGAGTAAATAACGAGAGGCAAAAAATCTTAATATTGAAAATAAATTACATTATATTTTTAAGTATTTATTAATACATGCACGACGACACAATTTATTTTATAATTTTTTTAATGGTTTACAATTCTAATCTATTGTAAATTTTATCATATATTTATTTATCTCAATATGAGCGCCGGGTAGTACGCATTCATCTTAACTGCATGGGGGTATAGTGACCCTTACTACCCGACTAACATTGAAAGCAAAAACATGGCCGATTCAAAGGCAGGTTATTCGAATTCAGACGAACTTATCACGATTGTATTAACATAAGGTAAGTAATAAATCTACTTACACAGTATTATCACCATCTGAGTCAGCACAGGAACCTCTCAAAAGTTAGTCTGAGAAACGATTTTCAGGTGCAAAACTAAACAACTGTAAATTAAAATCGATCTAGCACAGATAATATACTGTATTTAACAAATACCGTCTCACTTTAATATCAAGCCTTGCGGTTCCCCGACGTGTTTCACAGTGCTGGTACCTGTTGGCGTTTTAGAGAAACATCGCTTGGCGTACCATCCGCTAGCCCATACTACCCGGCTCTCCCTTAAATTATTTTCTGACGTTAATTACAAGGTACTAAACAGTTCTTCACAGAACCTCATGGTAGTATTTGGTATTTTTAACGTTAGTCAGAATCAGAATTATTTGTCACCTTAAATTTACCATAAACGTAAGACATGTTATAATTATAATAAATTATATATACATAAATCCAATTATTTTCTATACATAAAAAAACAAAGAAAAAACTATACATAATACAGTAAAATACTTATGGGAGCTAAACTTAACAATGTTACATAATTAATCCATATAATAAACATAAAATAAATTACGTAAAAGTGCCATTCGCAAAAGTTGATAGTTAAAATAAACTTTCTTCAAGGAAATGAAAATAAAAAAATTAAAAATATCTTTAGAACGGCTTGAAATTGTTTGGTGCAGTTAATTGGTTTCCATGGTGGCTGGTAATTTATTATGACTGGTAATTTATTATAATTTATTATTATGACTGGTAATACACCTTTAACGTGATGTACAGAGGTTCTTTTTTTTTTTTTAAGTGACAATCTGTGAACCGGATACTACAGAAGCTCCTGATTCCTCATATTGTATCCATGCTGCCGATGATGATCCTGCATTTTAGGAACAACATCACCAGCTCAAACACATACAAGGAAGGTAGCTTCAGTATCCCCAGATGCTCAAACGAGCGTCTACACGAATCTTTGCTTCCGGCACCTGCAACCAGACGTAATTTAACTACCCCACGCTATATTTGCACTTAAATTTTTGTTTGTAATTATTAGCTGCAACTTGGTCAGTTCAGTAAAGACCATGTTAAATATAAACTACAGTATCTTTCTTTAAAACTATATTATAGTGAAAAAAGAGGTACTGTACGTAAATTTTTCCTTTATTTGTATTATTTATTTTTGCAAACACTTTAAATTCAAACGAAAAATACGTTAATTTAATGTTTGTCTTATTTCAAAACTAATCTTTTTTATTTCCCATTGAAAAACATTTCTATTTAAATTTCAATGATAACTTCATAAGATAGATTGCTTTATAAATTGAGCTTTATGGATCGGTAGCATAAAATTTAATTACTGTTTTAAAGTTTGAGCTCTAGGTTTATGTCAATGAATTCTATTATCAGTTTACGTCAAATTTGCAAACAGAAGCTTCGTATTCAAAGTTGGGGCAGTTTAGAACTTTAGTGAACTTTGAAAGAGAAGTTGAACGAAATTGCTTGGAGTAAGGGGCATATTTCTCACATTTGAACTATCAAATTACAATCACTGTCCTTGTTTATTTTTACTCTTTTTTACTCAATGGTTTGAAAAAACACCCTTTTGAAATGAATGTGCTTCTCACTTGCTGAATGGAATTGAATATTACATGTTAAAATTTGCAATCCTCTATAAAACTCAGTAATATTATTTATACATTTACCATAATAAACACACAAAAATTTATAAAGGCACTATTGTTCTATTGTTCACCTGATAGCAATAAAACATGCAAATAATTCTATTGACCCGTTAATAGTTAACTATTAAACATTAATAGTTTCAAACTTTTAGTTCAACCATATAAATATTCGCCATTACAAATAAATAAATCTTCGCCATATAAATTTGCCATTACAAGTAATAATATACAGCCTTATGTATGTTATTTACTTGTTTAACTAGAAGTAATATTTACCAAATCAACGCTATACCATAAAAATAAATACCACTAGCTGTTTATTGAAATGAAGTTACAGAAAACTTTCAAATCAAATGCAGTTATTATGTTACTAGTTATTGTACTGCATTATTTTGAATAGATTACTTGTTAAATTTCAAGCTTAACTTATCTGTTTATTCAATCATGTAGTCTATCAAAAATATCACGTCCATAAGAATAACGTTGGAACTTTCAATGCCTCTGGGGAATAGCCTTAAAGGATTTGAAGAAAGGGTTTAAACAAAAGTCCAAATATATGTAATGGATTTCATTTACCTCAGTTAACTATATCACAAAACAAGAATGCTCATAGTTCAGTATAATAATGTAAATTATCACTTTGTACCGCACACAAAACATGTACAAATGAACATTAAAATTCTTAAAGGGTGTAAAATGACACATCTTTGTTGATGAAGCGAATCCAAACGCATTAACACGTTAGCGTCCTGGGTGCATGCAACAGCGGTGGAGCAATCTGCATAATAGGACCACTCGGCGCGGTCGTCGCTTCGGCACTTAAGCCGCACTTTTACCTTAGATACAAGTCAATCGCTCCACCAGTTCTCGCGAATAAACTCCACTTTACTGTTATTAGTTCCACTTCCTTATGTTTGGATTTGAATTTCATAGTGATCACAATATCATTTTAATTCAACCTTGTTCTTATTGAACTGGCGCAAAAAATTAAATGCGAAATCTACGAGCAATATATTTATAATGATAAGGTAAAACAAAACTTTGAACAGTTGGTAAGAGATTTCTATTGGGCCGATGTAAATGCGGGTTAAATTATTTTGTACAAAAACAAATTTTTTCTGCCCTATAGAAGCAGGTTTTATTTTTGTTTTTTTTTTTACTTACGTGAAATTGGTAAAAAATGTTAAATAAAATTATCTTATGGAGATTTAAGGGGAAAAGGCCAACATTTTCAAAACTTTAGCAGTTCGTCTGAGACTTCCACTGGACCTATTTACTTACATTTTGTACCAAATAAACGCTAAACTCGTCTATATTAGCAGGTTTTATTTACTTTAATGTTATCTTATTTTCTAAGATTAAAAATATCTACATTTCCAAACCTTTGCAATTAATTGATTTTACACGTTTAAATCAGCTAATTGTAAACACACGAGGTACTTTGTCTAAATACATGTGAAGAGCGAACGCTCAAGAAGGATTTGGTTTACTATGGTAAGTACATAAATACCCCCTGTCGCAGCAGACCTGCGTACTCAGCGAATTTCCAAATTAGTAATATTAATTTTGACCAGCTAAACTTGTAAACAAAATTTCATCACGTGCTCATAAATAGGGAAATAAATGTCTATTCTCCTTAAGATAAATATAGGGAAAGAGTATGCAGGTATGCTGCCATGGGGGACACTAAAAGTAGGTAGAAAAAATTTATTTCGACCATATAAAGCCATATAGTAAGTTTCATCAATATCTGTCTATAAATAAAACAGTTTGCCTATTCTCCATATGATTAACATGGGAAAAGAGTATGCAGGTTTGCTGCCATGATAAGTACAAAAAACAAGATTTTTTACCTTAAATGGATGAATCTCAACCAAATGAAGCTAAATACTAAGTTTCATCCAAAAATATTGGTTAATAAGTGAAATATTAACACATCCTTACTCTCCATAAGATTAACATTGGACCCCCAAAAGACAATGTACTGTATTTAGACTTTGTAATATCTCGGTAACCAATGGAGATAGAGCAAAACTTCAAAATACTAAATTGTATGTTCTTTTGAGCTGAATCCAATGGTCAAAATAAAAATTTAAAATTTTTAAAATTTACATATGAAAAATGCAAAAAAACCCATTTTCGGGGTACAAAACCCCCCAAAACTACCCCTTCCGGTAGGTCGATATGTCTGGTTTTCGAACTCATCCGAATAAACGTAGGATTACACGTCTCTACCAAATTTGGTGTCGATCGGACCGTTTTTACGAGAGTTATCGTGCCTAGGGACACACACACATATATATATATATACATATATAAATATATACATATATAAATATATACATATATATACATATATATATATATATATATATATATATAAATTTTTATGACTATTATTTTTGGTCTCTGGGCACCTAAAAACAAAAAAGTAACATGGTCCCGGGCTTAGGTCTTACCATGAGGACTACGGTAATAGCTTATTCCCTATGGGAAATTCGCTAAAACGTATTATATCAAATGATTTTCCTACTACGTATTATTCTTTAAATGAAAAAAAGTTACTTAATTATATAAAACAACTGATATCATTAAATTAATGGTATGGTGTAAATGAAAAAGTGTATACTATAAGCGCTAGATTGTAAAGAATCAGTTTAAATAAAGTGTTTACATTTGTATTAAATATCGTTTTAGTATGACAAGAAACTAATGTAACGGTTTAAATTCTTTGTGCTGTCAATTAGTCGGATGTGACGTTGTAATGCTTTACATTTTAGCTGCAGTATGTCATCATTTGTGGCACAGTTGATTAGCGTTCCTTTGTAAGGACCAGGCGGCCTGAGCTCAATACCAAACAGTATCGGCATACTTGTGTAACGTGGTTAGGTTAAAAACTGTGTCACTAATATGTTCTACCAGAAGAACCGATATTTATTTAAGCCAACTACAGAGATAACAATATCTGTAGGCCTTAACGAACTCTCCAAAAAATTATGTGTTAAACTTTTAAAACCTATATAATAAATACAAATTTAGGCTTACGTATTTATTTTGGCTACTAAAGTTAAGGCTTAAGTAAACAATCAAATTGTTTTGTTTATAAAATACTAAAGCGTATGTGGTGCATAGTAAGGATGCAGCATCGTTGTTTTAATAGGATAGACCTAGGCCTACTTTGACTGACGTTCACTAGAACACAAACATTGCAACATGCAAGTGGTCATGAAATGTGTCACAAATTCCTATCTTAACTAATAATACCTATATGTTTTAAAAAGCTAACCATATATTACAATACCTGTAGACCTTTGCAAATTCTTGATGATTGTTTGAACCATTTATCCAATAAATAGTTTACAAATAGATAGTTTTTTTTTTTTTTTTTTTTTTGCCTACTTTTCAGGAGTTGTTGAACGTACACAATCAAATTGTTGTGTTTATAAAATACGAAAGAGTAGTGTCCATAGTAAGGATGTAGCATTATTGGTTTTAAAAAGTAGGACTACTACTGTATTTCAGTGGCTCTATCTAAAATCATAGATTTTTTCTGTGAAATGTGTTTTTGTTTGTGGTAATTGGCGTGTGTTCTTGAATTTTTTTACTATTGGGATTTTTGTATTTTATTGAAACTTACACACTGTCATTTGCATTTTGGTTCATTAAGAGGTATTTCATAAAATTCTAAATAGTAATATGATGTACTTTCCTAATTTAGCTTACACTTTTGCCACCGCACTGTATTACACAATGAGGTCTCTTTGGGTTTTCGGTAAGCAGTAAAAATTCTATCTTTCAGCGGTTTCCGGAATTGTGATGAGTCAATCATGGTTTAACGCTTGGAAGTCAAGTGTTCTAAATAGTAAACCATGAACATTTTATTGTTTTGGATACTTCCTTTATGTTTTCTCCTGTTTTCATATCTATATTGATTACCTCAAACATTTTGATTATTTTGCTGGCCATACAATATTAGTTATCCTATACTCTTATACGAGCAATGTTTGCTTGTTTGCTTGTTTGCTTGCTTGCACAATTATCTCAAAAACGGCTCCGACGATTTCCTTCAAATTTTGGAATAAACTTAGTTTTACCTTAAAAATACGATTGAGATGGGTCTCGCCCCCAGAGAAAATCTAATTTTGCTAAAAATTAAAGTTTAAAATTACAAAATTTTAACATTGGGCTTATGGGTTGCCATGTTGGCAACGAATTAACAACATATATAAACAAGAAGTACATTCAGAACTTCAAAAAGAAATGTAACAGCTGTTTATGTACTGCATATTAAATGTCAATAAAGTTTATTCTGATATTTAAATTTACTAATATTTCACCGAGCAACGCTCGGTCCTCCTGGTACTTTTAATGATACTTTAATCCATTTTTGTCTTTAAATTTAATGAAAAATAAATAATTAAAAGGAAATAGCAGTTTAAAAAGTACATTTTATTTACGTTTCGCACCTTATGCTGAACTATATCTGTTGAGTATCGACGGGCAACAACTAGTTAAGATAACGTTTCAAAAAAGAGAACAGTTTTTGAAGTGATTTTGTTCAAGCAAAATATTTTAATCAAACACCTATTGCTATTGTATTGTTGTTGTACTTGTTTGTAGTGTTGGGGAATATTTAAGGAAGTATATTTGTTAATATTTCAGACATATTTAAAATATATTTCTTAAATACTTTTTCAATAAAAATAATCCTTTATTTAAGCATTATTAATCTGTATGGTTTTTGAAGAATGAGTATCGGTACCGGATTTTGATATTAAATTCCCTGTTCATAGACTTCCCTTAAAGAAAAACTATTGGTTTCGTGGATTATTTTTTATTTTTTGTTTTTATAAATTTGGAAGGCCTAAGAAATCAGCTTTTTTTCTAAAATGATTTAGAAGTGATGATGTGTTTATGGTTTGATGTGTTTACATAAAATGAAATATTAATTGATTATAACTATAACTGTATGCCAAACAACATCTTATGAAATGACCCGTGAATAAGAAAACAAACAATAATCTGGAAAGTATAAAAAAATTTTTAATACCTAAAATAAAATCCAACAAAATCACAACTTTAAAAAATTAGCATAACTTTGTTTAATCATACTACTCATTACGTTGTTTTGTCAAGTTTCGAAAGTTGCAATATGAAATGCTTCTAGATAGAATGGTATTGAATATAAATACCACAATATGTACTTTGTATTTATTTACATAATATATTAAGCTAAACACAAAAAATGTTCCAATTTTGACGAGAACTTATAAGTAAATGCTAGTTTGTCCATCAATATGAAAAGTTTATTTTTCCTTATCAAAAATATTAAAAAAAAACTGTTGTAAAATATACCACATCCATAAAAAATAAACGGTAGCCTATTAAAATGTATATATAATATTTATTAATCTGTTTGATAAATATAAAATAGTACCGGTACGTAACATGTTTACACACACAGTATTACTGATAATATTTCCTAGTAAAAGATGAAACTATGTAGGAACATAATTTAAAATAATTACACTGCTAGCGCATTTCAGACTAAATATTTCTCCTCGACTTGTTTAAAAGTATGCCAGGTATTAGAGCAACCAACTGGATTCTGTGTTTATATTGAAGTATGCGCTGTTTTAATTAAACACTAGAACGCTGCGGTTTATCCTGGCGATCGTTTACACACCCCGTTGCTCTAATGGGACAAGCTTTTTTAATTGCAATTTAAAGTTTATGGCAAAAAGGTGCTTTTTCATTATAGGACTCATAATTTGTCCAATTAAATTATTTTACTCTTAAAAGCTTTGAAAGGAAGAAGAATGGACAGAACAAGATTTTGCATAAAATTAACTTATATTTTTATTAAAAGTAAAAAGTTTTATTTATTCTAGATTTACATGTTTTAATAAAAACACCAGATCGCAAATAATCCTAATAAAATAAATAATACCAAATAAATAATACCATAATAAATAATAAATAAACATGGTACAATAAATAATACCATGGGAGTTGGAATTTTTTACATAAAATGATTCAAAATTATAGCTATCTTTAAAATAGGTTATTATTAATATTTTGTTTATTTATATCACTGTTGCGTTGAATTAAAACTGTTTGGCAAAACTTAAGTTCAAGTAAGATCACCAAGTACATTATAGTAGTTTATAATCCATTTTTACTGATGTATTTAGTTCAAGGAAAATCTTATAAACTGTAAGACATTATTAAAACGAATGAAAACTAGTAAACTGAATTAACTCCAAGCAAATGACTAAGGCAAATCCACTCAAGGCAATAAATAGGGCATAAACGTATTATGGAATGTTCCCGAGTTGTACAACAGAGCTGTAGAGCCAAGTTGTTCAATTAGCCATATGATCTACAGGCCGTGTAATCTGTATTGATCGGTCACCAGGATTCGCTAGGATCAAAAGGACCGTGAATTTTACTGTTTAACTTACTATTTTCTGTCAAAACACGAGTTCTCTATCTCTCTCACACACACTCTCTCTCTTAAAATTTGATATTTTAATGCTGCTTTGAAATCTGTTAATATTAATCTGTTAATATTACATATTTGATATCGCATCTGGTCTGGATTGGAGGGAGAGTTGTTGGGGAGCCTCTAAGGACTTGGCACTTTTGACTGTACTAAATCTTTACATTCTGGAGGTGATATAACTTGCTACTTCATTGAACCCTAAAAGTAATATGGGTACAAACAAACACTGTTTAAGAAGAGGTCTAGTCAATCTTAATGATTGTACAATAAATATTCTCTCTCTCTCTCTCTCTCTCTCTCTCTCTCTCTCTCTCTCTCTCTCTCTCTCTGCTGCTTTTAAATGTGTAGCAAGTACATAACATTTTAATAAAGTTTTCTATCAAAAAATTGAAAAAGTCTAATTTTAGAGTCATCTTTTAGCTACGTATGGTTACAGTACCCTAATGAGATTAATCTCGGTTTAAATTTTCAAACAGTTCAGACATTATAGTCCCTGAAAGTGGCAATTTCGGAAAGAAGAGTGGAGAAAGCGGACTGATTTGTTTTTTACATTAGTAAATTTTTTATATAACAATATAATGGTTGATTGTTATTTAATAAAACATTAAAATTAAATTTTAAATAATAGGTACATTAGAAACACATAATATTTATTTACACTATGGAAATCAATGAATGATTTGTTAAATTATGTGTTTATTGGGTTTTTATTGCTATGTTAAAATTCACGTCATCGTTATTTAAAAAATACATCACAACAGACAAAGTAAAGGTGATAACAATCATTAAATATACCAAGAACGCTTTAAAAAACTGTCTTTATATCCTTTATAAATAGAACTAGTTATTCCAACATTCCTTAAGATCCTTACATTGAGGGCATTCCGCTACATAATTATTAGAATTTGTCTGGTTATAATTTAACTTTAAATTCACTTAAACCATCGAAAATAACTAATAAATAGAGACTCGTATGAGAATAAATAAGCAATTCTTAAATGAAAATATGATAAAAATTCCTTTTATTGCAAGCATTATAAAAAATTATGTTTATTTTTTGCCTGAGATTAAACTCTTTTTTAAATATAGGGTGTCCAGCTTCAATATTTCCAAACTTTACCAGGTGATTTAGCACACCAAAATGAAAAAAAATACATAAATACATATGTCCTAAAATGCTTTAAATCACTAGCCGCCATTTGGTTGTACCTTTATCTAAAAAATATAAATTTACAAGAAAAAGGCACTTTTTCCAATTTCTATTTTTTTATAATTGTAGCCACTTTGCATTTTTAACCTCAAATTTCTTAAAAACAGTAAATTTGATAAACGTTTTATATGAAACAGTTGACAAATTAAATTATATAAGCAATGATACCAAGTTTGTAAAGATCTGACAACAAATAACAGAGTTATTGGATTTATCTGCAGAAAAACATTTATATTTTACTATAATTAATGCAAATTTTTGTTATTTTAATAGAAAAAAGCAGTAACCCTGTTATTTGTTTTCAGATCTTTACAAATTTTGTATCATTGATTAGATAATTTAATTTTTCAAGTTTTTTCACTAGTAAAACTTGTGTAAAATTTACTGTTTTTGAGATATTTGAGTTTTGAGTTAAAAACTTTAATTTGAAAAATTTAAAAATACACAATTGAATAATAAATAATAAAATAATAATTGAATTTAAAAAATACACATCGGGTAAAATGTTTTTCATAAAAATGAGCATTGTTGTCATTAAGGTACTTGCCAAATATAAACTCAATACAACCACCTGTTACGAAAAAAGTATTTATGGACTTTTAACATATGAATACACAGCTATAAATGAAAAATAAATAAATAGCGGCAAGTGGCCTAACGAAGAATTTTAGGACATATGTTTACAGGGATTTTTTCGTTATTTAGGCTTGCTGAATAACCTGGTAATGTTTGTAAACTTGAAGCTGGACACCCTGTATATTGAATAAATTGCCCACTAAGTAAAATGGTTGTAAGAGTTATAAAAAAAACTGTCGTTCTAAAATAGCTTTGAATGTTATTGATTATAGGGAAAGTCACAGTCACTATTATTAAAAATTTATTCTGTATTCAGTATTGTCCTTAAAGCTACAATTTATTAATTTATTTTGTAAAAAAACTTTTTTTATAACCTTTATTTGTTCAATATACAAGTTATTTGACTGATAGATTGTTAGTATTCTAACAGGCAATGTTGCAAATATTTCAGTGACCATTACGACTAAGTTTCATTCATAAAATGATTTGCATTTTCATTTTTGTTCAGCAAGTTTTTAGGACCAACCTAAAAGTGGTCTTCATTCCCGTTTTCAAAAAAAACAAAAAAAACCAAAAAAAAACACACATTTCCCTCATGTTCGCTTCCTGTAGTGCCGCGAAAGCTACTAAATACTGAAAACATTAACTGGCTGGGTAGCTGAGTGGTTATAGTGCTCGCCTTTGAATCCAAAGTTTGCCGGTTTGATCCTGAGGAAAGTTAGTAGCCTTTTAAAGGATCGATTCCGGACCCAGTTGCCATTTGTCATTGGGCTATTAATTAGTGATGCTTTCTAACAACTGGTCGATGTTAGATAGTAACGAGACTGGGGTTTGGACCGTTCCCCGTCAAAAAGTAAAAAAATGTCTCTGGCGTAAATAGACACAAAATACAAATAATAAATTTGCAAGTCATCTTACCTGTGGAATTTCATTTCAACACATCAAGATATAGTTTAAGAATATTCTACAGTTAAATTCTTAAAAATAAATTCAAAAATTATTATTATTCACAAGCTGATCTCGAATCCAATACAAAATGATTGGAAACAAAAAAACAATAATAGTAACTATTAAAAAAAAAATAAAAATACAAGATAAAATGAAATAGAAGGGAATTTTCACCCAACTAAACAAATCCAAAACATATTAGCTTCCAAAGTGAGAGCAACAGTGCGGAAAAGAGCCATCTCCATAATAGTGGCACTTGGGCAACTGTCTGGCTCTTAGGACCGGCTCTTTATAAAGGGGGGCCAATCGGCTGCTTAGCCGTACTTAGTCAACCGTATACGGGGGTACGTATTGTGGCTTCCAGTTATGTGTTTCAAGCTAATTATAAAAAAAAGTCCTTCTGTAGTTAAAAACTTTTATTGAACAACTTGAGTTAAACCGTACTTGAAGCGTTATTATTTTCTGCATAGTATTGGAACCATGTTTTCCACCTCATTATTTTCTTCTGCCACTAAATGAAGTAAAAATATTAATAATAAATTTAGTCCTTGTATATTTTCTTTACTTCAGAAATAATTGACCATTTTTTTAACGAATTAAGATTAGAGGTTTCAGCATTTTAAACAAATAGTTTTAATAATAAACGAGTAAGTTTTGTTGTTTTATTTTTAGGTGAATTAGTTTTGTTCACATATATTAGATTAAGTTTTAATATTAACGTCAGTAAAATACTGTAAATTAAAACTTACTTGAAATAGAAGTTCTGCCAAGAATTATATTGCTCGT
Organism: Neoaliturus tenellus; assembly: GCA_030545055.2. Lineage (NCBI taxonomy): Eukaryota > Metazoa > Arthropoda > Insecta > Hemiptera > Cicadellidae > Neoaliturus > Neoaliturus tenellus. The sequence goes on along the minus strand of CM061533.1, from coordinate 53,308,843 downwards.
GAGCTAATTAGTTTAAAAATATATAACTGAAGCATCTGTTGTTATGTTTTTGCGAGCATTTGCTATTGCAACACGAACGGCTGACTAATGATTCAATCAGATATCGTTCTTCCATACGATTAATATTAAAAATTTAAAAGCCTGTAGAGCGGTGAAAACGTAGCCCGGTGTGAAAAATGTCAATTAAATTGCGATTCTGTTCATCAACAGTACATCAAATTTCTAACTTTATGCTCAGGTTTATCCTACGATGCTCACAAGCAGAGAAAAGGGGAAAGAAGCATGCTTACCTATTAGTATGTCGATGACAAAGTGTTATAAAAGTAGCATAAAGATAATAAATACTAAAATACATATTCGTAAATGCTCAATACTTTTTAAATATTAATTTTCTCATCGATTTTGCCGTGGGTCAATTGACAGCATTACACATTATTATTGGGTTTGTGCTGGGCTCAGTCGGAAGGACTGGGTATCGGGCGGAGTTGGGTGGTTACGGTTACACAATATGATATACGACCTGGTCCGGTTATAGGGGCAGTTAAGCCCTGGGATAATGGGAATGTTGGCTTTGGAACTATTAGTTTGTGTTTCATAGTTTCTATACGGCCTTTTTATTCCAATACGTTTTTCTATAAACTAAACAGTTTTAGAAAATGATCAAATATTTTGTATCGGTGAATCTCTATTTTGTTATACCTAAACCATTTGGTAATGGTTGTATGTTAACAACACTATCAATTGTTGTAAGCGTCTAAACGTTTGAAAGTTTATTTGAATAAAAAAGCAATTAAAAATAAAATAAAATTAATTGCTTTTATAATATAAGGTATTTAAAAACAAAAAGTGTCAATTTTAATATATTTTTAAGAATGATTTAAAACGTTCCAAAGTTTAGTTTTATTTTTATATCTCATATATATATATATAGATATTTAAGAATTTCACAAAGCGTATAGGCTTATAGACTTGTTGTTGTATTTGACAAGTGTCTAAGCGTAGAGATTCCTACATTTCACTTTTCGATCAGTTCCTGCTGTTGCTGTTTTCGAGGCTGTAGCTCCCGATAAGAAATGAATCAAAGATTACCAACTCCAAAGTTTTTGAGTCGAGCCGTATCTCGTTGACTCAGTTGACTTCATTTTCACTTCTGCTTCAAAGTTGTTCGAAGTTCCAAACTAGTTCGACTCAGAATACAAATGAATCTCTTTTTAGACCTGGGATTTTGAGGAACGCTCCTAAACTAAACTGATTATGTAGTTGACAGAATCGGGTACAATTGTACAATTGTTGAAACAATTGTACCTGGGGCTTGTACCAAATAAAAATTTAAATTTTTTGCACAAGTATTCTAATGATCAAAACATACATTGTATCATAATAAAATCATAAGTTATAGTTAATAAGTTATCATAGTTGTTAAGTTAATCATAAGTTATAGTTGATATGTGACAAAAGTAAATATTAGTATGTAATTTTATTTAATTTTTATAGTAAAAAGAAAGTTACGTGTTTTACAGATTAGTTGCATTTACTTTTTATTTTATTGAAATATATTCCAGTAAGAGTTCTTCGGTATAGTTTTCAAAACCTCGTTTACAAAAATACATGTGTATACACTTCTTTTAAGTTATTTATTATTTTTATGGGTCAAATTAGTTGTTCTTAATTGCAATTATCATAGATTAGTTTTAAATAATACAATCTTACCATGAGTTTGCAACCGGCTACATTTGAAGTAAATTGTAGCGAAGATTATGTAGTAGGCCTACGAATATTAATTTGATTTATTTCATCCAACTGTGGAAAAAATTACATTTGAGTATGTTAAATCATACGTAAAGCACACATTATAATTTCTACTACCAACACCGTAATTCTATTGTCCTCCGTTGTTTAGTGTTTATTGATTATTTGATGCTCGTTTGCTGATTACAGGGCTTTAAACATGGATGAACTCATAATTAATTGACAAGTCCCCAATTAAGCTTGAATTAACTGCTTACTTACGACGGTCAATTAATGTTTCCAATTACTCTTTTGATAACTGTAGCAATACTTCTTGTTTATTAAGTAATTTATTTTACAGTTTTTCAATCAACGGTTAAGTATTACTATTAAAATATAAATATCAATCATGACGAGTTTTAAAATTCAGTATTAGAAAGTTATGTTGATTTTTTATATCACTTGTGAAATAACCAGAGTTGATCTCGCCATTAAATTATTCTTTTACTCTTTAATCCGGTTCTGGGTATTTTTATATTTGTAGTACTGGTTAAAATAACATTCATAATAAAAAAATATACATTAACACGCCTTGATTCAAAGGAAGGATGTTTTAAATTGTTATAATAAATCTATTAGATGAGTTTGTTGATTTTTTCTTTCCTAGAAAGAGGAAATTATATTAGAGGAGAGAGGGAATTATATTAGTGAACACAGGAGGCAATCCTGACAGAGCACCATTGAAATAATTCACTGGAAAAATAAAGAGATTTATATCGATACTTAAGAAAGCCTTTTGACCACTTTTTTGTTAATAACACTAAAATGATTCTTCCTGAAATTAAACAGCTTTCATATTTACAAAGCTTAGCCACCTTTATTTTTTCAACTCTAATGTCCCTCTGATTAGCCTGCTTGAGCTAAACTGAGGCGTATTTCCATATTTATCATTTTCCCTTAGGACTTTTTCGACCTACTTCCTTCTCTTGCATTTATATTCAGAGATTTTCTTTTAATATTGCTCTCTAGTTTAGTATTTCTTGTTGTAAAAATTAATTTAACACATCATAATTTCCAATGAGGTGTTACAATTACAATACTCAACCAGGCTATGACGTAGACAACTTTTTTAACGTTATTTCTTCACTATTTACTAAGTTGTTAAGTATAATAGTTGGAATTAATTTGAAATCTTGTAGCTGTAAGAATTTGAATGAGGCAAGTATTCCATACTATTCGATCAAGCAAAAAGAGGTGTTCCTTAAGGTTTTAAAATCATATATAGACTGCTTATATGTTACCGTGACGGCTGTTTAAATAATTGTTGATTTTGGGTTTTTACTAAAAGAAGGGTTAGTAGTCGAACAAAATAATTTAAAATTGACTGAATGTACGACTCTTGTGATTTTTAACAACCTATGGGAGTGTGTTTTAAAGGTAGTCATCTCGGAATGCATTTAAAACCAATTAGTAGAGCGAAACCTCCCTCAAAACCAGAGCTGACCGCAGATATCTCAAAGCCAATGACCGACCGACCACAGTGCCCTCAGCCGTGCCCGCATGCCTACTGATACTGATACACGAGCTGTTAGTAATGTGGAAACTATGGGAAAAAACCAACTTACTCAAATTTAAACGAGTCATAAGTAAATTGTGTAGACACCTTTTATACAAGTTATTGATATACCGTTGCCATGCCAGATTTTTTACTCCAACCAATTCAACATTTTTTTAAATATGTTTGTTCGAGTAAAAATTATAAGACAATTTTCAATATCAATAGACACAATAAGAAAAGATCTTAGCATAGTTTTTTAAAGAATTATTTGTGCATAAAATCCCTAGAAAAATTGTGTATTTTTTATCTTTAAGTTGAGATCATATAAAAATAGTACAAACATATGTTTCTAAAATGCCTAAGTTTCCGTTTATCAGTCTTGATAGTGATTTTTACAAATCGTTTAATGGATTTAGACAAAGTTTTACCTCATTAGGTAAAAAAGTGCATACAATTTTATTGCTGTAATTTATTTTAAACCGTTTCAAGATCTTGTAGTCTTATTGTTTTCATTTATACTGATTTTGTTAAAATATTTATCTTTATTGTAATTATATGTAGTATTAAGTTTTTTTTATGATCGTATGTTAAGAGAATTTTCAGTTGTTGTGTTGGTAGACTGCTCTGAATTTAAACTGTAAGTTAAACTCACAACCAGATAACTGACTGTGACGCCTCCGAATGAACATTACCGTAGTAATTGTAAGTATTTTATTTTCTGATATAATATAATTCAAACGATGAATATTAATAGAATTGTTTATACAAACCTTTAAAGTGATCCAGTAAATACTAATTTGTTCACTGTCATAGATGAATGAGAGTATTAAATTTATAATGGTAATTTTTCGTAAAGGATTTCATGATTGTAGTTGTCCACATGCATTTCACATTTTTCAAAGCAAACTTCCAATTTTATTTTGTTAATAGATTTTCAATTGTAATTATGTATTGTATTAAGAATGACTATTATTTCACAGACGGTTCATGTGTTCGAGTTAGAGTCTTCAGGCGTCAAGTCACACAGTTACGTTAATCAAGTAAGATCAAACCAATTTATATATTTGTAATAAATATAGGTAAAGACCTATGTATTGATCTTGTATTTGGGAGAACTAGTAATAAACCACATTATTTGGAAATTTATGTTTATTGAAAGGTCCTGAAGCCATTGTGGGTAAAAAGAGTTTAATCTAAAAAACAAAATTTGTACTACTAATTGGCCATAACGTAGTATAAATATATTTGCGCAACTCTGCTGTTTGAACTCTATCCCTAAAAAAATTTGGCAGGTTCTGATAAATAGAACTAAAGGGAAAAAATACAAAATAGAAATTTCAGTATTTAAGGACCTTTATTACATAAAGCCTATCCAGTATGCCTAACTACAACTTAAACTACCTAACTAAAGAAGAACTTGTTTATGAGTTGTTAATAAGAGGTCATGAAACAACAGATGAAAACGTTGATTCGTTAAGAAAATTACTTAGGGCTAAACTCGATGTCCGTGTTGATATAACACATCTCCAGGGCAAGTATTCTCTAAAAGACCTATTTGATAAAATACAAACCAAAATAGAAAACATCTCGCTTTTGATAGAAAATGCAGCTGAAGAGGAAAAAGCTACTACAGCACAAATAGCTAAACTAAATGCTAAGATAAGTCATGTTAATTTAAGGTTATCTCATCTTAGTCAGTGTAAGCTGGACGAAATTTATAAGGGTATCCTAGCCAAATTAACAAGTGAACTAGAAACCCACTCTACTAAGTTTCAAGACTTGAAGGATAAGATCAGTGATTCAGAACTAAGCTCCTATGAAGAAAAATTAAATCAATCTTTAATCGAAGATGAGGAACTAAATCTAATAATCGGATCGCATGCACAACAAACACCAAACAAAACATCTACTCCTACTAGAAAAGAGGAATTAAAGGAAGAAATAAAAGTAGGCCTAACCATGCAACAACCTTTAGAGCCTAGATTGAATGTTCCTGAACTAAACCAACCTAGCCTAACCTTAAATATGCCAACTGGTAAAGAAGAAGCTCCCATAGTATTTAATAAGTTAACAAATCCTATTGAATCATATCTAAAGAAGTTTCCCATTTGTAATGGTCTAGAGGTTAACCCGCTATTGCAATTCTTGAGAAATCTAGTGGAAATCCAAAACCAAACTAACCTAACTTCAGGTCAAATCTATCAGTTACTGCCTAGTTATGCTACTCCCCCCTTGATTAGTAAAATATTGGAGCATAGGCAAGCAAATCAGTCCTTGGAAACGTTGCATCAAGATGTTATAAACACTTTCATACCAATCAGCCTTCGAGAAAGATTGAAGCAAGATTTGATTTTTCGACCACAAAGACATATGGAACCGCTATCAATCTACATCAATGAGGTCAAGACATTTCATCAAGTCCTTAGAAGTAATTTAACCGAAGTGGAATTGGTTTCAATCATTAAAAATGGAATCCACCCAGCAGTGCGAAGTAAGCTAGTTTTCCAACAAAACCCTCAATCCTTTAAATATTTACATCAGCTATCTATTGAAGTCCATAATGTTCAGTATAACGATTACATTAGGGAAAACATGCCGCATAGGTCTGAAACCACTGGGGATAGGACAGGGTACAATAGTCGGAATTATGATCCAAGGAGGTACTCAAACCTAGCACAGCAGCCTAAATCCAACCATCAAGAGAAGACTTGCTATAATTGTCAAAGGACTGGACATATTGCCAAAAACTGTTTCCGGAGACCAAAAAACTTGTAAATTCGGGAGGTATGACGGTTTTAACTAAATCATATTCTCCCGAGATGACTAAACCCAATAAAGCTGACCACGACCTTCAACAACAAATTAGGCCTACATCACTACCAAACACATGCACTAAACAGTTTAAAGGAGAACTAAGGAAAATAATAAAAGAATGGAATAAATTTAAAAAGCCAAACCATACTAAAATAAGAGCGAAAACCTGGGAAACTCTACCATGCTTAAAAGTAATATTGGACAAAAAGTTAACCATAAATTCCCTACTGGATACTGGTGCAAGCAAAAATTTTATCAGTCAGGACCTTTTCGATAAGCTGTCTAACCTCAAATTGATAAAGGGAACTAACCCATGGTCAGGTACGATTTTAGCTGCCAACGATAGTGAAATTGATATAAATACTGAATGTGAATTCAAAATCAAAATTGGTAAATTCACGTGGTGTGAAAAATTTTTGGTCATCAAACAAGATCATTACAGCATGATTCTAGGAACCCCATTTATTCGCAGAAGAGGCCTGAACATAAATCTGCAAAGGAAAATATGTTTCTTCAATTTTCAACCCAGTTTTGAGATTCCAATTCAACTTCAAGAGAATTCATCGTTAAATAATATGCACGTTGGATGTCCAGATATGAAAAAAGAAGTCGAACAGTTGATTAAAAATCACCCAAATGTTTTCACAGATCGGATTGGTGAAGCACTTGATCTTCAAGTGGAACTAAAAGTAACTGATGATAAACCTGTATGTATTCGCCCTTATTTCTTAAGTCCACCGGCAGTAGTTAAAATGAAGAAGATTATCGATCAGTGGCTTGCTGAAGATATCATAGAAGTTTCAACCAGTGCCTATAGTAGCCCCGCATTTTTAACCAACAAAGACCGACTTGTAATTAATTACACAGAACTTAATAAAAAACTGGTAAAAATGAATTACCCAATTGGCGACCTCCAAAACCTTCATCAACACCTAAGGGGTGGAAACTACTTTTCTGTAATAGATCTCAACAAGGCGTTCCTTCAGTGCCCATTAACAGAAAATTCACGTGACCTAACTTCATTTAGCACTATCTTTGGGAAATATAGGATGAAAAGGGTAGCATTTGGTTTACAGGTGGGAAGCTCTGTTCTTTCAAGCTACATGGATAAAGTATTTAATGACATTAAATTTAAGTATGTCATAAATTTTTGTGACGACATAGTGATTTATAGTGCAGATAAAAAATCTCATCTTGAACATTTGAAAGAAGTAATCAGTCGGTTATCTATGCATAAACTCACGGTAAATATAGACAAAGCCAAATTTTTCTGCCAGGAAATAAGTTTTTTAGGTAACCTAATTAAGAACAATACTATCACAATCGACCCTGAACGAACTGCTAGCATAAGAAATTTTCCGACGCCTAAAACTGTGAAACAAGTAAAACAGTTCACTGGCATGTGCTCATACTGGCTGAGGTATATTCCTAATTATGCAGAAATATGTCGCCCTCTAAATTCCCTGAAGAAGAAATTCGTTAAATTTAATTGGACTGCAGAATGTAAACAAGCTTTTGAAACTTTAAAAGATAAAATTTCCAACCCCCCTATTCTACAAATTGCGGACTTCAACAAACAATTTACTCTTCAAACAGATGCTTCCCAGAATTCGGCAGGAGGAGTCCTTTTACAATCAAATGACGAAGGGCATTTATTACCCATCGCTTATTATTCAAAACAGTTTACTCCTTCTGAACTTAAATTCAGCACGTATGAGAAAGAAGCGTATGCCGTGATACTGTGCATGGAAAAGTGGCGTGAGTTCTTAGAGATTCGGCAATTTAAATTGGTTACTGACAATCAGGCGTTGAGTTTTGTCCTTAATTCAAAACGGAAATTGGGACGATTATCCAGATGGATTGAACGACTTTTGGATTTAGACTACATAGTGGAACATAAACCTGGTACTGAAAATGTCATAGCCGACGCTCTATCAAGAATGTACGAAGAAAATGAAAATGTGAAGTCTGATTCTGAAGTTAAAGAAAATTCGAAGGACGTGCAAGATAATATTAATTCCATGCATAACATGCAAAATAAGGAAGTTGTAAATATTGTAAATAATACTAGAAATGAAAAGGAAAACCTTAGATTAGCTAACATGATATCAGAATTGCCGTTAGCCTTTGTTGATTTACAACGTCATCAACAGGAAGACGAGGAATGTGTCGAAATAATTGACAGCATTGCGAAGAAAACAAATCAAGAATGCTTTTTCATGAAGAATAATGTTTTAATGTATCGGAGACAAAGGGGAAAAACTAGAATTTATTTACCGAAGAAGTTATTCAATCTGGTGTTTGCCTTTTTCCACAATACAATGTTGGGTGGTCATTTTGGCATATACAGAACACAGGGTAGAATAAACGAATATTTCTACAACCCTAGCTTAGACCAAGAAGTAAAACGGAAAGTCAAAGAATGCAAAATATGTGCGATGAGTAAAACCTCTCAATTGAAATATGAGGGAAAATTAATTTCTATACCAATTGAACAGGCGATGCATACTATCTTTATAGATATCCTAGGACCACTTCCAAGGTCTAAAGGTGGCAATAAATTTTTATTGATTGCTGTTGACGGATTCACGAGATTTGTTTGGACCTACGGACTGCGAGACTGCAACTCAAAATTGGTCATCGACAAACTACAAAACATTTTTGCAAATTTTTCCGTTCCACGCATAATAGTCTCTGATAACGCCAGTTATTTCACCTCGAAAGTATTTAAAAGTTTTTTGTTCAAAAACTATATTTCACACAGACGTATTGCAGCTTATCGTGCGAATGGAAACAGAGCCGAGAGATTTTTGAGAGACGTTTCAACTTTATTACGTTGTTTTTATCATGATCAACAGGCCGATTGGGACGAGGATCTGAATTTAATCCAACTAAGTTTAAATACTGCTTTGAACTCAAGTACCAAAAGTTCTGCTTTTAAACTTATGTTTAATCATTCTCCTAATAATGCTTTATGCAACTTATGGAACGTTCAAGACTTCGTATGTGAGAATCTAAGTGCTGAAGATAAGAAAACGAACTTGAAAAATGCCATCAACAATGCGAGGAAGAATATACAGCAAAATAGGAAACGCAAGAAATATAATAACTATGGAAGTAATCCACCTTACAAGACCAACGATCTAGTGTACATCAAGACACACTTTTTAAGTAATAAATTCAAGAATTTTTCGAAGAAATTAGCAATCAAATATGACGGCCCATTTCGGATTTTGTACTTTATTACGGACGTTACTATTTTAGCGCAAAGAGTGTCAGACTTGAGTGATGTGAGAAAGGTACACATTGTGGACTTAAAACTAGCCAATCCTAGAAATGTTTAGTAAAAGGTTGTGTATTTAAATCAAGTTAGCATTCCATGGTCAGATATACGCTTAACTTGACTATTGTAAAGAGGAAAAATTAATTTTTTTTTTATTATTTGAATTTATGTAGGCATTCTATTAAGTTATTAATTTGTTAGAAGAAAATATTTTTAATTTGGAGAAGAATTTTCAAGAGAACAAAAATCAATTTAAATGGGCGGAATTTTAAAATTTTTATATTTAAAGGGTCTGTATTAGATATTTTATATAAAAGATATTTTCCAAAAATATTAACGAATGAAGTGTGAGACTGGGAATGAATCTGTGAATATGTGGGTTAAGCGAAAGTTGGCGTGAATGAGTATGTAAGTTGATTGTATGCTATAGTTTTAAGGATACATTGCTCCACACTGCACTTGACACTTCACTTCACTTGTTTAGCTAAATTGCACTTGAACTGACACACGACACACTGACACACGACACACTGACGCACGACACACGACACACGGACACACGGACACACGGACACACGGACACACGGACACACGGACACACGACACGCACTGCAACAAGTCTCGAACTCGACTGAGGATTGAATTGAAAAATATACGAGCACCGAGCACAATACTGGAATATTTTTGGAAAGCCCGTTTGGGCGAACAAAGCCATTGGAATTTCCTGTCCCGAGATAAGATAAACTGGGCGTATACCTCACTCTCCTTCTCTCAATGTCCCTCTTGAAAAATTCTTCTCGGCCTACTCTGGGCTGTAAAAATCAATATTGTTCATATATTTTGTTTCAAAGAAAAATAAACAACCAATATGTGTCAATTACAATTTCTGCGAGAAAAGTTAAACTGTAAATTCAATTTAAGTATTTATGTTAGATAAATATTTCATTTAGCGGGGGAAATTTATACTGATTTTGTTAAAATATTTATCTTTATTGTAATTATATGTAGTATTAAGTTTTTTTTATGATCGTATGTTAAGAGAATTTTCAGTTGTTGTGTTGGTAGACTGCTCTGAATTTAAACTGTAAGTTAAACTCACAACCAGATAACTGACTGTGACGCCTCCGAATGAACATTACCGTAGTAATTGTAAGTATTTTATTTTCTGATATAATATAATTCAAACGATGAATATTAATAGAATTGTTTATACAAACCTTTAAAGTGATCCAGTAAATACTAATTTGTTCACTGTCATAGATGAATGAGAGTATTAAATTTATAATGGTAATTTTTCGTAAAGGATTTCATGATTGTAGTTGTCCACATGCATTTCACATTTTTCAAAGCAAACTTCCAATTTTATTTTGTTAATAGATTTTCAATTGTAATTATGTATTGTATTAAGAATGACTATTATTTCACAGACGGTTCATGTGTTCGAGTTAGAGTCTTCAGGCGTCAAGTCACACAGTTACGTTAATCAAGTAAGATCAAACCAATTTATATATTTGTAATAAATATAGGTAAAGACCTATGTATTGATCTTGTATTTGGGAGAACTAGTAATAAACCACATTATTTGGAAATTTATGTTTATTGAAAGGTCCTGAAGCCATTGTGGGTAAAAAGAGTTTAATCTAAAAAACAAAATTTGTACTACTAATTGGCCATAACGTAGTATACATGACATTTGACATCCAATATTTTAAACCACCGCCATCTTGAAACAGTTTTAGATATCATGACGAGATTTCATACACTTATTTTAAATACTATGATTCACGTGAGAGCCGAATTTAAGTTTATATCTAAAACCATACTTTACATAATCTGTAAAATTCAAAACACTGATAGACAGGAAAATAGGAATTTTAGACCCATATTTGCATGACGTTTTTTTATCATTATTATTATTAAAACAACCTAAAGAAAAAAATGCACAAAATGTTTCCAAAAAGTATGAAGACATTATAGAAAAACTATAACTATATGGACTTTGTTGTTTTTTGAGCTAAGTTGTAATAGTTTGCCACCACTACATTTACATTACATAAATTATACAGCTTACTATTCATTTTGTCTTATTATTATTCGTTAAACTAAAACTAACCCAAAGCATGTGATCATGTATATTTTGGGTCAAGAAAAAATAATAATAATATACATGTATATTATTAATATTTTATGTATATTTTATGTATATATTATGTATATTAATATACATGTATATTATTTAGGGTCAAGAAAAAATCTTCATATTAAAAAAAATTGTAGATCTAAATTCAAAAACTTTAACCATTTTAATAAACACTGTTGCTGTTATTTTACACCAGTTATAATACTAAGTTTGCTTCCTGTTGCAAAATTAATATTACTGTAATAAATTTTTAGGAAATTATCTTAAAACATTTTTTTTAGGTTAATTTGAACTATGTTTTTAGTTAAACTGAACTATGTTGTTCTCTTTATTTAAAACTCAGAAGGAAACAACTAACAACGAACGTTTACTTGCATATACTTTTTAAATTGAATGACAACCATGAACAAAGAATATTGGAAATTAAAACCTGGTTTCACAGACCAAATTTCTCATTAGTGATCCATATAGCAGCAATGATTTGCATGCTACTACGTTAATAAGAAGATATGTAACTGTGAAACTAACGAAAATTAAACATCTGCTGCAAAAGCCTAAATTAAAAGTATAAGAATGGCAGTTCCTTTCATCTTATTTTTCATTAAGCAAATTAAGCAAATATCCACAGCATTTGGTATAGCATAATATTGCAAGCTATTCATTTATCAAACTACAAATCACTATTTTTATTTCATATTTATATAAATATGATCATAGATCACTTTAGTGGACTTAGGTGAATAAACTTCCATAAAAACATAGCAAAAAAAGTTCTTGGAAAATACTTAATGTGATTTATTTTGTCTTTAAATTTTCCTTATATGAAATGACTATGAGTTTAAATAGACATTTTCATAAATAACCCATTCTAAACGTGTTTACTGGCCCAAAGTGTAATTGAATAATTTAAACTTTGACCTAATCTAACAAAATTATATTTTATACATTTTTGTTCCAAATAATTATGTTTGTTCTCATCTGATAATTCTGTTAAGCGTTGTAGATGCACTTAATATAGTTGGATTATCAATCATTTTGAAGTACGGTATGCACACATCTCTTGGCTTTGGCACTAAAGTGTCCTTAAGCTCTGTAATACCCTCAAGCCTTAATCTGTCATCTATTAGCAGCTTTGGAAGTGTAATTATATTAAGTGTTTATTAACATTAATATTTTTAATCCATAAATATTATTTCTTTAAAACTAGAATCCAAAAATAGATTTCTCAGTACATTTACTAACACAAATACTACTTGTGGCAGAAGAGTGTTTTGGTATGAAAATGGCATATAAAAAGGAGCTATCTAATTAATAATAAATTAAATACGTAAACTAAAATGAATATAATTTAAGGTGCAATGAAAGTGAAAAATTATTATCAACTTGAATTAAAAAAAAAAAATAAACTTACAAACAATATCAATTAAGCTTAATGTTATTTTTCTTCTTACAGGTATGGTGGAACACAATGTACAAGCAATGGTGTGAGGAGTTGTGAGTAATAAAGGAAATAGTTTAATAAAACTAGTATACGTGTTGCCCGAAATCGAGCAATTTATTATAATACAATAAATGTTACTTTTAGCTATAAATCAATGACATCCGACCAATACATTTTAACACATTAGGTTTTTAAATTAATAAGTTTTGAAGGTCATTGGCAGTAATATATATACTAATTTGAACATTTTTAGTAATTTGACATGTTTTGTTTTTATTTAAATAGACGCTTTACGTGCACTTTGGCCAGTTTCATTAATTAGTACTATGTTAACAAACTGTAAACTATTAATTTTAAAATTACATTCATTAGTTGACATATGGTATACAAATTCCAATAAAAACAAATTATAAAATTATATATAAAAATGGTTGAATACTAAAACATGTTAATATGTATCTTTCAAGCTGCATAGATTTATACTGAATAACGTTTGCAACTTTCATTTTTTTATAACTGGGAGCCATGTGTCACATAGTTTGTAGCCATTCTCTCTGTTTATGCTTTTGTGGTTTCTTTTTATTTCTATTGCTTCTTTTATTTTTATTTTCCCACAGTTTTCTTCTCGGGTAATCAACATAGAATCCTTATAGAATTTCATACTATGGTTTGTGTGAACCGCGTATTCTGCTATGCTGAACTCTTCGCTCTTTTATTTTAGTCGTCACGGATATGTTCCTTCAGTCTTCTTTCTTTTGACCACTATGTAAACTTTTGTGAAAGTGCATGGTATTTGACATACTCCTTTACTTTTTAATGGTGGGATTTTGTCTTTGACTTTTGGTAGACGTTCTAGCTTTTTAACAGTTAAGAAAGAAGTTTACTATTACTACTGATGAAACCGATCAAAGTGCAGGTGAAACGTCCAGTTAAATAAAATGTGTCAAAGATTACAAAAAAAATTATTATATTTACTTAAGTGACGCATGAAGGTTTAAGAGAAAATATATAATTTTTTTAACTTATCAAATCGGAAGTTTTATCGACCATATAACATATTATAGCAGAAAAATCTACTTTTACGAACTGAGTCCTGGCTCTTTGGATGAGTGTGGCTACCAACCGTTCAAATATCCAACTAGCCAACGTTCAACCTGACTAACGATTTAAACAAACAAAATTATTGAAGTACCAACTGACCAACGTTTGAAATCGTAAACGCCTCCACTCCAATACCCGCTACCGGTACCCCTCTCCCGCCTCGCGGATAGGCAATAAAGTGCATACAGTCGGACTAGCGGCGACCTTGATGACTACTACAAATTATTGCCGCGATTCGTTTAAAACCCTTAACAGCTTACAAGACAGATGTTTCTTATAGAAATAAAAACCTTAAAATGTAGTACATTTTTCTAAACTTGCTGTAGTAAGTATCGCGACGACGTTCTGTCTAAGGCAGAAGTGACTTGTGGAGGTCTCCGCCAGGGTCGCCACTGGTCCAGCTGTTTGCGATTTGCAGCCACACCACTCGGTGCGAGAGTGATAGCCAACGTATGAGTTAACTAATAACTATAATTCATAAGTTAATTAATGAAATGCATTTTCAATTTCAAACGTTGGTCAGTTGAAACTTTAATACTATTTCGTTTATTTAAAATCGTTGGTCAGGTATGTATTTATCAGTTGAACAGTTGGTCAGTTGGCCCCCGAAAGCTATTACTGTTGAGTTGTCTATTTAACTAGTTGAATATTTTTATCACCCAGAAGGCCACTTCGAGTCTCCATTACTGTAATTCCTCCAAGATTCAAATTTGTCGGTCAGTCTGTTGATAAAAAATCGATGTTAAGTTGTTGCTGAACCTCTTATGATATTTTAATTGCATTATTTCACTTTATACAAAGGTATACTTCAAACAAATATACATCATAGTAATAAAATGTCTTTTTTTTCATGAAATGTGACTTACATTAAATAAAGCATATTAGGCCTAATAATTTCAAGCAAATACATTATATAACTTACGAATGAATTAAGGAAATGTGAAGATTAATTGTAATTCTTGGTCAGATTTTTTAAAGTGTTAATATCTAAGAACGGAGCAGACACATCACCTTTGTGATTCCTTGGAATGAACCCTCATGACATCCTTGTGAATCCTCTAATGTACCCAAAACCAATGTACTGTGTATTTTTTTAACCATCACTGTTTTGAATAAACTCTTATAAATATTGTGAAATATTTCGGAGCGTCGACCATCCATCAGGGGTGACACCACTCCATTACATTAATTCTTTACAGGGCTCCAGAAATAAGTTGTGCTTGATTAATCGTTTTTCTTGCAGCTTAACAACATTTTCTTGTTGCTAGGCCACCATTATAGACCGCAAGAGCTTTAACAATAGAGGATAAGTGTGTAAACATATGTGTTTGCGTAAATGTTTTATTCGTTATTTACTTGAAAAATTTTCTTCAGTAAATTATACCGGTAGTTCTTGTAAATGTATTAAACTTCACAAGACCCATAAAAAATTCTTAGTATGTTACTTTTGATTGGTTTTATATAAAAGGGAAACAATTGGATATAATTGCCAGAGTTAAGTTCACAATAAATCGCTGGACAAGTACTTGGCTGGTAAAGTACATAGTAGGCAACCGGAAGTTCATTACTTTTTTTATACATCTTTTATATTATTCAACTTATTTTTATTTAGAAATAACATGATTCAATTCATCCTCCTGAGAATTGTTCAAAGCGTTTCACTACATCATGGGGTAGTCAAATGAAAAGATATTTTAGCATTTTGCAAAGCAAAATTATGCCCAGCAATTTTTAAAAGTTTATTTACATTCTTTTTATACATTTATATACATTTCTTAAGACACCTACGAATTATATGATGCACATTTTAAGGTAAGTATGACTTTAAGGTGAGTGTGATGATGTGGATCAAATAAGGTGTAGCTTTGTAACTAGTTACTGACAACTGCTGCTTAATTTCCCAAGGCTATTAATTAATATAGTTAATATAAAGTGGCCCAATGACAAAAGACAGATGGGTTTTTAACTATAAAAAAAGCTTCTAACTTTTCTCAGGATTGTATCGGCAACATTTTGATTCAATCGGAAAAACTGAAGTCGAGCTCTATAACCACTTAATTCTATATTCTATAAAGATTTGTTTCGTTTTTAATTGCCATCATCTTTTTATGATATTGTTTTTAAATTGTTTAATGGATAAAGAAAAAAATTAATATTTTTCCACAAAATGCATATTTTTTATTACAAAGCTTGATCTGAAAGCTCGAGATCTTGAATTCCAAAGCTGGGGTAATACCGTCGCTTAAGCTCGCATCATGCGATACAAGTTTACGGTTTTGGTGGCTTTGACGGTGCTGCACCAAATCCCCGCTGGAGCTTTACATATGGCACTTTGAGCTTTGTGCGGATACCCGTTAGTTGGTTACTGCGAGACTTAGTATTCTTCTATTAGATCCGTTTTATCGCTTACATTTAAATTTTTTTCCTCAAAAACCTTTTATAAGTGTTAACTGTAATTGTTCAGAGCAATTTAAGATTGATTATATTTTGTACTTTTAACTCTAAATACACCCTTGTTTATTACTAAGAAGAGGTTACTGAAAAAGAGTGGTTTAGTAACCTAAAAGTTTTACAGAACATTAAACTACTTCACAAATAAGAAACTATTGTAAAATTAATTACATTTTCTCTCATATGAAAGTATGTTTTTGTTCGTTCTGGTTATGAAGCTTCAAGGAACAAATTGGTCCTGTCAGCTTAATATCTTCACCTGAGTGGGAGCTGAGACATTTATTCACTTTTTGTTTTTTATCCAAGGGATTGAAAACTCTTTGTACACGTCGAGGCTAAAACGAATTCTACTTTGTTTTAAATTAAGCAAGAAGAAAGTTCTTAACTTTTCTAATATGCAAGGATTACAACTTTTTATTACCTTCTCTGCAAAACACATCTCCATGCAAAAACTCTACGTACTTTTCAAATTAAGTAATCAAATCTACCTTAAAACGTGCCCTGTAAATGAGAGTATCTTTGTTAAAGTCATGAAAGTTAAGTTATTTCCACTCATAATAAAATATGTTTTTCACTCCTTCTATTCTTACACTCAACAGTGATAATAATAACAGGCTTTAGTTTATAATTTTCCTCGCAATATTAGGTTGAAGCACACAGCCTTGATTTACACAAACAGCCTCGTTTTATCAAAAGATACCAAAACTGTCATTAAATGTGTGAATTAGTTTAAATCTTTAAAAAGTTGAGCTTTTGTGTGTATTCACGCCAGGGGCATTAAAGTTAATACAGTAAATACAGCTAATTAAGCTTTAAAATATTAAGTATTAGGCATTTTCAGTTCTTCTTTACGAAATTTTATACTTGTCATACTAAATGTTCTACATCATTGGATTCGTTAAAAAATATATTTTCCTGTCAGAATTAAATAAATGCTGTTTTTTATTAAAAAAACATATATTATTCCATTCAGGTCCGTCAGTTTGACAAAATTGACTGTCAGTTTGTTTCAATGAATTATTATTAAATCAGTTGTAATTTATATAAACTTTAATAACTAGTCAAAAACATCTCAATATACGTGGGACTATTGGACTTGGGAGTAGACTATAACGAGAGCATTGCAATAAATACATTAACGATTTATTACACTTTTCTTTTAACTATGTTAAACTTTATCTTAGCAATTAGATACTTTTTTGTGTGTTTTGTAAAATTAGAACAGTTTATTTTAAAACCCTAACAATAATATAAATAATATCTGTCTTCTTGCCAGCTATGGTCACATTTTTTTGTGTGGCCTTTAAATTACATTCATTTTTATTATGATTGATTGCGTATAGCAATTAACTATAGTAAACTCAGATTTATATACTCCCCAATAACTATGACCGTATTCATCCTTTGTCAACCAAATTTTCCTACACTCGATAAAATGGGAATTATATTTTGGATTTGATTAAATAAACTAAGTACTGTAAACACATCATTATTAAGAAGAAAATTAATCCTATTTATTGTAAAGGTCAAAGATTACAGTCTGTTGTAGATAGTCCGGTGATCGCAGCTATTATGCCTGGACAATGGTCGGCAATGGCACAATACTGGGCTATCTGCAGGGGACGCGGCGGTCATGTATACACACCCCTATCTTTCCATTACAATCGGTAATATTATCTAAAATGGTGCTCCAATACTTTTTAATATGTATTAATTTTATAATCCTTCATCAGTTTCACACTTACCTTTTACTTATTAGCTTCTACAGGACTAAAAGTTTTGTATTTTGTAAATAGAACTTTGTTTAATCATTCATTTCTTATAAAGAAGCAAAAACACACTTTCTCTCTTAGGACATCGAAGATTTCCTGTAATAAATCTTCATAAGTTTTATTCTAAATATTAGTTATTTTATTTAACTATGTTACATGACTTCCATCAACAAAGAACGTTTCGAAATATTACAAGACCTTAAAGCTAAGAATAATGGTCCTATTGTGAGATTTTGTATTAATATAAAGTAAACTAATAATAGGTTAAAATTTCAAATATTTTACTTATACATTACTTTGAACATATGTTACTGTCATTTTTTCACACATTTTTGTGTGTACCTCATGTATGGTTTTGTAAATTTTCACTCTAACTTAACAAAGGCAATTAAAGCAAATTTTAGTTTAGGAATTACGAAAAGCAATTTTTTGTGCTTTGAAAGTGTACCCCATTTAGCCACACTATTAGTTTTCTATTATACATAATATATTATAGATAATGCTATTTATTACATGTGACTGCGACAGTTTATTTTTATTATTGTTTTATTTCTATCTTAAGTTTGTTTACTCACCTACAAGTGATCTTTCCTTCTAAAATAACTACAACTAAATGCCGTACTGTACAATAATGAGGAACAAATCGTTCACAAATTATGAGAAAAACAATAAATAACCTTGAGGTTATTGTGAAGGAAAGAGGATAAAGTGGAGAGCCGAAAGGAATTAGAGTAATGGAGTTTGTCGCAGTTGATGGATTGACCTTCTGTTCTTGAAATATGTAGTATTCAACAAGTAAAACTGAATTTATCAATGAAAATTCATTATCATGAATGATTAGCCTTTAATACCATATCAGTATATTTAATAAAACACGGTTAATATTATTGTCGAGATAAATAATATTTGTTTAACTATAGTGACATACTTATTTATGGTATTTTCTATTTTCTTCGCAGTACAAACCAAACATGGTTTGAACAAGTATAAATAAATGTATGACACTTATAAAAGAAGTTGAAAAAGAAAATGAGTAGTACTAAAATACATTACAGAAGTCCGTCGATATCCGAAACATTTAGTTCTATTATAAAATTCAGAAAATATGGAGAAGAAAAGAGTCAAATATACCAATGGAGCTGAAACACCAATTCAATGGTAATTGATAGGCCTACAGTTAAAAAAAATATTTCCAAGCTGAAAGAATAGCTTAATTATTTTTATTAATATAAACGACGATGGATAATAAATTTTACTGTATCTCGTACTAAATTTTATTGTATATATATAAATAAGTTAAAAAAATGTAATACAGTTCTATTATTAAATGACTATTACAATATAAATATTTTTCCAGAAAAATTTCTTTTTAATGAAGTTCTAGTTTAATTATGATTTAAATATTCTTCGCATTTTGATGTGTTGTTGTATGAATTAATATTTGTACATTGTATTTATTTAATTTAAATATATCAATTCTTTTACTTAAGGAGGGATTTTCAAAAACATATTTACATTATTTTAAAAGTAATGAAAACACGAACATGTTTAAATAAAACATGCCAAGTACCACAGCCGTCTTTCACATTATGGATTATGTTTTTTCTGAAGTGTTTATTTTTTCAACTTGAAGTTATCGGTTTGGTTTGAAAGGACATTTTCTTCTTATTATTATTTTTAATGAGGTTTCTACGAAAAGTTATTTTGCTTGAGGCCAATTTGACTGTCATTTCACAGAGAAACTGTTAATAATTTATGTGAATAGCTCACGTTTAATTAAATGATTAGAATTTATTTGAAGGTCAAATAAGACCTATTTTGAATTAAGGGAAATTTTATGTATAGTAAAATTTGGTTTTGTTTTATTTATTAATTGATTTATTTTCATTATTGTTTAATTTTCGTGCAATCATGTTTTCAAACCCTTTATTATAACTGAAAATAAAACACAATGAAGATGACATATTGTAATAATACTTTTAGCGTGCTTAATAAAACATTTCGAATGGTGGTGTAGACAATAATTTTAAAAATTAAATTAAAACTTAGTATTGTTTACAACAATACTACAAAAAGTTTAGTATTGTTTACAACAATACTAAGTTTTGGCCAATACTTAAATTGTTTGAACTTAACTTGTGACTTTCCTTTAGAATGATTCTTAAGGGTTGTCTAATCGAAGATTGTATAACAATACAATGCCATGACCTTCCATTTATTATTTTCTCGACACATAGATTTTTTGCACTAAAACTCAATTTTAATGAATACGGGGTTTGTACGGTGTTTGAGCATAAGAAAATAACAACACCAGCATAACAAACTACAAAAATTCTAACTTTTAACCAATTATAACGCAATATTTCAGACAACTCAATACATTAAAAAGTAAAGTTTTGCCTTATTTATAATCCTAAAAGAACCAGTGGTGTAGGTAAGGGAGTAAAAGCTTTTCGATCGGTGTCCGACCACTCTGGGCGACATTAATCGAGCAAAAAGTGTAATAAAGTTTGTGAGTCTGGCGCTGCTCCCGCGACCCCCGAGTAGCGAGCGGCCCGAGAATCGCACAGCTTACTGGAGATCCGCACAGCTTGCACCAACTGTAAACACTCAATCAGTGACAAACCATATTTTTCATATTACATGTATCTCAAATGTAAAATTAAAATGTATTAATTCATTCCATTTAAAATTGATAGATTGCATTACAATTCAATTAATTCAATCACTTGTTTAAATATTTTTATCATTTTTACATCTATATTATAATTACCAGCTATGATTTTTTAATATGTATTTAATTTGAAAGAAAAATATTGGAATACGTGATGCATTTTTACATAATAAATAAAATTTTAAAGATAAAAATGAATATTTTTAACAAATGCATAATCTTTTGTTTTTATAAATTGTTTTTTTTCGTTTATTGTGCGTAAATTGTTGGCAAGACACGTATAATATTTCTTTGATTTATGACAACTAGGCCTATATCATACCATATGGTTGGCTTTAGCATCGTGTAAGGAATTGAGGACATCGATAGGTATGCAAAGGAATGTGTTGGAAAAACACTAATAAAAGCCGCCATTTTGAAAAATCGTTCATGGCAGGCAAAAGCAGCATTGGAAAAAACACAAACTTGTAACATAATTCTTCATATTACTCTGAATGTTTTAGCTATTTCTCTCTCTAGAGCCTTTTTAAAAAATTACCTAATTTGTTATAAAGACTTACAACATCAAATCACAAGTTCGTTCTTGATATTTTAATATAAAATGTTGATACTATGAATTTGAAATGTTATATCACATTAACCATAAATAGTTAAATAAATGTCATAAAATAATTCTGATTCTTTTGAATTAAAACTATAAAATTCAGAGGAAAGTAAAAAAGTTCAAATTATTTATGGATTCTCCAAACAAAAATAAAACATACCAGGCTGTCAAACCACATATTCTCAATGTATTAAATAAATGACTGTTTATTTACTATATGTATTTAAGATATTTATGTAAATATTTTTCTGTAAGGTGATTAGGTATCAATAAATGAATCAAAGAAATGTTTTCAATACTCTACAATCAATGCTACATGGTAAATAAGAGGTATCTTCATTATATTATGTATAACCCAGCCCCCTCCCCACATGTCTGGTCCATCTGTAGGCTACCCATAACACATTTGTAACACGGCAGCCGGATATACAGGGTGAGTTTCTTAAAGTGATCCAACAGCTAACTTTTTATTCTATATCTGACAGTATACTTCTTACGGGGGACCCCCTTTACTTTTTTATTTTGCTTTCAGGTATATATATCACTTTTCAAAATTTCCCGCCATTTTTCCACTATGGCGGCCATCTAAATTAGTACTGGGAACATTTTTTTTTTAGAAAACAAATATAAACTTGACGAAAATAAAGTTAGATAAACACAAGTTCTGAAAAAGTCAAGGGATAACTTTTAAAAAAGGAAGTATAATTTTAACGACTCAGACAGTTGTGACTTTAGAACTTTCCATGCTGTAACTATCATTTCCATAACTTATCTTAACGGCCAACATTGGATGATCACACTTTTCGTGCATACAAATATAATTTAATTTTTATTTTGTTTATATTCTCTGTGATAGCATATATTAATGTAGCATATACAGGGTATCACAAAAAACAACGTGATTAGTTATAAATATTCGTTTTCACCACATAAAAATAAATCTTAAATGTTCAGCAAGTTTTTTTGCGATTTTGACTTCCGCCATTTCGTTTATTGCACTAAATAATGTTTATTTCCGTAGCATATCATTGTAGTAAGAGGGGGCCAAAGGGCCACTCCCCACAGTGCTACACCTGATTTAATTTTTCAAGTTTATTTGAAGTCCGAAAAAAGTGGTAGGAGTTTAAAATAAAAGATAAAGACTTGGGTTATTTCATAATATTTTGTTTATCATATTTTTAATCCATATCAAGGCATAATGGATCGAAGTTGGATCAACTTTGATCCATTATAACTTGATATAGATTCAAAATATGAACAAAAAAATAAAAAAAGATGGTCAAATAGCCCAAGTCTTTATTTTTCATTTAAAATTACTCCCACTTTTAACGGACCTAAAATAAATCTGAAAAATTGGAGAAGAGGGAAACACTGCGCAATGAATTTTTGACTCGAGAGACCCCCAATACTGACAGTCTCTGTCTACAGCCGCTGGGCACCCAGGTTATTTTAAGCTAATATTTGGCACAAACCTTTATCATACCACGTATGTTTTCAGGAAAATATAATTTCTTTTTTATGTGTATTTTCAAATTGGCGACCAATCAAAATTTTAAAACTTTGACAAAAGACTTAAAAGTTGACAAATGTGACATTTAAATCAATTAATGACAATACCAAATTAATTAATTTAATCAACTTATTAATTGATACATTATTATAATGCAAAATCAGGATTTTTCAGCAGAAAAATCTCAATAACTCCGTTGTTTGTCGTCTTATTATAACAAACTGGGTATTCGTGGTTAGATAATTTAATGTGTAAAATTTTTTGTCGAGTGTCAGATTTTGATAAATTTTACCGATTTTGAGATATTTCAATTTAAATATTTTAAATGGTTGCCATTTTGAAAATACACTTCGGAAGAAATTTTGTTTTTCCTGAAAACAAGCATTGGTATGATAAAGGTTAGTCCCGAATATGAACTTAATAGAATGATTTGTTATCTAAATATAAATTATTTAGTATAAAAACAAAATGCAGATACGAAGCCGATATCTAAAAAAGAATTACCGAACGTTTTAGAATTTTCATGTGTAGATTACGAATATATAGCCAGTCGCGATTTTTGTGACACCTTGTATATTATATGTTATGCTTTTAAAACTACTAGCATACGTGTTGCTCGAAATCGAGCAATTTATTTTAATACAATATAAATGTTACTTTTAGCTCTAAATCAATGACATCCAACCAATCCAATATTGTGAATATCTTTAATCATTAAAACTACACGTATTTACAGCTGATTATTAACAGATGTTTAAAATGCTTTATTCAATCCTAATGTTATTTAAATGGGAAATTTTGAGATTTCAATGGCCGATAGCGCCTTTATTTTTAGTCCGATTCTCATCAGTTTTTGGCGGAAACAACTACAGACCAAGCCCTATCCAACGACACCAAAAACTTGAAAATCGGTTGAAAACTGTAGGAGGAGTTCTCAAGACAAAAAAACCCTTAGCGTATTAAATAAGTATAGATTTTTTCTTGACTTAGTCTAAAGGGAATGCAAAGTTCAACGGTTAATCCAATTTAAAAGTGATGATTACGTGTTTATTATACCAAATATTGGGTTAATTTAAGGTTAAAACGGTTTAACGGGTTCTTAAAAATTTGATAAAAGTTCTTTAACGTCATGAGAAAAGTATTAGCATAATGAAATTGTTTGTTTGCAACAAGTATAAAACAGTATCCTGTTTTACTTTGTGCATTAAAAATCGAATCCCTGGTTATTCCCTTCGTTTTGGAGGACTTATTAAAAGCCCTTTGCAAGCTACAATTACCGACGGAGCCTTTGATAAATGAAGCGTTGTTTACCAGTGTGTCACAGAGTTGATCTCATCAGGGAAAATCTCATTTTTGGAATAGAAAAGTTAGTAGCTTTAAAGCGTGTCACTACATAAATGATGCTCTAAATTGTGCTAAATTGCTTTTGGGTAAAGTTTATTATATTCACAAAAATGTTTTGATAAAGAAACCTCGACCCTGATTAAAAGCTATTAACGATAAATTAATACTTATATTTGGTTTTATGTTTGTTGGACCATAGTTATTTTATTAATATATTTATTAGATTTATGAAAGATTTTTATTTTTGATAGTTTCAATTCACTTTCGGACACTAGCCTGGGATCGCTTTATAAAAAGCTTACATTATTGTTAATTGATAATGAAGTAATTTTATAGCTCTTTGAAGTTTATTTTTGTCCGCTTTCATGTCTAATTGGATGAACGGATCGAAGAGGTGTGAAATCCTCATACATTGTTGGTGCCTGTGTATTAATGAAACCCTATTTCAATGTCCGACTTTAACTTTCAAAGGAAGCCTTAGATCGACTTAAAACTTCATAGGTATATTTTATGCGTTATTTGTTGATTCAAGTTCGTTTCTGAAGTTATTATTGTTAATTTAATAAGTAATTATTAGGAATTTCATTTCCCTTAAGAAATGTATTGGAAGCTGTTTTATTTGTTTATTTATTTATTCCAAAAGGAAAACAATAACAAAAGTGGGGTTTTAGTGGTGCTTTAGTTATTTGTTTTAACCAACGACCGTTCGTCACGCATCTGGATTTTAAAACAATTTCCTGATGCCCACTGTGATACAAAGCGAAATACAATTTGTCATTTTACAAAGAAAAAAAACTTAGAACTACATAAATCCATCTTTAATTTAGACTAATTGCAATAAAAACAGGACTTTATGAAGTAATTAAAATTAAATTAATAAGAAAAGTTGTAATTATTGAAATTTACAAATCCAATCTAAAAGAGAAAAACAATTTATTAATGAACGGTCAGTTGACTGCGGCAAAAGAAGACAAATTTTAGAAGTGGCAAAATAAACACGCGTTTTGTGAAAAAGGTTATGTTTTTTTACTGTGCTAACATACAGATACTAACTCTGAAATATAGTTTTAAAAGCGGCAAAAATATATAGGGCCTAGTTAGTTGGAAATACAGTTTAAAGAGATTGTGATTTTAAAACAAAAAAGAAAGGTATCCCAATAAATAGCCTATCCCTCTGTAAATTGAGTAGTTTATTTCATTATTTCATTATTGCTGCAGATGTAATAGTTTAAGGTTATTTATTTTTATCAACTACTTCCGATATCAAATGAGTAAGAACTTACAAAGCAAAATTTAAGAGGTGTATGAATACATTTTTGCTTGTGTATATAACACGTGTTTCTTTTAATTTTTTAATAATGTATTAAATATCGTTTTGCCTTCTCTTTATAGTCCGATCATCTCCATACGCGCAGTTTAAGCGTACTCCTAGCGCTATAGCACTTTTGTTTACTATTTGTCGATTGTATTTTTTGTTTTGTTTTTTATTTATTTTTGTGTATTGGCACCAGTCCTTCGCATGCGCCCGTTTTGTCCGTTGTGTTGCCGGCATCGAAAAAAATGATTATTTATGCTAATTGTCTTTTTGTTAGTGTCCGTGTGTTTAAATGTATATTCTCTGATTTTTTATGACTTGACGAGTTCAGTGGAATGAATTTTTTTCTAGTCCTTGACATTTTAAGAAGATTCAACTGGAATCGAAACTGCATTAGTACTTTTAACTACGTTGGAATCACACAAGAGTTCAGGAATTCACAACTTTGATTTAATTCTTATTATTTAAATCAGTCATTTATAACTGACAACAAGTTATAACAATAAATTAACACTTTTCTTATTGAAAGTTATTGGTATAAATGTTATATTGTTATATTAACAACGTTTGATGTGTATACGTTCAAACAATTTTAGAATGTTTCTATAGCAATTAACTGTATGTTAATAATAATAATTTTTCACAGGCATATCTTTTTGATTCGGAATATATTGTTGGTCGTCCAAACACGTGCATTATTGAGTTACTTGTAACGTGAACATCGTGAATAATGTATTATTTAGCTCTCACAGAATTCCTATTGTAACAGCGTAACAAAGCGTGATGTGCTTTGACTTCGTTGTTGTATAAAGTATCAACTTTGATGGTTCTTTCGTAAAGCTTTTTGAGTTTCTCATGAAATGCTTTTACTTGTAATTCAGTTTTGTATTTAACACGGCCTGTGTTATATTTCACCAGTTACTTGTACACATCAGATGGTTAACAACATAAGTTTGTAATGTAGTTTGCCTCATGTATGTTACAATGGTAGGTAATGCAACATTATAACAGTAAAACGGAAACAGTTTAAACAATTATTTTATCTACACACTCTTCCCAACTATCTCTTATCTACCTATAGCCCCAAAAGGCAGGCATGGACATATTTAGTTTAAAAACTTTATTAGATCTTTGACCCAGTGACTTTAAAATTCATATAATTAAAGACAGGCTTTGGACTTAAATTATAAGAAAATAAAAACTGTGTAATATCTTTAAGTACACATTGGGTATTTTTTGTTCTGCAGGTGAAATTTTACCCTGAATACGAGTGAATAAGTTTAGCATTGAACAAGCAGACTGTAAACTATTAGTGAGTGTTCGATATGGCATAATATGATCATTAAATTTAAATCTAAATTTTTTAAACTTTTTGTGGGAAACAATGAACGTTTAATAGTAAAAATGTAATTAATTAACAATAAACATAAGGTTTAAAGACGTCAATAAAAGTTAAATTTATAATAAAACCGTTGAAATATAAAAGAGAATTATTAAAGACTCAAACAAAATCAAATAGCTTACCTAACCTACTATTAACTTTAAATGCATAACTCATAAAAATCACTTATACAACTTATGAACTTCTACAGTCACCCTTAAAGGTATTATTACCAAGAAAAGATAATACAGCATATTTATACATATAATATTTTACATAACAACAGATTTCAATAGAGAAATACTTAAATAAAATAACTACTTTTAAACAGGAAAATAAACCAAAGTTTGGAGAGAATAGAAGCTGAAGTTCTAGAGGCAGGCAGGATTGGAATACTACAGCAAATACAAAGTTTTGAACTACCCAAGGCTGTAACTGCCATTTCATATTTCATCGAAACGAAAAAGTCTTTTGTTAGAGACAAACTATGTGTTACAAGGTTTTAATTCGTAGAAAAATATACAAACATCCATTCAGTTCTATAGTTCTTAAAACATCTGTTTTGAACTCTAGTAGGCCTACAGGACCTACATATTACGAGGATGAATTACTCTAAACCAAAATATATATTTTAAGAACTAGAAGGTTTTATTTGTAAAATATTTACCAACATAAATAAACGTAACGTTTAATCATCTTCGTGCGTTTGTTGTTACAATAAAGTATTGTACGTTTTCTGCCGTTTTCACTAGTAAAGATTTGTTACGGTTCATTAGTTTCTTAGTTTAAAATCACATACGAATGTGTATTTTCACTCATCTACAATTTCTATTATTATTTTTTTTTTTATATAACATCGCATTGCTCCTTTAATAAGACTGGGCACAATTCTGATAACTCGGGCCTACGCACAGATCACTGAGGTCCATGTAGGCCCATTTCCAATTGAGAGTTTATTTTTCTCAATGCTTATTGAAGCATTAGAAGAATGTAATTTTATTTTTACATGTATATGTATTTGAATAAGTTTAGTTATTTAATAAGTATAATAGTAGATACAAGCTTTGAAGATGTTATATTGTTCTTTTAATTTTATGTAATAATATGTAAAAAATTGTGGAAATAAATCGATTCTGATTCTTATTCTTAACGATAAATAATTTATGAATTGTAACTTTTTAAATTGAAATTTTTTATTTGGTTCTTAGACAGGAATAAAACTATTACCCACTAAAATGGCCCAAAGGAATAATTTAAAAACAGTTTTAGCATTGTATAAATACAGGGTTTCATAAAAGCTGGGAGTCACAGGCTCAAATCTTATGAATTTCAAATGCAAAAATATGTCATATTATACTTTATTCCAAAGGACTATGCAATACAAACATTTTGGTGCAAAAATAATTCAGTTATCTTTTACTATCAAATTATTAGTTATTCATTTGTTCAAAAATGGTGGCCATTGTTGTAGTCAAAATAAAAATTTACAGAATACCATGTAATTAATTTTTTTGTAACAAGTGACTCCTGATTCAAAATACTTATTTGAAATAAACGAAGCTTAACAATGATGTGTCATAAGACGACAGTTGTGAACAGAAATCGAAAATTTAATTTTTTGAAACTTTTACATGAATAAAACCTAAAAAGAATATATGCAAACACGTCAATTTTTATACTATCTCAAAGCTCTCATTGAACTGAGCAGCTTTGTAATTTACCGTAATGCTGTAGCATATCTCTTTTCGTTTTCTAGTAATAACGTAAAATATCATTTTTCCCCATGATGTGCACGTTAATTTGTAAGGACATGATAGTATAGGAGCCCTTCTTCCATTATTAATATATCATTAATTTAACATGCAAGTTATATGGGAAAAAGTATTTTTACGTTATAACTACATACCACAAGGTGTAAATTAAAAATTGTTCAGTTCAACGATAGCTTTAAGATGATACACAAAATTACATGTATTTAGTTTAAATTTTTATAGCCTTGTTTATGTAAATATTTTTAAACATGTTATGCTTTGGAAATTTATATTTTTAATAAATATTGCTTATTATAAATAGTTATTTTTAAACATTAGTCATATATGACAGATAATAAAATAATTACAGGATATTCCTTAATTTTTTTACTTGGCCTAAAAGAATTTCCAAAATTTTAAAACGAATGAAGATAACTAAATTCTGTTAGACCATCATGTTTGTATTGAATACACCTTTATAAAAATGTATAATATGCTAGAGTTTGTAATTTCCAAGATTTAAACTTGTGACCCCCAGTTTTTAGGACACCCAGAATTTATACAACGTTGAAACTATTTTAAATTTATTCCTTGGGTCAATTTAGAGGGAAAGTGTTTTATTACAAGATCGTGGACAAAGTGTTGATCTGTAATAAATTTGGAACACCTTACGTGAGACACCTTACGTGTGACACAGTACGTGTGACATATTATTAGTCACAAAACTACGAACCGCGGATTTTCATTCTACTTAAGCTTAAAGCAAACTTTTAGTAAGAAAGATATGTTAAAAAAAATTTACGAGCATTATATAAGCTTACCCAATAGCAAAGTATATATATACTTTGGATGATGGTTGATTTAATTTCAAGGTTTGGATCCTAAAAAAAAAAAAAACTGAATAGGCCTATTAAAAATAATTGTTGAACAGCAATAAATAGATTGTGTTGAATACATAGAAAATCAATGGTCTTACCAGAACCATACAGGCTTCATGGCTATACTAATGCTTGCCTTTCTACAGTTAGGAGCAAAATAAAAACCTTACCACTAGCAGACGGAAAATCAAATGGAGGGAATTACGTGAGTTCCAAAACAGTGAAAGTTATGTATACAGGACGTGAATAGTTTAGAGGATATATATATATATATATATATATATATATATATATAGAGAGAGAGAGAGAGAGAGAGAGAGAGAGAGAGAGAGAGAGAGAGAGAGAGAGAGGACTTGAACTTATCTCTGTTAAGTTTGTTTGTCGTGGGAGTGTAAGTGACGTTGAGTGGAAGGAGTTTGTTCTAAACTATCGCTACAAAGTGATTTACTTTGGATTGAGTTTGAGTTAGGAGGGAGGAAGGAGAGAAGAAGAAGAATTATTGCACCTGATTGTCGCTCGTCCCTAAGAACTGCCACAACTTGCTATAGCCGTTGTAAAAAAGCTCTGCGATGAATCACTTGAAATCCGTTAATACTTAAGCCAATGCTAATTTCACATCATTTCATCAATAATAGCCGCGTTTGAAATAGATACGTGATCCTTGGCTTATTTTATCTTGGTGCGTTTTCAAGTTAAACTTTAGTAGTTTAAAAACTGTGATTTTGCATTCTGATGCAAAATCTCAAAGACAAAACAAATGCCTCTATAAATTTAGCTAAAAAGTTCTGAATCTTTTATTCATTCCTAAAAAGGTTGTATATACCCAAACCAACTTCATATTTTTTAAATTATTTAAGAATGATGTTTCATGTATCATTAAATTTACGTCATTAGTGCTTACATGTATATGTTAGTGACCATAACATGTTTATTGTTATTTTTTGCTCAATAGTAAGAAGTCTTCCTCTCGAGTATAAATTGATTTCCGAAACTTGTTTCAACTTTTTACAACCCGTTGTGCTTGAGTAACTTTGTTAAATTGACTTGTCTAACTTATTCCTGTGTACTCTATTAGTTTTTTTTTAATTTATATATATATATATATATATATATATATTCATTACTTTGATTATGTATTACTTAAAATAAAACAAAATACCTTATAAATCATACAATGATACATTTGTAGCTCATTATAAAAAAAAAACTCTTACAGTACACGAATGGGTTTACATTAAGTTATAAAACTAATGGAGGAGCTTAATTTTAAGTCCATTAAAATTATATACATCACATTCGTTCTGCTTTTTGGTACTTGTCGGTCTATGGGCACCATCTATTTTATATGTTGCTTAGTGAGTTGAGGTTAGGCCAGGTTAGCATGGATTTATCAATCTGTGATCTGTTATCTTCCTTATCGCATGTTTGACTACAATGTGTCTGATATACGAGTACAAAGATCGTTCAAGGTCAAGCAAGCTCTCACTGTCAGTCTCGCTCTGTCGCCACTAAACGTATGTGTGTTATGTTACGCTGTACATTATATTTTGATGTAGTTTTATTTTGAAACTAAGGTTGTCGAAACAAGTTCCTTCCTTTGTTTTTGACTTGTTTGTTCAGCAGCGTAGAAGAGCGGGTGTCTCCTTTCAAGTAAACTCGATGGACGATACCGATATTCCATTAACTTGATACATATAGGTTACACGTGGTCCTTGAACGCACCGCGCAGCTGGGCAATCCCACTCGCATATCGCGAATGGTTTCGTTTAAGAAACCACTGGGACCTTTTTCCAGAAAGTCTGATTACCCATACTTAAATTACTTTTCTTTTTTGTGAACAGCTAACAGAAACTTAGCATGTCTCATTTGGGCCACCGAAAATCATTGCAAAACCCACAAAGGCCTCGAAAACCTCAGTTGTCTTAGTGAAAAAATCGGAGTCCCTCTCCTCGACAGAGCCCCGTGGCTCGTCAAGATGACGACTTCTCTTGTCTCCCGAACCATGGCGAACGTTCGTCTATTGGAGTCTTTTCCCTTCCATAGAATTTCCCTTTTTGGGATTGGTCTAGCACATACCGTCTTAAAGGCACGGGTTGATATCGTTGCTTACATTCCCAAAGATCTCCCAAAACAGATTTGGCTGGATGCCACTTGCGCGAAGATGAGGGATGTAAATTGTAAATGTTTCTAGAACATGGTCTAATGAATTTAATTGGTTTTGAATTTTTCTTAACTATCACTTACTGGTTCTTGACAAAATTATTTCAAAACTAAACGATAACATTTCTTAGATTTAACGAATTTCAGAATACTGAAGAATAATATTTTTGTATTGAATATCTACAACATGCATTATTAAGAGGCATAGGGGGTGTTTGGCTAGTAACGCAGAATGTTACGTAAGTAAGTATAAAGATGTAATGAGGAAGGTGATTGTTGGTCGGTGGAAATGTGGCCCTAATGAGAAATCCTCTTCTTCCTCCAACAACCCCCTCCCCCTAAACTAACAACCATCCTCCAATCACCTGCTGGTCTGCTTACTCAGTCCTGTAATTATTTCTGCCTCTTTGTCTTTGTCATTAAGCCTTTAGTTGAAATAATGCGTCTAATGCATAGCTTAAATTAAAATATTTGGAATTTTGTATGTAGTTTTAATAGGCACAGTGTCATTTTGTAGTTAAATACAATTTTATCACTACTAATTTGTAATTTTATCGTGAATTCACTATTTTCTTTGTCATATTATATAGTCCAATAAATGTGTCATAGAAATTTTACCAAAGGACTTCATTTTTTTCAATCTTATTCAATAATTAATTTACTACATTGAAAAAGCCTTGTGTACATTCAAATTTCAATAAAATTATAACTATCTATTCTAGGATAAAATATTATTAAATTATTATCAAAAACAAAACCAGCATTATTTATTTATATTCGAACGAGGAGAGACGAGGTTCTTGTGACTAAAAGTCCAGTTATAATGAGAAGCTTGGCACGTTCTGACCTCATTTCTCAACAATTCACTTACAATCACAAGTAAGAATAACGCAGAAGTGGGTCAAATGATTTTTAATTATAATTAGATCAAAATGTTTCGGTATTATTTATTTATGGTACCTAACATGTATACATCATCAGTCTGTTTAGAGGGGCTTACCCCCTCACAGCTAACTTTACTCACACCTTATTAGTACTAATGTTTTTCTATTTTACGGTATAAATCACTATTTCTACACAACTTATGGTATACAACTGATTAGCTTAATACTATTAGTTAGGGCTAGGGGTATTGTTAAAGGTTTATTTCTAAAAATTCACCATCCGAGACAAAACAGTAACCCCGCATTCTAACGTAGCAAAGAAATAATCATTTAAACTTAATCAAATCCCTAAAACGTATGAAGAATATTAAACTGTCTGCAGTAATCTATATATCAATACAAATAGTTTTAAATATTAACGTAAATTGCAGCCAAACCATCAATATTATCTCAAATAACATTTTGTATTTGAAAGGATATTAAGTATGTATTAGTTTTCTAGAATCTGTTGATCTGGGTAACAGATGAGCACCAAATGCTGTTGTCTCCTGTGGAGTACGTATTTCTCAGATAGACGTTCCTCTCTCTCCATCCCAGGACGGTACAAACTTTACAAAATCGCTTTGTAAGTTTAAAACAAACTAGAACCACCATCCATCACTACATGTTTCGTGACAAACAGTTTTATGAATTGTCCTCTATTGACAAAGTTAATAATGGAGCCTTATAAACGCGAAAGAACATGTTTTACTTAGTAAAAATTAGCTTTACAGTACAGTTTTTATTTTGCATTTTCATCACATTATAGTAAAAGTAAACTAAACTAAAAAATTAGTTAAAAACTAAGGTAAATAAATTAAATAGTTTCTAAAGTAGATAAATATTTTGTTTTGTACAGTACGTTATCTGGTTTGAACATATTTATATCCAAGAGGGGTGTTAAAAGAAGTTGATAACTGACAGACTGTATCAGAAATTATATTGTAAAAGTTATAATAAATAATAACAGCTGACACATGTTATTATTTATTTTTTGTGTAAATTTAGTTGTGATTTAAATAATGTAACTGGTTGTAGTAGGAATAAAATATTGGCTCTTGTTTAATCGTGTTTAAGCCTTTATTTGCGTTGATACCAGTAAGTAATGTGTATTTTAGACAAAGAATTAATCAGCTCAAAACAAGTTGATAGTAATATAGTGGGAACAACACATTTTTAATAGTTTTGCCAAGTTGGTTTCCCGCATTGTGGCGACCGTGTGACAGGACTTTTTCCTAACTGAATTTGGGCTGAATTTCTTTGTAAAAATACGCTTGAAGATTGATTTTGTATGGAACAAAATTCAATATGGATATTTTGAAGATTAAAAAGTCAAGATCTGCAAGAAGAAGAATATTGACAAAAACCAAGAATGAAATTGTGAGCTTGATAGAGAATGAGGATAATATTGATGTAACCAAAATTAAAGCTTTGATGAAGGTACTAGAATCACACCACCGGTCGTTGATCAAAGAAGATGCGTCAATTTACGAACTTCTAATCGATGATGAAAACGCAACAGATAAAACCATTGATGAGGAGATGGAAGGCCAAACAGAATACTCTACAGCTTTTCAACTAGTCAAGGAAAGGGTTGCACATCTTCTAGCGAAGCAATGGGATCACGACTTGGACAAAAACCAGTCAAGTTCTGTAAGTTCAGAATTACAAGGCATGAACCAGGTAGGTGTAGGTTTAAATGTTGCAAGTCACACTTATAAACTCCGTAAATTAAAGTTTAAAGAGTTTGGAGGGGAACTCAAAGACTGGTTACCATTTTGGTCTCAGTTTTCAAAGATTGACAATGACGAGACTATTAACCCAAGTGACAAAATGCAGTACTTAATTATGGCTACATTTCCCAATTCAGTTGCTAGAGAAGTGGTGGACAGTTATCCAGCCACAGGGGAAATGTATCCAGAAGTAATTAAAGCATTAAAATCTCGTTTTGTTAGGGAAGACTTGCTGACTGAATTCTACATTAGGGAACTACTTAAGATTATTATCTCTACTGCTTCCTGTTCCAAAAAGTGTTCCATATCAGAACTGTATGACAAACTACAATGTCACTTATGAAACTTAGAAACTTTAGGAGTGTCTTCCAGTACCTGTGCTCCAATTCTCTTGCCTTTAGTCTCCTCATATTTGCCAGAAGATGTTTTGAAACTTTGGGAAAGGTCAAGCTCTAAATTCTGTTCTAGCTCTAATGAACCAAACAA
Organism: Neoaliturus tenellus; assembly: GCA_030545055.2. Classification (NCBI taxonomy): domain Eukaryota; kingdom Metazoa; phylum Arthropoda; class Insecta; order Hemiptera; family Cicadellidae; genus Neoaliturus; species Neoaliturus tenellus. Next base: position 53,273,796 of record CM061533.1, on the reverse strand, counting down.
AACATCTAAAGATTTTCTTGATAACTTGATGGTTTTCTTAAAAGGGGATATTGAGGGAGAACAAAAAGTTAAATTGGCCATGTCGGGTTTTGGTCTCTCTTCTCGATATTCTAAAGCTAAAAATAAATCCATCACTTCTGAGGATGAAACTGATGTGAGTTCGCTTCTGGACTTTACTCTGCAGTGAAAAATGAAAAACCAGTTGGTTGTATATTTTGTTCTTTACAACACAGATCTCAAGATTGTATCAAAGCTCAGTCCGTGTCTTTAAAAGATAGAAAATTAATTGTTAATGATAAGAGGGCTTGTTTTTGTTATTTGAAACCGGGTCACATTGCTAGTAGATGTAAAAATAGACCTAGGTGTATTTTGTGTAAGAAGACCCATTTTATCATTATGTGTGATTCATTGGATCTTAAACAGAGCGAAACTAGAGATAGTGCCTCCAATGAGACTAAGGCAACCTCCACACAAGATAGCTTTCAAGCAAAGAAGGATGAGGTACTTTCTAACTTAAACTCTTGTAATGTTTTGTTACCAACTTTGTATGTGAAAGTAAGAGGACCTAATGGTGAACGTCGTGTAAGAGCTTTAGTTGATTCAGCATCACATCGTTCATATATTTCATGTAGTACAGCAGCTAATATAGGTTATAATCCTGTAAGTCAAGTAAAGATTGAACATTCTTTGTTTGGTGGGAGTACAACAGATGTCATTTGTCACAATGTTTATCAAATTGAGTTGACATCCTTAGATAACAACTACAGATGTACCTTTGAAGCTCTTGATCAACCAAAGATCTGTGGAAAAATCTCTTTTGTTCCTCAAGGACCTTGGGTTAAAGAACTAGCAAACCACAAAATTGAACTCAGTGATCTTGAAAAGAGTGGACCTATCGAAGTATTAATAGGAGCTGACGTTGGCGGTAAACTCATGACAGGAGGATGTGAATCTCTCAGTTGCGGCTTAGTTTCAGTGGAAACAAAGTTGGAATGGACCTTAATGGGAAAACTTCCTGGTGAATACCCGAATAAAAGTAATACTGTTGTTAATGTTACCACCATGCACACAAACAGAATACAGCAGACATTCCCTCACATAGATGTTGCACCAAGCACCTATTCGAGTCTCGCTGGCGGGAGGACCACAACGGATTGTCAACGTGTATCACCTAAGCTGGAAGAAAATCTCTCATCGGACATCCAAACTTTAAAATGTTAAAACAAGAGATTATATTGAAGTTCATTTCAACTTATTCAGTTTCCATGAACTTGGTGGGAGGATGTTAAAAGAAGTTGATAACTGACAGACTGTATCAGAAATTATATTGTAAAAGTTATAATCAGCTGACATATGTTATTGTTTATTTTTGGAGTAAATTTAGTTGTGATGTAAATAATGTAACTGGTTGTAGTAGGAATAAAATATTGGCTCTTGTTTAATCGTGTTTAAGCCTTTATTTGCGTTGATACCAGTAAGTAATGTGTATTTTAGACAAAGAATTAATCAGCCCAAAACAAGTTGATAGTAATATAGTGGGAACAACACAGTTTTAATAGTTTTGCCAAGTTGGTTTCCCACAAGGGGTATTTGTTATTTTATTTAGTTTCCATTTATAAGAACTATAAACAATGTATCAAATGATGTTTGAGAATTAGCCTTTAAAATAGATTGTTCGAATATAAATAAATAGTTTAGCTATAACTATCAGGGCAAGACTCAACAAAAGCAAAAACTTAATTTCAAACCTTCAACCCTCTTATAATATCTGAGATTTTAGATAAATAAATAAACTGACTATTTAGTCATCCAATGGAAGTGTATCATCAAAAGTATTCATAAAAGGTTCATCATAACAGAATGTCGAAATGGCATTTTAATAAAAATGTTTTACAGTTATTTTGTTTTTATGTGGAAAATATACATAAATTAATAATTTATTTATGGCAAGGTATCACATTACAAATAGGATTAAGAACAGAATAAAGTTTTATTTACTAACAATATTTTAGTTTTATTAGATATAACATAAGGTGGAACAATGCAAACAACAACATCATGATTACATTGACACAGGTGTGGGCTGCTTGAAATAACAGGAAAACATCGAATGGTAAACAATGTGGGGTTAAACAAAGATAAAATGTGGAAATACAGTAACAAAGGGGATTGTATGTTAACCCATAATCATTACTTAACAATAAACGAGCCGTTTAATATGGCATCTGATTATATAGTTGTAAGTTTTGACAAATATTGAGCGTTACTTTTTTATTTACTGTTATTAATTTGTTTGATGAATTCATTATTTCTCATAGAATTTTACGTATTTTCAACGATACTAAGAAAAGTTTTGTTTCTTAATAGTTAATACAATATGAGATTCATAGTAAAGGAGTGAAATATGATTATTGAAACCTAAACACATTTGGGTATTAGAAGGTCAGTTTGAAAAATAAATCTCTTACGAAGCAATAAATTATGGTTTAATACATTATAAAGTCGTTGAATGAGTTAAGTTGTTATCCCCTCAATAAATTAAGAATGTAAAATTTTGATTCTCCATTATGTTATTATTTTTTAAAACATTAAAATATAGTTAAATAATTTCTTCACCTTCAATAACTCAACTTTAAAGTAGATATACAAAGTTCCCACTGTAAATTTCAAGACGTCTACATCACATAATCATGAGCAGTAATATTTTTCATAATTTTCTATTATTTTACAATATAAAATTTCATTCATTTGACTTCCATTCGGTTAAAAACTAAGCGAGTTGTATGCATTTTTTTTTTAAATATAACCTTTGACCTTATCGTTATAAAAAAAATTATGTTAAAGGTTACTTATTTATTTACGTAAACGGTTGTTGCAAGCTATCACTGACACAAAGTAAGTTTGTCCAGTGTTGTATTTCTCGTTGTTGGCGTGGGCGAACGACAGGAACGAGGGGACCGAGCGGCACCTGAGACCAACATCTCACACCCAGCTGCTGACTATTGCTCTTGTAGAACAAGTGGATCCGTGTACCATAATACCTAAACCTAGCTTTATTACTTTCAGAGTTATTTGCTTTTCAAACTTGTTATTATCAACTTAGAATTATGCTAGTAAAAACGTTACATGAAAGTTTTTTAAATGTTGCAAAAGGAATATTAGGGTTCATCACTATGGTGGATAGAGTCGTTTGCCGGGCCACGATCAAATCTGCACGAGTTTAGGATTGGGGCGAGAGGCGAATCCGATTATGGTAATTATTAATTACCATAGAAATGTCGGATGAGTGTGGGTAAAATGGCAAATAGCAGATGGGAAAGTGTAAACAAAGGACTGGTTACCAAGGAAACGGCGGGAATAGTGGGTGAAATGGCGTCAATCAACAGGGGACAAGCTTCCCTATCTTTGTAGCACTCTATAACTAGTTTAACCTCGTTGCTTTCAACAGTCTAATTCCACCTGAACAGTTAATCGGATAAGCTAAAAAAAAAAGATATATTAATATAGTATTAGAGCTACGTTTTGCTGCGGTTGCTACTAGGGACAAACACCAGAACTAAGTGTGTATATAGAAATAGTGTTCCACTTGCACTAATGTAGGAAAAGTCACCAGCAAATTAAATTTTTTCCGTTATTTTTCACAGCAGTTGAAAATATGTTTTCCGTATCTATTTTATGTATGATAACGGGAAGTAATGTTTTAGTATGATATTAAATTATATTTATTAATCTATGTTTTATAAATTTTTATGTTAACCCGATTTAGTAATTGATTATATTATTTAAATATATATTTGGTCCAATACATGCCGTTGAATAAATTTAAAGCGGAAATTAAATAAGTGAAAATGGGTAATTTGAAAAAGATGTCAAATGTAAAATCGTAAATTTTTTATTAAAAAAATTAACTTACATTTCGAACTCAAAACAAAAATGAATACATTGCACTTTGTTAAGGGGCACTTTATTAGTAACTGCCTCCGCTTCATCGCTAATCTTTAATACTGCATATTAACCTATTAAATCATTTTCATTGTAGTATAAAGTTTATAAGTGATTTAAAAGTTTCGATACACACTTATTTATTTGATTAAAATGGTTTGGACATATAACTTTGAACCATCTTTGACTACAAAATGTATGTCAAATATTTGCATTAATATGCGGTATTTTAAAGTTAACCGATTTAAGTTGTGACTAAAATTTTAATCTAATATTATAAAGTTTCCGTTAAGATGATATTTTTACACATTAAAAACACAATTTTTATGGGTATTAGTCATAATAGGCCTATCAACTAAATATGTGTAACTATATTTAGGCAGTCTTATACCCTTGACAAAACAGTTCAATTTGAAATAAGACAGAACATATTAATTAAATCATGAATCCAAGCATAAAGTGTCAAGCATATGAGTCTCAAAATTGGCAAGGTTTGCTGTTTTTCAAACGAAATTTCACAACTAGACATTGTGTTTTTACATTCGCAGTAATATCATAATTAAATATCGATAAGAAATACTGGACTGTAAGACAGAGTAGACATAAGAAGAACCATATATTATAAATATTTAATGGTAACTATTTATGAATAAATTTATCTTGATAGGAATAACTTCAGTAACAAAGAACAAAAAACTCATAAATTGAAGTTTCTTATAAAGTTATTATTTCACGCCACGAACTCTAGATAATTTTGAACACAATGCAACTTGGTCGTGACCTGGTTCCGAAACTACAATTGATTTAACAATCAGCATTTAACATCAGGACTGGGTCGGTCCGTGGGGCGGGGGGGACCGACCATCGATATATCGAAGTTAATTGATGCAACGGCAGACCGAGCATCTGTCTTGGTAGCAACACGGGCTGACCAAATATTTGTCCAACGCCTCGCCGTTGTCATACGTCAGCGAGCTTGTTGAATATTAATCTTGGATTCAGCTTGGATCGCCTGCTCGTCGGTGCCGACTCCGGCTGTCCGGCATTTGCAACATTACTACATGATTAAGGCATATTTTTAATCAAACGAATATTACCAATTAAAATCAATGCTGGGAAAATGTAAAACTCTGGAAATTAATATGTATACGAAGCTTAGTACGTATATCAGGAAATTAGGTGTAGTAAGGTGCTTCGCTAAAGGTTTAATGTCTGGATATTTATTCTAGCGTGAAATAGGTGTAAAGTGATTCAATTTAATTGAATGTATTGGTGTTGTTGTAGCTTTTTAAAAATTCTTGAAACTATTAGGGAAACTTTCATGTTTAGTCAATAATGTTTCAAGTTTTAATTTTGACAACACTTCCAAATCAATATAATCTTCCAAATATTAGAGAGAAACCATCAATAAAAGCATAATTGCTCATACATTTTGTAATCAATTATTTTTTAACAAAAGTGTTACGATTTTATTTTTATCAAACAACTCCCATTTTTATTATGAATATGAAACAAAAATAATATAAATTAGGAAAACATAACATATGTTTGAAAATATTATTTGTATTACATGTACTGTGTCAAAAATATATTCTCTCCAAGTAAGTAAACTCTGTGTTCATTCAACAATCAGCCTAACTTTACTTAATTACTCTTTACCTAATTGTGTACTCTTAGAAGATCAACCAATTTCCCCATTACGGTACGTGTAGAAGATATACTAAGATGCCTATATGTGTAATACAAATTTTGAAAGACTTCAAGACATAACAAAATAATCAACATTGTTATAATAACATACGAGTTAAGTTACTTCAAATCTATTACAAATTCGTGTTTTGTCATAATTCTCTATTTTGAAGTACACTGTTGTTTTCATAAATATAACCTCTTCTATAATGTACTTCATCAAGAAAAGAAACTCCATATTAGGTTGTCATAAGTAGTAAAAACACGTGCTCTGAATTTAGGCAAGTACCAGGTCACGTGACCATCGCTATCACGTGACGTCATCAGAATTCCTCTCTGGAACGTGTGTGAGCGGTCGACGTTCTATTTTGATAAATGGAGTTGACTTCTGTGACGTGTTACAGTCTTAACAAGATGAAGCATTGTTGGTCAACGATCACTATTTCTTTCCTATCAATGTCCGGATTAATTACTTTTGAAAACTGAAAAGTGCGAAAATTGCACTTTACATTACGTTATTTTTTATTGCATTTTATTTTGTGTCTTTCTGCGCCTGAGTTATTTTATAATGTGTTGAAGGGGAACGGTCCAAACCCCGGTCTTTTAACTATCTAATGTCGATTTATTGTTATAACATCAATAATTGCTAGCCCAATGACAAAATGGCAACAGGATCCAGTATTGACCTTTTAAAAAGCTACTAAGTTTTCCCAGGATCGGACGAAGATCTATAACCACTCAGCTACACAGCCAGTTTTTATATATTTTATGTTTTTAAATAATTTTTAACAAATATAGATGTTCTAATCATTACTTTTTTTACAGGGGGAGCTACTAAAATTTAATAATAAATTTTGATTCATATATTTATAATCAAATTCAAATTATTTATTTTCTTCATATAAATCACACAACTATATTACATAAATACATGGAAATCAAAAATATGGAAATCGGTTTAATTATAATGTCAACAATCAGTTTTTTATCCTTATAGTATTCTGTTCACGAAAAAATTAAATGGGCCAAATTAAAAGGCTACAGACTCTCAAGGTACATGATGTACAGTGGAATGTTTAAAACTTATTTTAAGCATCTTAAGGACATAATATCTCCAACGAATTAGATCCCCTACAGCCATTTTCGGTCTCACACTCTTGAACGTATGTTTACGTTCCAGAATCACTGCAAGGGCCTCACGAGAAGCGGTTACTGCACAACCTCCTAGACCACTACAACGTGCTGGAGAGACCTGTCGCCAACGAATCAGATCCCCTACAGCTCAGTTTCGGTCTCACACTCTTGAACATCTGTTTACGTTCCAGAATCACTGCAAGGGCCTCACGAGAAGCGGTTACTGCACAACCTCCTAGACCACTACAACGTGCTGGAGAGACCTGTCGCCAACGAATCAGATCCCCTACAGCTCAGTTTCGGTCTCACACTCTTGAACATCTGTTTACGTTCCAGAATCACTGCAAGGGCCTCACGAGAAGCGGTTACTGCACAACCTCCTAGACCACTACAACGTGCTGGAGAGACCTGTCGCCAACGAATCAGATCCCCTACAGCTCAGTTTCGGTCTCACACTCTTGAACATCTGTTTACGTTCCAGAATCACTGCAAGGGCCTCACGAGAAGCGGTTACTGCACAACCTCCTAGACCACTACAACGTGCTGGAGAGACCTGTCGCCAACGAATCAGATCCCCTACAGCTCAGTTTCGGTCTCACACTCTTGAACATCTGTTTACGTTCCAGAATCACTGCAAGGGCCTCACGAGAAGCGGTTACTGCACAACCTCCTAGACCACTACAACGTGCTGGAGAGACCTGTCGCCAACGAATCAGATCCCCTACAGCTCAGTTTCGGTCTCACACTCTTGAACATCTGTTTACGTTCCAGAATCACTGCAAGGGCCTCACGAGAAGCGGTTACTGCACAACCTCCTAGACCACTACAACGTGCTGGAGAGACCTGTCGCCAACGAATCAGATCCCCTACAGCTCAGTTTCGGTCTCACACTCTTGAACATCTGTTTACGTTCCAGAATCACTGCAAGGGCCTCACGAGAAGCGGTTACTGCACAACCTCCTAGACCACTACAACGTGCTGGAGAGACCTGTCGCCAACGAATCAGATCCCCTACAGCTCAGTTTCGGTCTCACACTCTTGAACATCTGTTTACGTTCCAGAATCACTGCAAGGGCCTCACGAGAAGCGGTTACTGCACAACCTCCTAGACCACTACAACGTGCTGGAGAGACCTGTCGCCAACGAATCAGATCCCCTACAGCTCAGTTTCGGTCTCACACTCATGCAGATCATAGACGTGGTACGTACTCCTACTTTCCAAATTGTTCGTTTTCCAAATCACACAAATGCCTATAGACCTACTTGAATGCAACCATAAAATACATTCTAGCTATTTATATGTTTTCAACTCACAAAATGGGTGTTATTGCTTCGTTTTTATTTCAGTTAACGTTTATTTGCTTAAATCTTTGGGTTTCATTTTGAATTTTGATTCTTACAATATGAATTTCTAGTAGTGTGCATTTGACACGTATTCTGTAATTGGCATTTTAAGCCAGACTTGAAATGTTCGAGATTATGTTTTTAAGCAAATTTAATGCAACGAGAACGTGTTCTATAAGTTTATTTACACAAGACATTATTTACAGCAATCTTTCATCAAGTTTATATGTCATGAATGAAATAGTTCGATGAATTATCTATGTTTGCATTCAGAGGGTCGTATTCTACACTTTAATCATCTAACTAGATTTTTGTATGAAGTTAGTATAGGTAATTAGTCATAGATCTTAAAAGTAAACTCATAGTTGCTTAAGAAGGTGATTTCACATCTAAAGATCAGTATTGATTTTTTAAGGTTTATCAACTCATCGTATAGGAACATTTGATTTATGTAGAAATTTTTAAACAATAAAATACTTATACAAATAATGTATCTATATTTTACTGATCAAATACAGAAATAGGACTAATGCATATGATATCCACTTCAATCTACTAAGATTGTTTGGAGTTATTATTTGTTTCATATTAAAATTTGTTTTGGATTATTTAACAATAAACTGCTACGATACGTAATATTTTTTCAGAATGTATGAAATTTAAGATAGCATAAGTTGAAGGATGTTTACTTTTTAACATTTCAATAAAGTAAATAAAATATCTTCACACTGATTTCATACATCATTATCAGGCTCTAAGTACATTTTACTACCCAGTTATATTATTTAATTCCTCATCTTAATATTAACATTAATTTTACTAGTGGGCATTCAATTTTATAGCAGAAATATATAACTTTTAAGTTATCATATTAATAGTTTTTTAAATTGAGTTGACTAAAGATTTTGTTTCACTAGAGCAACTTGTTATAAGGTACAAGCAGCTAATGCAGCTTTCTCACTAGCCATTTTCAGTATGATCCATCATAGGTTCCTTAACCTCTATAAAAGGGAAAGGTACTACAATTCTATAAAACAACACTTATAAACAATAAAATTATTTTAGAAAAACAAATTGTATGAGTAATTGGTTAGTTATAATGCACATGTATCTCTTTCAATATATTAACTTATTATAATACAATCATTATCTAAACAATTCAAGTAAAACCTCATACGATCATTTCGAGGTTATGAATATTTCTACGAGTGAAACTACAACTTTTGTAGTTTTGTTATAGAGCCTTATTTTATTGCTATAACATTAGTAAGTGTGATAATCAAAATGGAACATGGATAAGGAATTTTTAATCCTTCTATTTCAAAAGTTTTCCCCAGAATGTTTGGCGATCTTGTCAAATAAACCAGTCTTAATGGCAACAGTCATTATTCCGCGATTCCAATTAGATTTAATCGTCCGTAAGAATTTAAATTGGAAATGCTGCAAGCACTATGCAAACCGGCCGAGGGCAATTCACGCGCGCGAGCGTCATTAACGGTTGAATATTGAAGTTTTGTCTCGGATGCCGTCTAACTGTTATTTAAAAGTTTTAGGTAACAGTAATTAACAGGCATCATTAATCTCTAAATAAAAGATTTAAATTTGATTTTACGAAAAACTTAACAATTTTTATAATTTGTTCACTAACTAAACACAGAGAGTATGTAATAATTAGTATTTCAATACATCTATATCATAAGCTTAAAATAAAAAATAAACAATCGTCTGTGATACTCTGAATACCTTGTTGAACAAGAATGAGTACGAATAATTTAATTTGATCTGTCCTACTTTGATTTGTATGTTCAATGAAAAACATACTGGGTTTTCAATCTAATTCATAATTAGTTAATCAGTAGACAATTTCTCTAAAAGTAAATTTGATTAAAAATCAATAACAACACATCAGGAAAAGATCACTGCCTCAGAGTAACCACTAAATATTTTTATATCTTATCCAATCGTTTGAAAAATGTTAAAATATTTTTTCTTGACAAGTAATGAATAGTAATTAGTACATACAAGGAAACTCGTAATACGTACTTGACCCCCAAATAAGTTAAAAAAATGTTACCATGTATCGCATTGCCTAAAAATAAGCTTACAACAACGCAATTAGGTCGAATCAATCTAAAATACCCACTGTTTATAATAGTGACACATTTTAATTTATAGCTTCACTTAATATCAGGTTGCAATCGCCCAATTAGAACAATAACTCTCTCGTAAAGTTAGGATTATGTAGGAATAATTAGTGAGAAAATATAATTGAGAGCATGCCTTTGAATAATGAACGCGCATTTAAATTTCTTCCACCTCCTCAGACCACCCTCGACAATACATAATTTATTACAACTGAAAACTAATTTATCGCCTCGCTTAGTAACAATTTTGTATAAGATTTGAAAATTATTTTTTATAATAATCCAAAGACAACAGTGCGCTAATTTATTTTTAACAAAATTAAATTAAACATAAACGTTACAAAAAAAGGTAATCTAAAAATGTTTTACAAAAAAAAATTATATTGTTCCTTATAATAATAAAGAAGATAAAGAAACTAGCCAGAAGAACTTTCTCGGTAATTTGGTAGTTTTATTAATATTCATTCCTTAGTGGAAAAATTACATTGTATATTTAACAGAATTTAGAGATTAAACACATACTTGTACCAAGAGTTTATTGTAACATTAAATTAGTTTTTTAAACACACTGTAGGCCTATACACAGTGAGGTTCCGCAATTGCATTATTAAATGAAGTATTTGACATGAGTTGTTTCGGAAATAATATTATATGAAATATGTTGCCATTAATTGTGAAAAAACGTAAAGTGATTTGAAAATGATCTCCTTGGACTAATATTTTATAAAATATTTGTCAAGGTTGGGCTTTGTGGAAATAAATTTCGATCGGCTTTGGTTTGTATTCACACTCAAAGGACAGTAAGGCAGTCAGTGTAGTTTGTAGGTATCAGCAATAGACAAGAGCAATGCTCATGCTAGCAACCACTGCTTGCGTAATCAATTGGTTACAATTGGTTAACTCTTATGGTCGAATGTATTTATCAGCCAATAGACATCGCAGTGAAACAGATGAAGGGCGAGTAAAATAAACTACGTAGTGAAATAATTTATTAAAGTTGTTCAAACTTAATTATGAAACAAAATATCTCTTTTTCTAAATATTAAATTCTTTATACGGCATTTTTCTGTCTTTTTGTATGTGACGAAGTAACAAAAGTGGTCCAGTGTTGTAAATAATAGTTTTGACGTAATCTGAAATATTGTTTTTTAATTTGAGCTTTGGCTCTAATAAGTATGTTAAGATAGGTTTGTAATCCTCTTATAAAAGCGGTACAGCGCTGAATGCATTTTTGAAGCAATAGCATATAAAAGAAACCGTTCGTTATGTAACCGTGCAGATTGCATCGGTAAAAAAAAAAATAAATAAATAAAAATAAAAAAAAAATAGTCACTTGGAATCTGGCAAACAAATCGTGAATTTACAACGTTTTGTACATTGTTACAGCATACGCAACTTAACTTCTTTAAGCACGCTAAAATACGAGAACCAACCTAATGTGTAAAATTTCTGCTGTATATAAGCTTTTAAATCTAATTAATGTAATTTAAGTAATCTCACTTAAATTCTGTAGAAGAAATTAGCATGACATACTAGCCTTTTTCTTATTTGTCGTGCTCTTCTACAGTACACACATTTTGAAAAACCTCACAGATTCGAACTCCTGTTCATCATAAAAATATTTTACATGCTAGCAATTTTAAATAGAAACTTGCACACCTGTTATAACTCGGGTGTAAATGAACTGTCGTCCTGATCCTGTGCAGCCTATTGTTGTTTCCCTACAAACAACGAAACTCGGCTCATACTGTCTACCGTTGTCGCTGATGAGATATTCATTCACGCATCCTCCAAATAATACAAATAAATTTACTTTGTTAATGTTTATTTCACCAAACTACTTTAATTTCAACAACTTACTGAGTCTGGATTATAACCTGGAACCAGCTGATTACGGAATTCAGAGTTGGTTTGAATGTAATTATGATTTGTTTAAAAGAATTACTGAATTTTGTGTTCAGTTAATTTTTTAGTCTTACGGTTTTGCTATCGCAGATAAATGCAGGTATTTTTTACCTTTTTTAAGAATTAAATTTTAAAATTTAAGGTGCTTTGTGGAAATAGAGCCTTGCAGATTGTAAGATCATACAATCATAAAAAATGGCATAATAGAATAAACTTAATATAATAGATCAGGTATTCCTTATTTACTCCTTATTTATACCCCTTATTTAATTTCTCGTATGATAATCTCGCATGCGACTTCGTCTTGTGCGGAAACTATCACTGTATGTCACCACTGTCGCCACCGCAACTGGTTTTGGTGGTGAACAATTAATTTCCAAATAAATTGTTAACTGATGATTTGTAATTGCCTGAGGAAATAAATTCATTTATTCATCTATAAAATATTTTATAAAACAGTTTTTCCTTATAAACCAACTTAAACTTTTTTAATGACAATTAATAAAACTGAAAGATATTAACAATTTAACAAATGTGTTTAAGTTATGTTATGCAAATAAAAAGGTAGCTAATTATAAAGTAATTTTTACTGTTGGAAAAGCATATTAAACCCGATTTAGGCTTAGTGAAATGTCAATCAAGGCCGGGCAATCTCGATTATTGTTCAAATTCAAAACTACAATCAAACCAAAATTCTAGTACACTTCGTTTTGAAATCAAGCTAGATTTTACAGTCATTACTTTTTAATTTACATTTTCTGATCGTTTGTATTTTTATGTAAAATAAAACTGTATGATTTATTATAAATAAATTTAATAAACAACCAAAAACATGAATGAATAAGCCAGCAATTATAAAGACAATCAGTGTAATGAAAGGGGAGTGACTATTGTAAGCCGGAGGTCACATGGGCTCGGATACGTGGCCAATCAGCTGTCAAGGGCTCGATCATCAAATGAGCCAATCGCCAATCGCCAATCCCAGCATGGCTAGCTAATTGGCTCTCCTGGCGATTGGTCGCAGTTTATTAAATATCCTCACTAGTTTTATTGCTTGTTAAAACGGATCTTCTACAGAATGATTCATTTTGTCATCAATTCCACACACAATATGTTAAAATCGTCATGTTTTTTAATGGGAAAGACGTTGTTAGGATTTTAGATGTCATACAGTGGGATTTTTAGTTTTATTTAAAATAATAACATAGACGTATTTTAGATTTTTAATAGTTATTATGATAATTATCTTTTCTAAGAATTCGAGTAAGTTCGGTTAAAATAAAAAATCTATCACATTAATTGTTGGAAAACTTCTAGATAAAAAAATTTACCGTTGTTTCACGAAAGTCTTATGACTTTAAAGTCTAATGATATAACTGATCGATATCGCAAACTATTCCATTATGAAATTGTCGTGTAACGTAAAAACGTAATGTCTTCTAGTGTAGGTCGAGCTATTTTAGGACCAAAAACCTACCTTGGCTTTTAGAGGAATAACAAATACAAAATGGTTTAACGTATTAAACATCAAACAAATATGTACAATCCTCTCCAATAGGATAGCAGCGCTGCAAAACGATTTCTTTGTTAATCAGGTAAACTTTAACGTCTCCGTTTCCAAGAAATGTTTGTTTACGTTCGCTTCCAGTCTGCGTGAATGAATATTTCTCATCAGTGGCACAATGGAGCGACAACCGTAGACAGTATGAGCGGAGTATCGTTGTATTGTAGGGGACAACAATAGACTACTGCCGGCTGACAGCTCATTTACACCAGAACGATATCGCACCCCCCCCCCCCCCCCCAAAGGGGTCCTCAAACCACCGCCGACTAGCACTCAAACATGGTATTATTACAATATTTAATAATAATTATTAATTTGTATCTTTTAAATATTTTATGGTACATAATTGATGGTTTCATCAATTAATTACCTTAATTTTGATTCAATAACTTTTCATTGGTGAAATACAAAAAATCGTTAAATTATGTTCAAAGGGATTTAAGATAATAAAATAAAATACTATGCCACCAAAATAAAAAATAAAAGCGTGTATAATATGAAGACATGAGACCAAAGTAATAAAGTAACAATTTAAAAGTCGTATATTTATAAAAATGCTATGAATATAAGTATGACGAAAAGTGTGATTGTTATATGAAGAATGTTAGTGCGATGCAGTGTCTGATTCTCAAACCACTATCATCTTGGTAAATAACAAACTGGCAATCAACTGCTATTATTGATTACTCTATTAATGATAAAAATTTTACAAACTTCCTTCCACCAGTACTTTTTTGTCCTTAAATGGTGTATTGTCCATGTTTTCCCAACTTCATTTAACACGAACATACAAAAACCAAATGAAAATGCAATGGCATGTATCAGTATTTTATTAGAATGATGATACTTAATAGCCAGTTTAAAATTAAAGTCAGGATGAAAGAAATCCACTTTGTGGATTGCCAGATTGGAGGACCTACGAGGTAACTGTTACTTGGAAATTAATTCGGAATGATTTAATTTTATTAGAATGATGATACTTAATAGCCAGTTCAAAATTAAAGTCAGAATAAAAGAAATCCACTTTGTGGATTGCCAGATTGGAGGACCTACGAGGTAACTGTTACTTGGAAATTAATTCGGAATGATTTAATTTTATTAGAATGATGATACTTAATAGCCAGTTCAAAATTAAAGTCAGAATGAAAGAAATCCACTTTGTGGATTGCCAGATTGGAGGACCTACGAGGTAACTGTTACTTGGAAATTAATTCGGAATTATTTAATTTTATTAGAATGATGATACTTAATAGCCAGTTCAAAATTAAAGTCAAAATGAAAGAAATCCACTTAGTGGATTGCCAGATTGGAGGACCTACGAGGTAACTGGTACTTGGAAATTAATTCGGAACGTGTTAGAGGTTATGAGGTTATGGGAATTCCCCTGGCAATTGTCAAGCCCTTTATACCACACAGATTGGCTGCACAGTTCCATGCTTTGACAAGGCTTTTCTCAAAACTAACTACAACCTGTCTACTAATTTCATTTCGAGTTATTTTCCGAATCAAGTAGACGAATAATGTAGGTTAAATACTTGCTGTATGCCGAGTGAACTGAACTTGAATCACACGGCAGACATCAGGGATTTAAAATTTATTATTCTGTCTACTAAGTTCTAAAAGCTTACGAAGCACATCTATTTATAAAATATTTAAATTAAATATCAGTGTAAAATATCAAATTAAACAAAATCAGAATCAGTAAAAACTATTTTTCCTGAATTGGGTATTTTAACAGTTTTTCACAATACATTTTGGAATTATGCTTAGACTACACTTTGTAAACTTGAACAGTTTGGGATCAACCCATAACTATTCAGCCAGAAACATAAATAAAATTTTATATCCCGCTCAGAAATTCAAATTTCTTGAGAAAAAAACCGTCATACGCGGGGTCGAAATATTACAATTACCTTCTAAAATAACAGAAATAAAAGATTTTGCCAAACTTAAAAAGAATTTGAAGGGTAACTTGCTTCTTAGATCTCTTTATTCTCTCGAAGAATTCTTTCTATGAGTAATTATTTCGATAAAAAATGATTGTTTAATATAATAATGATACTTTTATTTAGGTTAAAATGACGCCATTCATGCATACTTGATGTAGGACTATGTATTTTGAATAAAGAATTATTTATTGAGTACATACGTAAACTGATTTTAAAGTTTTCGCAATAAATTGCATTTTCAAAAAAGTTTAAAAATATCCTCTGAAATTTAATGACTCTTTAAAACTTGTATCTTATATTGTATCTGATATGCAAGTTTATATGAAACCAATATAAACAGTCCCATTAAAGTTTTACCAATTTTCAAGCTCTTTCAGATGTTATAAAAATTATCATTCATCACATGAATTGCATAGCCTTTGTTTCAATTAAATATCCAGATAGATGTGTGTTAACTAATTGTTAAAAATGTATTAGTCAAAATTAAGCTAATGTCAAATATTTATTAACCAATGAAATGAAATGAAATAAAAATGAAATAATTACGATTCAAATTTTCATTTTACCTTTGTTACCGTCACCGATCTTACCAATTATTAAGATAATGTAATATTTTTGCTACCCTGACCTTAGTTTGATTTTTAAATAACATGATGGCTGATTCTGTTAACTTTATCCTAATATCCTGTAGGTCAAAGTGAACAAGGATTTAGCTTTGCAAGGTGCAAACACACGTGCGATATTTTGAAGGGAAATTCAATTTACTGCCCCCTCCGTTTTCAACGAACCCGTCACCTCTCCCCCCCTTCCCCCTCCAACCCTTTCCCGAGCACGAAGGGTGTTAGGCGTAATCTGTTAATTTGATTGTGATTATTCCGTCCACGAAAGCTAAACTTGTTTGATGACTTGTGTACATGCTTCGAAGACAACTCTCAAAAAGACTATATGCGTTCTTATTTCTTACGGATCCCATTTTAGCGTAAAAAAGTACACATTAATACTAAATCTACATACACCTCAATTATAACACCAATCCTTTAAATTAGCAAAAACAAAATTATAATCTCTGTTAAAACTATTTTAAAACAAACTTTTCTTTATTTTTTTTTTTTAATTTTATAAAGTTATTCTTTCTTGGCTTAAAGTACAAGAATTTTACTGAGCAGGCTCAAGGCTAAATAGTCGGGCAATGGACAGATTTTTTTGTATCGGTGTCTTTATATCGCAAGGTCTGAGGGCGAGGGAAGAAATGCAAATGCAGGCTCGCTATTCGGTGGCACGAACTCAATTATATTCCCTCACTAATTACTGGGACAATGGAGTGTTTATTTTGTGATTTTTACTGCAATTTGTGAATTTCTGCATGAAACCTTGAAAACCTGCCTATCAATCTCTGATATTTTAAATAAATCTAGAGATCGCCTCCTGGTTGAAATTCAACCAACATTTTTTCAGTTTATTTGAATCGTCTGGACCCAATTAGTGAAAAAATGTTATAACTGAAGCATCTGTTTCTCCTGATTTGCTATCATTTGTTATTACAACAGCTATATAATTATTAAATAAATTATCCTTCACCCATGAGATTAACATTGAAACTTTGTAGGGCGTAGCCCTGGGGGCAGGTGTGAATTAAAACACGATTCTGCTCATCTACAATACTTTTGTAACGGTATGCGCGGGTTTCTCCTACGATGCACACAAGCTGAGAAAAAACGGAGGAAATGAAACATGCTTGCCTATTAATATATGGATATGTATTGAAATAAAATACTAACTTTGGTTGGTTGCAAATTATTTTACCTCTCAAATTTATAGCTTTGACATTATTCAGTAACACACATTCAGTGGAACATATTTTCTAATCTCAAAAATTGTTTATTATGCATTCGAAATATATTTTTTCAATACAAAGTCACTTAAATAAAAAAAATAACTCATAGGAATTAAAAATACGTCAGTTGTCTATAGTAATTTTTATAAATCTACTTAATTAGTTCGAAAAGTTACATCTGCTTTATTCTTCTATAGGATTCATAATTCAAGTCAAATTTACACATAGTAGGCAAGTGCTTTATTTAATTAACAAACGTGTTAATTACATTTCAACACAGTTTGAGGCGGTGGTAATCGACGGTAGCAAGTGATTATTTGGCAGCAGCAACTAAAGGCTGCAGAGCCCCGGGGGAAATCTGTCCGATGCCACAGGCCGAGCCCGACCGTCCGGAGCTACTATACTCGCACCAACTGCGAACTCCAACCGTTCAGAATTGCAATTCGATTGTGGTTCATTGACAGGCGTATTAATCATTCAATTCACTTGTTTAACGATTAAAGCGATTGTACCTGGATGGACCTTTTAAACTGTTTTTTTCATATTGTGGCTGTGCTCGAGACATTAGGAAATGTGTACGGTTCTGAGAGAAACACATTAGCTATACATTTTTATTGAATTTTATAATTTCAAAGTACTAAGAAAACATGACAAAACACAAATTCATATGCCACTTTTCAGGATATTAGATCAATTAATTGTTTTGAGGGTTTTTGGAATCTAAATTGAACAATCAAAACTTTTCACTCGTGTATTTTCACTATTTAGTTTTCATAATGATCATAAAAGAAATAACATCAGTTATTAAATTTACTGTTATAATATTGGTTACTAGCAATAGAAAAAAATAATGAAAACTGAACTAAAAGAAATTTAGTATCTTAATTTCAAGTTGATTAAATACTACTATTTATATGTTCTTATTTGCCTAGTAACACGTTTGGTGTAAAACAATAAGTTAATGCAAATTAAAACACTAAGTTTGATATAAATGTGCACTTTGAGTAAACTATCCTGAATAAATTATAACCTTGGCCCCGATTTAGTCGGTGTGTGAAATCTCCCTTCTTTGTATCATTGTATCTTAAAACGTTCAAATTGAGTGTTTAAGTAATGTTAAATTTTTCTTACATAAATTTTATTTAAATTTTGGATTATGTCAGTATTTGATTCAAAATCGTTGTTGGAATTGATGAATTTCTTTATTTCTTAAACACTTAAAAAACATATAAAAAAGCAAAGCTTTAAATCACAAAATTACAACGTAATTAATTCTTAGCTCTAGCTGTTCCTAAACGAGTCATGGACGAAGACATTATAATGTTCTTGAATTTTTAGTCTCAAATCAAAGAACATAAGATTGTATTAAAACTCAATAACATGGTTTTTAAACTTTTCAAATGTAAGAAATGTTCTGTAGGCCTAATTATCCCATGGGAACCGCAAAACATTAGAGAACGACGGCGTGAAATGTTTCTGAAGGAAATTAATAATAATCGGCAAGTCGGTGTTTGGTTATGCAAGTAGCATATTGCAGTGGCACATTCGCCGTTATTCATGGTCCTATAACTCCAACTCATTATTACAACAAACAGCCGTGCCGTATCTCAGAGCCGAGGTCAATACAGCTGCTGTGTGCCTTCACTCACTCATACTACAGTATACACTCCAGAGTAATCGTTTCCTTCACAGCTCCGTTTATCCATCTAAAGGATAGTAATACATATTTTATGCATTTTACGTTTCATTTGCGAATAGAATGGATTATTTTCTTTGTATTTAAAGGGATTTGATTCATGTATATTTACAAAATGTTATATTTATATAGGAGTAGAAGAATCTAATTCAGTTTCCACATAATTTTACTTAGATTATGATAATCCATGGATACGACAAACAACGTTCTTTATATTAAAATATACCCCCGTCGCAGCCAACTTGCGTACTCAGCGAATTTCCATTTCGGTAATTTTTGAATTTGGTATTTTATTATTAACATCATGGGGTTGACTACGTAGGTTTCTCAATGTACAAACAAAATTTATCACGTTCTGATACTTTTTTCATTTTACATATTAAACTATGGGGGTGAGTACTAGGTTTGCGACTATACGGGTTTTGTAAGCAGACATAAGTTTAACTTTTCATATCTTCATACAAATTTTTATCAATCTATGTCACTTAATAAGCAAGATAGTAGAGGGTTTTGTTAATCCCATATAAGAATAACATTGGGAACTTAATTTTTTATTTTCTCCTTAACTATTTAAACCAAATAAAAAAATCCTAATTACAAAATTGTTTGTTTTAAAACTCTTATGGTCACGTTATAATTTTTTAATTTGAAAACTTCAAATTAAACAAAAAGTCAAAAATAAAAAACATTTTTGACCCTTTTGAAGCCCCATAAAAACCCGTTTCCATAACCCGATTATGCTGGTTCGCAAACTCATAAAAATATGCCTGGTCTTGCCATGGCTACTACCGTAAAAGCTTACTATCTATAGGTAAAATTCGCTGAAGTTTTGTTTATTTAAATAGTGAAGAGAAAGGATACTGTATAACAATTTTATATAAGAGTAATACAGAGTGGTCCAAAAAAGATACAAGTCTTTTCATGATATTTATAATTTATTAGACGGGCAATATTGACATTTTTGAAACTAAATGCTTTAAATGTTTTTCACTATTGTTTATTATAAATTTAACACGATTTTGCATGTTTGAAACTATTTATGAACATCCCTGCGGATCCATTAAAGAAGATGTTGAAACTTGTTTGGATCGGTATATTTTTTATTGATACACCTAATGCAACTAAATCGTTTTCGTAAATATAAAAATTATATAAGAGGTGAAGGGTTAATATGAACACCCATTTTATTTTCTTGATGTAATGTGGAGATTATTAATAAACAATAGAGGTCTTGAACATAGCTACAATATGGCGTTAGTCCCTGAACATATTGTAATAGGTATACGCATTTAAAAGTTCATATTATGTATTTCAAAATTCTAACTCAGCACATTGTTAATAAAACATGGAGGGGCCATATTGCTTCCCTTTCCTCTGTATTCTTTTTTAATAAAAAATGGCAATACAATAACTTGTCACCCTAATATGAGTTGAAATTTTTATTTCTCTATAGTTAATTTCATATGCAATAGCTTGCTTTACTTTTTGATTATAACCACTTTATACGGGTAAACCCTTATAACATTATTGTATCATGTCTCACAAGTCATTTTAATAACAACTTTTATCAAGATATTTTAAGGAATAAAATACAATTAGTTAAAAATTGTGTTGATTGACTATACTCAAAACACATTATTAAAGGTAATAGAAATTATCTCAGCGACCTCTTGTTATTCAATGTTCCTGTCATGTTTCATACTAAAATTAATTACTCCCTGACAGCAACTTTTAAAGTCAAACACGGCCAGTTGAAGTAAACAGATTTTATAATTACTTTCATCACTTAGCGATATCCCGGCCAAAGTAACCCAAATTAAGTTGAGATGTTGACTTTTCGGTCGTCGCAGTTTCCTTATCAGCTGTCCTCAGACCCTCGGTCTCTATCGGCAGACCGCTCAACTACTCAGCTTAAATCCCCAACTGTTTCTAATGGTTTCGACCATTCGTGTACAGTTATGAGTTATTAAATTAGAAGAATATTTAGGTATACGGCCATTACACAACATTTAATTAAAATCACAACTCATTGCTTAATGTTTGATCCCTCCTGGATTTATTTCACACTATTAATAAGAAAGTTTCAATACCCATAAGTGTCAATTGGGGGGTGCAAGGGGAAGCAGTTGCCCCCCCCTTCAATAAAATGTAAAAAATTTCAAATTTTACTATAAAAATACTTACAAAATGCAAGTTATCACTTTAATTGAGCTTGTTTTGTGACCTAAATTTGTTAATTCAAAATAGTAAGGGGGGATGTCTCTTTACAGGCAAAATAGATTCATTAAATAATCTTGCCCTCCCTCCCCCCAATAATAACGCTGAAATTACGCTACTGTCTATACCTTAAGAGGGGGTGAAAGAGCTCCTATCAGAATGTCATGCAGTGCTTCACCTGCTCACATTTAGTGTCTTTTTTTAGAGTCAGGGAAAAGTGAGAGAAGTTTTAAATAAAAGATAAAAGTTAGATATTTGATTCGCATTTGGATTTTTTTAATTTCGAATTCATGTTTTATGGTTCAAAGAATATTAACCTTAGACCATTGTAGCCTTGTATGGATTCAAACTATCAAGAAATCAAAAGGAAATCAAAAAGTCCAAGTCTTTCTCTTTTATTTAAGAACTCCTCACTATTTTCGGACTTTAAAGAACGGCACTAAATGGGAGCAGATATGGCACTGCATTATGCATTTTTGACCCACGAGATGTCTGATATTATCATCGATATATACTACATTATATATCGATATAGTAGTATATATCGATGGATATTATCAGCCTCTAGCGGCAATCGTTGACACATATTCACGTAGTTTCTTTAACGGCCACTTGACTGCGTTGGCAAAACAATCGCTCTATCCGAGTCTGCACTACCTGTGCCTTCTTGGTAGTTTGTCCCATAAGAGCAATGTTAAATTTGAAACATTACTGTGAGTTTGTTTTTCGTCGGAAAATTTCAAACTTGATGTCATTTTCAATGTTACCATAGTATATAGTGCTTTACGTGATAGAAAATTAATTTAAAAAATTATCCACCCTAATAACGAGTTAAATATAAATGTATTTAACACCATTTTTAAACCACTTTTAAACAGTTTTTAGTAGGTTTATTGAAAATCTATGCACTCCGCTTATTCCCTTGTGGGGAACATATTCAAGTTTCATGCAAATCCGATGTAAAATTATCGAGATATAGTGTTTTAAAGACAACAGTAATGTTTTGAATTTAAAATTGTTATTATGGGACTAAAAATCCAAGATGGCGCAGGTAGTGCAGACTCTTAAATGACTGCAAACTCTTTTTAAAGTCTGCTGTAGTTCCCGAAACTAATCATTGCGAAAGTAGTTAGATTGCCGACGGTTATGGTATTTTAAAACTTACACCATTGGGTTTAAATTTTAAGCCTATGTGGAACAAATTAATAAGTATAAAACGTGGTTGGTTGTTTAATATATGTACGATAATCTATAATAAAAAAAAAACTTGGTTTGGCCTTTTTTATTTTTTACTTTTTGCTTCTAATATAATTTCTAAGAGATAAAATATACACCAAATATAGGTTCTATGAAAACATTCGCTTAATCTCTTCAATCCTAAAATACACCTGTTACTTTAATGAAAGCACCTCTTAAATACACCGCGTCAAACAAAAAATTAAAAATTAACTACTTTGGAGTTTAATAGAATTGTTTTAGGCGACATGAATCATTTTTGAAATTAACATATAATAAAATAACTCTAAGTTTTTTTTTTTCAAAATGATTTGCATGTATTAACTGAATCATTATTGTAGCTCATTGTTTTTAACATCAAACAATTACTCACGATAATGTAGGTGCCATGAACGGGCAAGAGAGGATTCTGTTTTTTATCAGCACATTGAAACAAAGTCTGACAATGTGTACAAATTAAATTTAGAACAAGCTATAGTTGAGATCTTTCATCAAGGGACCGCATCCGATCCAATTACAATAAGTTTCAAATGATGGAAGCACAAAACATATAAAAAGAAATGGTAGGCCTATGGAATTGCCCCATATAAAATGGTAGAAAACCATGGATTGGACGTGTAGGTCCAATGTAGAGATGTGTAATCCTACGTTTATTCGGATGAGTTCGAAAACCAGACATATCGATTTACCGGAAGGGGTAGTTTTGGGGGGTTTTGTACCCCAAAAATGGGTTTTTTTGCATTTTTCATATGTAAATTTTAAAAATTTTAAATTTTTATTTTGACTATTGGATTTAGCTCAAAAAACACACAATTTAGTATTTTGAAGCTTTGCTCTATCTCCATTGGTTACCGAGATATTAAAAAGTCTAAAGACAGTACATTGTCTTTTGGGGCTCCAATGTTAATCTTATGGAGAATAAGGATGTGTTAATATTTCACTTATTAACTAATGTTTTTGGATGAAACTTGGTATTTAGCTTCATTTGGTTGAGATTCATCCATTTAAGGTAAAAAATCTTGGGTTTTGCACTTATTATGGCAGCGAACCTGCATACTCTTTTACTATGTATATCACATGGAGAATAGGCAAACTCATATTTAATATATTTATGGACAGATATTGATGAAACTTACTATATGGCTTTATATGGTCGAAATAAATTTTTTCTATGCTAAAAACCTTCTTTTAGTGTCCCCCATGGCAGCATACCTGCATACTCTTTCCCTATATTTATCTTAAGGAGAATAGACATTTATTACCCTATTTATGAGCACGTGATGAAATTTTGTTTACAAGTTTAGCTGGTCAAAATTAATATTACTAATTTGGAAATTCGCTGAGTACGTAGGTTTGCTGCGACGGGGGGTATTTTGTATTTAGAACTTGAGAATATTAGAGAATTGAGACTGAGAGTAAATGTAGCCATCAGCAACATCGCTGATGAGTAATGTGTACAGAGTAAGAAAACATAATTGGTAAACCTTTAACCACAATAAGACCGATGTTAACATTTTTAAATAAAACTAATATCCAGAAAAACTTAAGAATATTTTTGTTATTTTACATTTATGAACATATGGTTACAAATTGATGCAATTTTTACAAAGCGTCAAAGTTGATCAGTAGGGAATTTTTATTTTTACAATTTTTTTACTGTTTGCAGTATATTTTGACACCCCGCGCACTCAGGATGTGCTCACCATACTTGAACATTAGTCAACTTTCCCCACCATAACATTTAGAAGTCATTCGTACCCCATAATTTTCACAGGGATTTTACAGCTACTGTTTCACACCTATGGTCCAGTTTGTTCACAAAATCATCGAAAGGACCAATATAACCTGTCTATCCTTCCATGATAAAAATTTATATTTAGAGATCAAAGTTATTTTTTTATCTATCCGTTTACAGTAAGTTATGAATTTCTAATGTTTCATAGATGTTAACAAAACTATCCATGCTCATTGGATATTTTATTTTGATTTTTTTACTTTTATTCCGTCAATATAAGCACGTTCAATGAAAGTGTTAAAGTAATAACATGTCTCCCCCAATCGATACAGTGGAGAGGGACAGTGTTGCGCTCTGTGGGGAGGTTTCTGAACTAAAGCGTGGTAGTTTCGTCATTTGCCGCTTGGAGCGTCACCTTACACGTGTGTATTTTTCATATTAATTTTACATTATCATATTCATTTCCAACGAGTTGATTATTTGATTTTTTCTTCAATAGACGAAGTTTTCAAATAAAATAAATATTGCTATACCAGTTATCATAAACGTTCATAATTATTACCATAACATGTAGATTCATAATATTTTATATTAAAATACTTTAAAACTATAATTCAGAAAAAATGTGTCTAGCTATATTTACAATGTTGATAAAATAATAGTTGGTTATAAGTTTGCTTTATTTCGTAAGGTGTCGACCGAACGAAGGTTTGCTATTTACATTCAAGAAAATGTAAGTGTCACATTTTATAGTTGCAGTTTAAATTTAAAGTGTAAATTATTTACTATAATTTTTACACTTGGCAATACAAAACAGTTGACCTAAAGTTGTGTTGAAGATTTAAAATAAGTATAAAAACCTATATAGATTTGGAATTTGATTTTGACTTACAGCCAAACCAAAAGCCCTTGAATTCCTTAATGACTAATTTTCAAAACATTTTCGCTTCCATATTTTACATATAATTTTCATGAAATATTTGTATACATATTTTTACTTATTTTCATTTATTTTATTTTGTTGCATTTTGTTACAATTATTTCTTTTGATCTTACTTGTTAACTGTTACCTGTTATAAAACAATTACGGAGAAGATGTGAAGGTTGCCTTAAACTAATCTTGACCCGATAATAACGTAGAATTAACCATAAAACAAAAACAGTATGGATAAAGTGAAATGAGAATTATTTAAGTCTAACTTGATCCATTACATGTCAAAATAAGTTAACCCGGCAAATGTTAGTTTGCTGCAAACAGAATTTAAAAAATAGTGAGATGAGTACTATGTCTTTTGTAAAGGTTTTTTTTTTACTCATTTGTAAATCACCATAAATTTCTCTTAAATTAAAAGTGCTTAAACAGTAATTTAGGGTTTAATACTTCCAGATATTAGATAATGTATTATATCTATGTCCTTGTCGTATATATGTAGCTTGTAAACTTAAAAACTAAAAAATAAACACAATAAATGTCATTTCAAGATAATAAAAACTAGAAAATAACTGGTTTATTTAAAAAGCATTGATGTATTTAAATAATCATCTTAAACCAAATTTAAAATAAATTTTAAAAATAATTGAAAAATTCCGGGTTAAAAATTAAATGCGTTTCACCACTTCATTTAACAGATTTCGCAAACAATTCATTTTCAGGATGAAAGGAACCAAATAGTAACCTCTAACGCTTGGTTGAATTTGGTAAGTTTTTCGAAGAATGAGTCAGACTAAAGCATTTGAGGAATATGTTTTGCTACCAAGGGAGCAGATGAGATGATTCTTTACGGCAAACACCCGTGACGTCATCAGGACAACATCTGGACAGAACTCTCCTAATCACCAGCTCTCTCACTAAGCACTTTTGCTTATAAATGTGCTCACTTTTCCTTCTTGTCAGAATGTAGACTAAGTCACTCGAGCATGAAAGCTAATCACAAAGCACCAGTTAATTATTATAAGCAAATGTTATTCCAAACATATTAAGATGTTAGAATTAATATAAAGCCTGCCACACTATTTAAATTCATGTTTCTATATCGTTTTTAAGATTTATAAAGTTCGAAATTAGACATTGCTGTGAAAGTCCCAGCATTATGTTACTCAATTGCTATAGCTGAACAGTGGAAGAAAAATCTAATGATACAGATAACCACGTTTTAAATTTAATGACCTAAATAGAATAATTTAGAACCAGAGACCGAGCTTATGTTTGGTTAAATTATTTCTTCCGCTTCTCAATCAAAGCTCGTTCGCTCCGCTCACTCGCCCTCTCCCTTTTTATGACGAGCTCGTTTGTTTCGCTCACTCGCCCTGCTGAAGCGTGCTGCACATTTTGGTATAATTTTCCTAAGCCAAAGGTTAAATAAGTAACACATTGGTTTATTCTACAGTTATCAGCTGACTTTTGTTCATTTTAAAAATATTCACAAGAACAACATGGGAACTTTGAAGGGCTCTATGACGAAAACCAGATTTTCCCCAGACATGGGACCAGCTCCAATCGATTCCTCGTGGCCAAAAGCCCCATATAAAAAAAATCCTTAGAGAGAAAAACATTTTTAACCCTACAAACATTGCTTGTTATAGAGTTTATATATAAGTACCGGGGGGCAGAGCTTAAGCTTGGTAAAATTATTACTTTCGTTCTCGCACCCCTTCCATTTTAAAGACAAGCTCGTTCGCTTTGCTCACTTTCCGGGCCGAAGGGTTTTGCACTTTGGTATAATTTCCTTAAACTACAGGTTAAAGATCTAACACATTGGTTTATATCTACAATCAGCTAATTTTGTGTTAAATTTAGAAATCTCCATAAGGATAACATGGAAACTTGAATGGCGATAGGGCGAAAACCAGATTTTTCCCGTACCTGGGACCAGCTCCAATCAATTCCTTGTGGCCAAAAGCCCCATATTTAAAAAAAATCTAAAATCTTTGAGAGAAAAAAATATTTTACCCGTACCAACAGCGCTTGTTTTAGAATATAAGATATGATAATATATAACATAAGATTTGTTTAATCCCCAATCTTAATTTTTTACATACCAAATGAGCATCTCTAAATAAACATGGCAAAAAGATCATTACAAATTACTATTTCAATTAATTTCTTTCATTTTACTAAAGCATTTATTACCCTTTGTGCTATAAAGTTTAACTTTTCATTACCAGCACTAAAATAACTTATTTTGGCCCCACTTGTCTGATCACAGTTCATAATCATATGAGTACAAAGTTATAAGCGATGAACACTCTTGCACAGTGTAACTAATGAACCTAAGACGAGGACGAGTATGAGTGAGGTGTGAGCCCCTGTAGTTCTGTAGCCACGATTCGCTGAGCCCCTTCCCGCGTGCGTGTCACATGTGAGACCTGCTAGGACTCGCAAGGACGTGGCCAGACTCGCGACGCCATCTTTGAGCCGGACTATTCATCAAGCTGAGTCCCTCTAAGCTCGCCTCGATCAATCTTGCCTTGTTTTGTCTACGGCATTCCATTCCGGCGGTCAGCGTCTTCCATCGCTGCTCTTTTTCTCACGTAAATCCCTGAATAAATTTTCCGCTCTGTGTATACTCTATTACGAGTTTACATAATGCCTCGAGGTAAATGTAGGAGACTTCCAGAATTTATGTGCTGAGCAATGTTTAGTCTCCCTCTTTCTATCTTTGAAACCGTTTTTAAGGGTGTCCTCAATGTTTCTGTGGTGGATAAATATTTGGCTTGTGTCTCACACACATGACATTCTTATCGGTCCATAATCACATTTTAATTTTGATGATGTTATAAGACTTTCCCAAATATTAAAATGAACTCAGATGAAAAGTTGTAAAGTATCTAAATTTAACTTAAGTTTGTTACTACTAATACCTGATTTCAATTCATTTTATGTCCACTGTACAGTGACTGTTTACTTGGTAATGAAATAAACCTTAGTAATTTTTTAACTTTTGTGTTTTTCTACTTTTTGACATACTTTATAACAGGGTTCTTTTAAAATTATTGTTGTTGCATCACTTCACACTAGTTTAAATTTAAAATTCATTGGCAAATGTTATACAGTCATCGTTTGTTAAAATTTTTTCCAACAACTAATTTTTGTTTTTGTAATGTGAAATGATAGGAGTGTAGGTTACTCTGTGGTTTTATTTAGGAAATTCAATGTACGATGTGAGTTTGGATCTCCTGTATATTTTAGCCTTTTATGGGACTGGCTTTTAAAGCTCAATTATCTGTTCGATAAACAGGTCTCGCATTAAAGAATTATACTAATTCATATCAGGAATTATCAATCGTTAAATCTGAATTATCTATTGCTTTTGATGAGAATTCAAGCGAAATAACTGTGCATTTTGATTTAGACTAACACAATGCCTTGAAATTGTTCATGTGGTGCAAAGTGAGAAATGATTGATCCCGGAAATAATTGATTTTCAGGACGAAAAGAATCAAATAGTAACCACAAACGCGTGGTTAAATTTGGTAAGTGTGTTGAGAGATGATGTTAAGCAAGGCATTTAGTACTTGCTTAAGCCACAGTGCGTGGTCCCCAGTGGCCACTGTGGATGTGTATTATGTCTTAGTGTTATGCAAGGTGGTCGAGGGTCCCCGGCAGAGAGTCGGAGTCTAGGGGGTGTCGACACTGACACCGGCGTACTGACGCAACATAAGAATCACCTCGCTTATATACACACTCGGTCACGCTATCTGCATGTCAAGTGGCACGGCTTGGAAGGGGGTTTGTCTCGGTCAGATTTGGTCACTAAGATTAATGAAGTTGGTATAAAAAATACCTTTCATATTATTGCCTACAACTAATTTGTTCAAATTGTTACCTATCAAACGTACAATTAGTAAGGAAATATAGAGAGAGTATTTTTAAACTTTGTTTGCTTTGTCTTATAGATCTTACCATGTAAAGTTTAGTCAAAGGTTAACGAACAAATTTTTGTATTTCATATTACAACATCCATTGACAAACCTAAATGTATTTGTTAATATTCTTCAAGTTTAATTTTTTTAAGCAAACATTTTAATAATTCAATGAAATATATAATATGGATTTTTTCCATTCTACTCCGTGGTTTGCTGCAATTTTATTTCAAAACACACCACTATTACCTACACTTTTCAAAACATGTCAGTGAAGAATGTTCAGAATGAAGTATCTGGGTATATAAATCATCTCTCATTGATTGCCAAGGTCATAAAAGCACAGATCAACTCAACTGAAGTTCGTTCTAACCTCGTCCCCCGACCTTCACCTGTCACGGGGGTTTGCGAGGCGACAACCCCCCTTCCCTTGCCCCGCCGGTCCATACCGCCGCTGCCGCGGACCGCCGGTCAGAATGTGACTATGTTGGTGTGCCCCTTTATTAATGATCGCATTGTTTTTTTGTGCATGGATTTGATAGGATGAGAAGAATCAGCTACTAATAACAAACATTTGGTTAAAACTGGTAAGTCGAACAATAAACTATAAACTTTAATAAAAACTAATAAATTACTGTCGCAACAGAGGAAAAAACAAATACGATGCCCAGATATAAATGGCTGGGACCTAACACAGAGTCGTTTGTAAAACGAAAACATAAAAATAATCTACATAAATATCACTAAACCGATGAGAACTATGTAAAATAAATTTGTGTTTAATTTTGTTAAATTTAAAACACATCTAAATCCCCCGACACGTCTGGGATCTGTTTGTTTTCTCTCTCTCTTTCTCTAGCTGTATGTACCCGGGCATGATCCGACCTCCCTTCCTAACATCCGGTGCTCAGAATCATCCCCTAAACTGGATAAACCGTCCTCAAACTCGTTGTCAGGGATTAAACTGACAGTAACTAACAACAACACTTATAAACGACTGAATAAACAAGTTCTAAACAGTTGATGATGAAGGTTGATCTTCGAGCATGTCCCCGATGCATGAGCCCCGGCCTGATACGTCACAGTGTATGTGTTGTCGTAGTGTCTCTCCAACTACACGCCCCACGCCATACGTCACGCCACGACACGTCACGACACGCAACGACACGCAGCAACACGCAGCAAAACGCAGCGCACGCACACTGTCCGATAATACCACACGCTAACTAACTTACCAGCATACCTCGCGCCAATCAAAACACCTTACCACATCAACGGCCTTGCAGTATTCGTAAAAATCTCCTACATTGTCTAAATTAATTACTCCATCGTTAATATTTCCCTAAATTATACACTTGAAATTTCTTAACTAACCCAAAACTTTACACAAAATATCAAATTATTTCAAAATTTTCCTTTACTTATCAGGTATATAACGTGGTGAATAAGCTTACTTGATGTTATTTACAGAAAAGTTTTGCAAAATTAAATAATTTATAATTTAACGGCCCGAAACAACACTAAACATAAAATTTGCACAAAAAGGGTTTCTGATGCATTTTATCCATCATTCCTTCTGTAAATAAAACGAATTCTTCCTTAGATGAACCCACAAACACCTCATAAATATAATCCTTTCCCGCAGCAGTGTGAATAGTTTAGAAATAAATATTTATTTATTTAGTTCTAATTCAGTAAATGAATTCTACATAATTATAAAGAATTGTTTCATATTTAAGTATATGGTAAACTATTAAAATATCAGAACGTTTATTTTAGTTATAATATATATATATATATATATATATATATATATATAAAATAATTCAGTGACAATATTTCTGAAAGAAGTTAACGTTTGTGCAAGCCATTCTGTCTTGTGTTTCATTTCAAATGCCGTTCCATATTTTTCAAGACTGCATCGTTGGAAAGCATTAATATATATATTGGTATTTAACAGTAAATATAGATACCCTCCAGTATTGTATTATATAGTAACACTACGCATTTCTGATACCGTTACTTGTTGTTTAATCCATTTAAATAAACACAACTAAAACCATTTTTCATAATCACATTTTACCATTACAGTAGAAATAGTTTTTTCATTCGCACTGTACTTTGTGTCTGCTTTATTCATTGTGTCTTAATTTCATGTACATTTAACACATTTATAGCATAGGAATAGGCCTACATTGAAAACCAAACTTTCAATATTCGTAAGACAGGGAGAGCGTACATAAGATGTACCGGTGCTAAAACTTAACAATACATTGTCTTCATTGGTTGAGAGATATTTTGGTTTTTGTAGTTGTCTGTTCCTGTAAATGATCATAAATCATTATTTGAGTGACTGTTAATTTCTAATGTTCTAATGTGCACCACTGTTAAAGGTTTGCAGCACTGAAACAGTTTATGTGTTTTGTTATGAGTGTTACTGTTTGTTTGATGTTTGTTTTTATAATATTTCCGTATGAGGTAAGTCATATACTGATAAGACACAATAGCATGATCTAGTTCAACCTATATGATCTTATTAAAACCACTAACCTTGGAAATAATGCTATCTGAATATTTGATATTTTTCATGAATAATGTAGTATTTTTTTACAATTTAGTCGAGTCTTACTAAAATTTAAATTGTAATTTGATTGTGTCCAAAAGAATACTAGACACTTGCTGAGACTTATATCTTAATCGATTAAAATGTTATACATTGTTGTGATACAAAGCTTTTTTACATTATCCTTGGGTTTATTAATTTTTAATTGGGGTTTTCTTACAATAAAATTTACGATTGCGATTTAATTTTTCTTGTATTGTATTTTTATTATTAACAATGATTTTACTGGTAAAGATTTTAAAATTTGTTTAAAATTCTATAAAACAAATGTAGTTAGAAAATATATCCAATTATACAAGATGATCAAAAAGTCACTACATTTTTTTAAAATGACATATGTATTAATTATTTTAAGTATATGTACAAAATTTAATTTACCTAGTACGCTATTTGTTAGATATGCCATGTTGAAAAAATACACCAAGTCAAATGTCCCGTCAATTTGTATATTCAGTATTCCTGGGTAGAATTAGAGCAGAGGCTGATGTGAACATATACTCCCCCCCGTGGGAATTTTCGACATATACATTTTTGTGTTTGTATTGACATGTACTTTATGGTTTTAGGTGTTTGCCACTTAAAAATTACAGCATATCCCGAAAAATACGAAAAAAACCATGAAAAATATAAAATCTACTATCATCATTAAAATGATTCAGTTTCAAAAATCTTTTGACCGAAAACACTAACAGTTTTCTTGGCCAATTTTATTAATTAATGGGTCGTTATAAAGCTCTCTACTTAAATATTTCCAAATAATTATGATTTTTTTTTAGATTTATGGTGAAAAAGTGAAATAACTTGTTTTATATACAGTGTGGTTGAAAAGTCCCGGAACGGTGAAATATATTTTTTACCAATATAGACAAAGTTACAAGACTTGGTATATCAATAATGGCCATAAATGTCTACTCTTTTAAGGCATTATCACTTTTTTACCCCTTAAGGGGGATGGCCCATGAGGAGTCAGACAAAATTCTTAAATAGCAGCATAGGTCGTTTTGTATCAAATTAAAGGTCTTAATTAGCAGAGTACAATGCCGCAAAACTCCACGTTAAAAGGTTGGGTATAAAGAAAGTTATTGCATTTTAAAGTTTTGCCCATGTATTTTAATGGAAACTTAGTTTGCCTGCCATTTCCGTTTCGATCGTCCATTAGAAGTCTAGTTTGCGGCATTGTACTCTGCTATGTGAGACCTTTAATTTGATACCAAACTCGACCTATGCTGCTGATTAAAAATTTTGTCTGACTCCTCGTAGGCCGTCTTTTCTTGGTTTTCTGGAATATGCTGTAATTTAAAAAAGGCAAACAACCAAATTCTTAATCTAGTAGGTAATACCAACAAAAAAAGTTTAAGTCATAAATTCCCACGGGGGGGAGGGTTTCATATTGGCGGCTCATGGTCTAAATGACTTTGAATGGCCTTTGCATAGTAAAATAGAATCATGATGTTTTTTCCTTCTTAACCAATTTTACTCATGTGTTTAGTTTTACCAAACGAATTTTTATGTTTTCTAGTAACATAATATCGTATTTTTTGTAATTTATAGATTCGTTTATTTTATAGGTGTGCATACTCAAACTTTACTTGTAAGACACGAGTCTTTGAAACTAAATATGTTTCATATTAATTATAACATTTTATCACAATTATTCAACTACTTTATTCAAGTTAGGACCAAATGTTTTGCTAAGTCCGTCTACTTTTACTTGACCCTGGTAACTTTTCAAGCATAATGCTTTACCACGCTGGTGCAGGTGCACACCCTGATGATTGTGTTGTAACACTGTTTGGTTTTCGGTGTAGGAATGGAACGACGTGAACCTAAGGTGGAACTCGACGGAGTACGGAGGTGTGAAGGATCTCAGGATACCGCCCCACAGGATATGGAAGCCCGACGTGCTCATGTACAACAGGTAAACCTCAACTACCGCGCCCCGCACCACGTACCCTGCCTGTCGACACGCTTAGTGACCTTGAGCTAGCTAACCTAACGTGGATCGGTATGATGGAGATTAAGACCAGTGAAGTAGGTTGAATTGTCGTTGAAATTTTCATTTCAAGTAACTTTAAAACCATATCTACTTTCGGTTCCATTTTTTCTTAACTTTGTATTATTAAAAACTTTCTTATGTCAGACATAATTTAAATTATTTATATAATTTATTTGTAAAATATGTTTATATTTTACATATGGTTTTATTTTATATTACACGAGAAAAAATAAAAATAGAATTCAAGACAATCTACTGTTACATTAAGTAAATTTATCTCTTTATCCACAAATATTATTTGGTAACTAATTTTTTTATAGATTGTCAGATGTGATTGATTTAACTTTTAAATAATAAATGAAATCCTACAAACGCTGATTGTTCACAAAGGTTAGACGGTGGCTAGAATAGCAGGTGTAGACGCTGTCCGGCATGATATTCCAGCATGGGTGGACCCTCCCTTCTGCTTCTATATGTAAACACTGTAAACATAAAAATATGCTTAAAACAAACACACGTCAGTTGTAATATTTCAGATCAAAACAACGCATTAAAACCTATTAATCCCTGTATACAAACAGAAAAAAAATACTAAACTATTCCAAAACTCACCACAGTAAAAATAAAATAAACTGAAATATTACAGCAAACGGTAAAAAGTGTAAACACTGTGTTAAGCCGTAACGAATAAATAACAGTTTTGGCAGGTCTGTTTTCAGATTTCTACTCTCTACTAATCTCCACTCAACTAACCACTATCTGCTAACCATGACAAAGTAAAGCAGTGTCCCGAGACGGACAGGCGCTAGCGTTGTTCTGACAACACTGAGCATCATCGGGCTGAAACCCAGGTTTCACCCCCCTGGTGCGATAAACCCGAACCCGTTAAAACAACACAACTAATCAAAAGGAATAAATATTAATCTTCATTCGCCTCAACTCATCAAAACCCCTCCCCTTCCCTCCGAAACTCTCGAGTAGTTCCCATCGCGAGTCCTTCACCTTACTTCTCTAATTTAATAATTCAATATATTTGTTACATTAAATATAAACACACGCTTTAAGAAAAACTATTTTAACTTCAATAGTTTGCTAAATACTTTAAAATAACTTTCGATTTTATAAATAAATATTGGTTTTCTGCCACTTTAAATCAACAATAGAATATTTTAGACATATAGAAGAGTATCCTTTTTTAACAGTTAGGTGTTCTGAAAAACCATTCAGTACGTATCCCTTCAAATATTACTTTGTATTTGTTAAGCCCCTTTTAAAATCAGGTTATACTTTATGATTTGAAACGTTTAATGTCCTTGCGTATTTAAAAGCGCAACAGGGTTTTCATTTAATTAACCAAAATATTAACAACTGTGTGTATCTATTAGAAGTTATCATTTAATCTACCGCAAATAGGGGTTTATATTTAATGTTTTAAATTATTTTTGCATTATTTGCATAAATATTGTTTTTTAAACAAAATTATTTATTTGCATGAAAAGTGTTTTTATTTTAATGGCATTTCCAACAATAATGTGTTATTATAAAAATTTAATGTAAAATTTAAGTTAAAATCCGTTTAGCTTCGATAACGTTTAGAAAATATCGTAATACTTGCCTATACTTCTTTGCAAACGGCAAATAACAGATATTGTACCATGCCTTCTTTTAAAAAAGTTTTAAAACCTGATTAAACTTAAATGAGTTCAGAATAATCTATGTGCGTGTGTTAAAAAACGTAATTAACTAATTACTATATTCTAAATAGATGTGAATATTCGAAGAGTTAAATATATATTCCTAGTTGTATTTCATTTTTTATTACATCGTATTTTTATTTTATTTTCATAGTGGTACTAAAAATTGTATTATTGGCCAAGAAAATATTTATATAGTTTTACCTATATTATTACGTAAATGAACATCCACCTAATCCTAAAATTACCACATTGATTAAGTAGTAGTTTGAATTAATTTATCTTGACCTCTTCTTTCATTTGAAGAAGTCGTAAGATAAAATAACAAAACATCAAAAAATGTGAATCTAAATTTCCTCTAATTCAATGCTCACCCAACAAAACTATACATGGTTTAATAGTTTATTTATGATTTTAAACTGTTAACTCACTAAGACAGATTTCGTTTGGATAACCACGTTTGTTTATTTATTTATTATTTTTTTCTCCTTTGTTTTTATAGATTACAAGTTTATATACGTATATTTTTATATACCTATGAGAATATTTTTACAACTGTCCTGTTATTGTTATGATGCCATGACCTTTTATATTAAAGAAACAAATAATTACTAATTTCTTCCATCAGAATTAACGTTATTCACATTTAAATAATTTGGATTACATGAAAAATAACATATATTTAAAATCAATATTCAATTAACTGGTGTTTACAGGTAAACAAAAACATAAGATAAATATGATATACAACCATTAATGTATATGTATAAATAAAAATTAAAAACGTAATTTTTATCCACTAGAAAGTATAACGATTTGTTATCAGTTATAAAATCTTTATTTCCATAAAGAATATTTTATTTTATTTTATTTCTTATTAAAATGTATAACGAATTGAAATACCTTTCTTAAAATGCCTTGGGTGATAATTTTGAAACAGGTCTCAGAAGTAATATTAATTTTAAAAAATTATATCATTACTAAAACCTAAAATACAACAATTCGCTTAAATGGATACAAATAATAATTACCATACAAATAAATACCATCAATTAAAATTACTTGAAGACAATTTGTATTCTACACACAATGATAACCATTCCTTTTGTTTGATACATTTTTACTGAAGACTATATTAAACACAATGACCATGGGTCTCCAGAAGTTTTAAGCCAGGCAGTTAAAATAGAATATAAGACATAAGATAGTTGTCTCAAACTATTAAAATTTGTTTCAAAAAATTACGATCATGTATTCCTTTTGGACTACTTAAAAGATAATATTTTAAGTGATATATTTTTAGTTGTTTTTATTGGTCTGAGTTTGAAACTTTATGGGGGTTATAACTTCATAATTAGCCTATAACTTTATAAAAAAATATGGTCAAAATCTAATATTTTTATCTTTTAAAACTATTCATAAAATTGTTTTCAGCACTTTTTATGCTTGTTTTAAAAAGACCAACAAATTAAATCTTACTAAATTGAAGCATGGTATTGTTTGTTGAGACGAATTGTGCTTCCTTTGTTGGTTTAATTTTTACTGGTGTAGTGTTTTCTTCATGTAATTATATAATTGAAGTATGGTTTTACTTTAAATAAACGGTGGTTAATTTGATAACCTTCGGGATGGCTTTATAATTTTTTCATTAATAAAGATGGACTAACGAAGTATGCAACCTAGTTTTATTACAAAATATTAGACTATTTGAACGCCCTTTCATATTAATATATTCACAAGCTCATGTTGAGGCTTAAAATCCCTTATAGGGCGGTGGCGAATTTTTTTTCTTAAGAGGGATTTTTGGGAAACCTTAAGGTTTCCCTTCACCTGCATTAAGACCTTTTCTGCAATAACTGATATGTACATCAAATTAAAGGTCAAAATTATTCTAGAACAATGTTGCAAATCCGCCTTCCAATTGATGATGGGAAAAAATTAAATTAAACATAAAAATCGCATAAAAAGTTTTAAGATTAATTCACTTCTGTCTTCTTTATTGGATGTAAAGTAACTTATGTGGAAAACTGATCTAAGTTAAAAGACTTTCAAAACTATGTATGGCATGACATAAAAAATTAGGTTTATCAACGAGTTACTTCAAATGACTACCCCAAATGATATAAAAATGAAATTTGCTAAGTCTATGTCATTTCAAGTTTAATGTAGAAGATCTTTGTATTCATAGCGATTTTCCAATATCAAAAGGTTGAATATGTCAGGATAAATCGGTTTTTTTGTGAATGTAATACTAGGTTTGATCTAATGCCTTTATTAAACGGTCAATCCAGTTTGAGGTCGTACATTGTTTTCTATTAAATGATATATTAAATTTGATGTCATACTCGCATGAACTCATTGTTAAATTTAAGTTTTCCTACTAACCCCTCATAACCTTACCTCATTGGGGACGGTAAATAAATGAATGTATGTTAAAATATTACTTTATGCCAGATTTCATTGGTATTTCTTTATTGATAAAAATTATAAAGCCATTCTAGGTATTTTTGAAACCCCGAATGTTAAAATGCAATAACTACATCTTTTGAATATTTAAGATATTTTAACTTATTTGGGCCCATGGGTATTATAGTGATATTATAGTAATTATTGGTAAATAGCTGTTTTATTAGTATATTATGACATTTACATAGAAACAAAATATCAGAAAACGGATGTTCTTTTTCTTTAATAAATTTAAGAAACTAAGCGGCTTTGCGCTCCGGAAATATGAACTGTATAAAATTTAGGATCTCTATTAGTTTGATACTTACTTAATATATTAGTACCAGGGGGACCGAGCTTAAGCTCGGTAAAATTATTACTTTCGTTTCTCACACAAAGCTCGTTCGCTCCGCTCACTCGCCAGGCGGAAGGTTTGCTGCACATTGGTATGATTTTCCCAAAACCACAGGTTAAAGATGTAACACATTGGTTTATTTTATCTACAGTTATCAGCTGATTTTTGTTCAGTTAAAAAATTTCCATAAGGATAACATGGGATCTTTGAAGGGCTCTAGCGCGAAAACCGGATTTTTCCCAGCTATGGGACCAGCTCCAATCGATTTCTGGTGGCCAAAACCCCCATATTCCAAAATTTGAAGGAAATCGTCGGAGCCGTTTTTGAGATAATTGTGCAAGCAAGCAAGCAAGCAAACAAGCAAACATTGCTCGTATAAGAGTATAGGATTAATCGCTTATTACCGCTTATTATCGCTTATTCACATTTTTCTTTAATGCTTCGAGCTGTGTTTTATTTTGGAGTTAAATTATTGATTTAATCATGATTTTTATTTTCAACCCATGTTTTTTTAATAAACTTGAAATTTTTTCAAGCCAAAGTAATTAGAATTGTCTTTTTGGGTTTACTTAATATAGATTAACTAAAAAGGATACCAAGTTTAACCCAAAACTGGTTATTCCTCCTAATTCTGTAAAGTTGTTTAGATGCCAAACTGGCTGACTTAGATTTATAATATACTTAAGCTTTCAACACACAAACATGTGTTTTTCTTAAATATTATTTGATTACCTCAATTGAAAGACATAAAAAGCATTCGATAAAAAATTATAAAGAATTATCCTCGACAAGATATTGTATTAGAGATTTAAAATATAAAAAATGCTTTTAATTCAGTTTTGTGTTATTATTAACTTTAACCATTTAAATACCCTTTATAACCTCATCGATAAAAGTTATATAAGATTTACATAGCGTTTCCAGTACTCCTGTTCAATTTGCATGTTCCCGTTGCCCTCCTCCCGACTGTTTTGGTGTTAGTCTCCTCAACATCTAATAAACAAGCTGGTCGTCACTCACATCAGAAACGGTTTCTAGGCCTCTGTAATCTTCGTACTAGAATCTTCTTAATGCATCACTTATATCATTATTTGTCTACCCAATCTTCTTGGTACGATGGAGTGTCCCATAAGTAAAGTGCCAAAATATGGGAAATTATTTTATGAGCTGATATGAGAGAAATAATTTTATAAAAATAAAATCGATAGTAATTTTATAATTTAAAAAAAACGCTTTAACAGATATCCATATTACATATTTTAATATTCCAATTTTTCCAACGATTTTTTATGAGTTTAAATATACCTATTCTAAAACTAATTACATCATGGTTTATTTTAACATTTCCAAGCGACACACAAACGTTTTCCGTTTATCACATTTTTAGTTAAAAAAAATTCAAATGGACGTCATTTTAAATTGGAGCAATAGAACTTTTCTACTTGTTCCTATAATAGATCTTCTTTGCATAAACATTATTTAGATGATGCATATACATTTCAGGTTGCACAAAAACTCAGTAAAGTTAAAGAATAGTAATGTTTTCTTTTTTTGTGAAAGTACAATATTGATATCTGGGAAACCAATGGTTAATAGGAAACCTCATTGTTTATTTTCTTTTATTTAACTCATGAAACCTTTTTTCCCATTTTGGAAAAAACGACTTCCATAAAGCACTGTATAAAGCAGTCGTTAGTGCTTTGGTTAGTTTCTCTGATAAAAATTAACGATTCGAATCACCAAGCTTAAGCTGGACAATATAACACTGATTAAACTGTTAAATGCGGAAGAAGTTCTTTCGGGAAACTAATAAGTAGCCTATAGATAAGCATCACAAATATTTGGGAGTAATCGTAACAGAATCGTAGATTTGGTTATTTTTCGGATTCATCTTTATCTTCATCAAAACTATATAATACGCTTTACAGTAATTATCTTACACCCCGATTTTTATACATTTTAATTAACTTTTAATTTACTAATAAGATTTATACAAAGAGTAATAAAAACTCTATTTATTGAGCAGAAAATCAAATTCGTATTTTTTTTTAGATTTCTATTACGAATGTTTAATTCCTTTCTAAGAAAAACAACAAACACGATTATACACGGTAAAAGCAGCTACTATCACATATATTAAGCAAAATAATTCATTTCAGTAGTATTCAAAAGTTTCTTATTTTCAGTTATTGATTTGTTCAATTTATCGAAAAAAACTCCGTCAATGCGTTTTGGTAAACTAACCACTAATCCGACCTGTCCCGGAAAAAGTTTACAAAAGCAGTTCACAAAAAACTCTCAACATATTATCCCCGTGATTCGAGACTTCAGATGATCGAAACTAATGCAAAATGATCTATCATAGTGGGTTGACTTTATGGATGTTATGTTTGCCTGCTATTAATATTAGCTCCCCGATTTTAATTTTTTGTTTCAAACAAAACCCATTACGTTTCAACAATTTGATCCATTTATCATCAGATAGTCAACCTTTCTACAAATTTCTTAACTCACCTTAACTTAAGATTTGGACTGCTCCTTATCAAAGTAAATATCTCTATAAAGTGCAACAATCAGCTAACGGCGCTTCGAAGGCACGAGTGACGCTCCTTGTCTATTAGACTCTGACCCGGGGTTTTATTTGTTCAGTGCTGACGAGGGGTTCGACGGGACTTATCCCACCAACGTGGTTGTCAGAAACAACGGAAGCTGCCTGTACGTCCCGCCGGGCATCTTCAAGAGTACCTGCAAGATAGACATTACGTGGTTCCCCTTTGACGACCAGAAGTGTGAAATGAAGTTTGGTAGCTGGACCTATGATGGATTTCAGGTAGAGCATGCACAAGAGTACGAAATAAGGTAATCGACTCTAAGGACGGTAATTTGACCATTCACAGTTGAAGTAGATGAGAGATTTTTTACAGATGGAAATCTCTGAGTTGCAACTATGGTTTTTTATCAATTTTGTCAGAATCATGCCTTTTTTCTGTTACTAAAATTAATTTTACCGATTAATATTAATTGGTCAAATTAATTTTAACAATTATTTATTATTAATAATTAACAAACAAATAAAGTTGCTTTGGAAAAAAATCTATATATTGAAATCATCTTTAATAAAATTGTATTTAT
Organism: Neoaliturus tenellus; assembly: GCA_030545055.2. Classification (NCBI taxonomy): domain Eukaryota; kingdom Metazoa; phylum Arthropoda; class Insecta; order Hemiptera; family Cicadellidae; genus Neoaliturus; species Neoaliturus tenellus. The sequence continues at coordinate 53,232,299 of CM061533.1, read as the reverse complement.
AGCATTGAAACGCATTTTTTCTTTGCTAAATTCAAGTTAAGAGTATGGGGTTGAAACAAATATTGGCAGTTTTATTGTTACGATTTTTTTAATCAAAGCGAATATTTAGCGGGATGAAAATTATTTTTTTGGGATAAGAAAAGGAGTTAATATTGGCAGTCAACGTTTTGCATTTTACTAGGAACAGCTGCCAATACCACTTTTGGTCCTAATAATAGTTAAAAGTAAAATAAACTGTAGATTAAAATAATACGTGACGATTGTTCGAGAATATTTTTCTTTATCTTTCTAACTAAAATATGTACAAAGAGTGGCTAGAATTTAAATGATGTACTCAAAATTGTTGTTGTTATAAATTTCAAGCCACCCAAAAAATAACGAGAAAAACACTCAAACTGTAACACAATAACAATAAAAATACATAAGTACCAACCAGAATATTGCAATGATATAATCATCGTTAAATTTCACACCATTTTTTAAGAATATTTTACTATTTTCTGAAGGCATTCTTGTAGTTTCTCTACTATTAAAACTTAGTAATATATAAAAGTTTTAAAACTGCGAAAGATCATTAAAAAATTAGAATAACAATTTGCCACAAGACATAAACGAATTCACATACACATGCTTGGAAAAAGCATCACTGTTGAGTCGCTTTAAGCTTGGTTGTCAAAGCATTCGTAGTGTGGGATGTCTGTGAGAACACCTATTTAGAGGCTTCCCATTAGGTAAGTATAGTTGCACAGGAAATACCGATTCCGTAATATTTTTGGAGTGTATAACTATTTTTATTACTTGTCATAGTGTGTTTAAACTAGGTACAAACCCTGAAAGTATTACGTAAAGGAAATAGTTTACTTGCTTATCACTCATTGGAAAAAACATATTTTCAGCATTTTGGTTTCATTATTGATTAATTTTGTCTTTGTGAACAAAACCTCGACTTTTTTAAGGTACGGTATATGTTTCATTTAAGATTTTTGTTTAGGTTCATGATATTTTGCAGTGAACCAACACAATTTGATAGCCAAACGCTTCTACTTAACCTTGGATTGAATTCTATCTTCCCTAAGAAAATTCATCATATATTACGCATTTCTTCCTTTCTTACTAAATAGGCCTAGCATTAAAGTAAATTTCATAATTTTTGGGTTTTGAGATGTTAGGTATACCAACATTACGATTTCTAGTATCTTTAACAGTAATTAGAACATTGTAAACGGTTTGACCATCTTTACTTATGGAATATTATAAAGTATAAAAATTTAAAAACCAGTACAACCGTTAGAAACTATCAGAGTGTATAAAATAGATTATGTTCTATAATTCCAAAGTTTGTGCACAAAACCATTGTATATTGAAAAGTTATCTTAACTTTTTCTAAAGCAAAAAAAAAATAATAATAATAAATAACTAGTCCAGACCAGAGATTACCCCCCTTGGTGTTTGGGAGATGCTAAAGCGAGAACGTGAATGGTTTTTGCTGTTGCAGCTGGACTTACAACTTCAGGATGACGGAGGGGGAGACATCAGCAGTTTCATAACGAACGGGGAGTGGGATCTTCTAGGTAAGCTGACCGGCCAGTGAGTATAACTAGTTTAGTTACCGCCAGGCCGACTCACTGACTCATCTTCCATGTTTAATTACGGAAACTGGAACTTAACCTACAGTCAACAGTAATGTGGGGAAGCTCTAATAATGAAAAATGTCATCACACAGATTAGCTGCTGAATAAAGGTTTTAAAAGCAGATTATTATTATTATTATTATTTATACTGTTAATCTGAAAAATTCTAAAACACCTTCTGTTTTGGGTCAAAATAAAATCCACGAGCATTTGGGCACGAACCATGGGCTTTTTTTAATATAGTGTGATTGAAAAGTCCCACAACGGTAAAATGTATTTTCATCATACTGCACGCAGAACAGTAGTTTTCTGGTCTGTTCTTAGTCCACAAAGTTGATCTTATCTGTAGCCTTTTAAAAGTGCACCGAAAAACATTTCTTATTTTTTTCCGTTCGCTAACCTCAAAAGTTGTTTTTTCGTGAAAAAAATCGTATTAATCCAAAACAAATAAGGCCAATGTAAACAAAAAACTACTTGGAGACTACAATTTTAATGCAAGATTCTGACATTTCTTTATTTCATCGTGTATATCAGCTGTTTATAAGGAATATTTAGATTGGACCCGTTCACGTTCATCCACCGCAAAAGCGATTTGTTTACGTTTTGCCAATCACGTGACTAATTCCAGATATTTTATTTGTGGGAATTTTCACGTGATAGGCAAAAACGTAAACTAACCGCTTTGCGGTGGATGCTTGTGATGGAAGTCAACTACTAAACGTAGTTGACATTTAGTTTAAAACATTTAGTTTTAAATAAGTTATCCCATTTATATTTTTGCAGTATGATGAAAAATGTTGTTCATCACTCGGATGGAAAGTGTATTTTCTGTGCTTAATCGCTATTTCCGAGCTCGTAAAACGCGATTGCGCACAGAAAAAAGGCACTTTCCGCCCTAGTAATGGAAACTACTATGTTTTATCATTATAAACAAAGTAATGAGAATTGGTATATCAATAATAGCCATAAATGTCTAATCTTTAAAGCTGTTATCACTTTTTTATCCCTTAATGGGGATGGACAGCCCAAGGAAACGACAGAAAAAATTCTTAAATAGGTCGAGTTTGTTATTAAATTAACTGTCTCACTTAGCATATTACACTGCCCCAAACTATATTTCAAATCGATGACCGAGATGGAAATGGTAGGCAAAGTTTTCAATACAATCAAAAGGGTAACAATTTAAAATGCGATGCTAAAAGATTGAGTACTAAGAAATTTATTGTATTTCTTTTTATTTTCACATATAATTTTAATGGAAAATTTGTTTGCCTGCTATTTCCGTTTCAGCCATTTCCATTTGAACTCAAGTTTGCGGCATTGTACTCTACTACTAAGACTTGTATTCATTGCTAAGACCTATAAGATACCTATGGACACCAAATTCGAGTTTTGCTACTTTTTAAGAATTTTTCTCACTCCTCGTGGGCCGTCCCTTTTAAGGAATACAAAAGTGATAATAGCTTAAAATAGTAGACATTTATGGCTACTATTGATATACCAAGACTCGTTACTTTATCTATAATAGTAAAAACTATGTTTTACCATTCCCGGACTTTTAAATTACATTGTAAATGGCCAATGTTTTGAGGGATGCTTCAAAATAAATTAATGTTTATTGTTTATTAAAATATTAAATAATAAAATACACCAAAACACTTACAAAAGTATTTGATCAGTGATTGTTATTTTTACTTTCTGGTGTATTCATTTTATAAATCAACTTAGATATTTCATATAATATATGTATACATTCATATAATATACTAAATAATAAAAAAAGTAATTTTAAGGGATAAATAGAATGGCATATCATAATAGTACATATATTTGAGTGAATTTAATAACTCTCAATGGTTTCTGGTAATTTTATTGGAGGTCATGGTTTCATTGAAGGTTACCTTCATTGACCTTGCTTGAGCCCACCGGTCATGTTGTTCGGTAGTGCTGTTAGAGTGCCTTCTAAACCCAAAAGACCACCTTCTACTTTTTGTCCAAAAAATCTATCAAAATTAACCAACCACAACTACACTTTAGTTGTAACTTACTAGATGAATTACTATTACTGACGTTATGTAAAATAAAGATATTTATTTTATCCATCATAAAAGTCTTTACATTTATGCAAAATGAATGTTGCTTTGCTGCTTACATTGAATTTGTTTCTCTAACAAATTCATATTAGCGTATGAAGAAAAGATTTACAATTCTTAAACTGTTGATGTATCAGTTTTTCACTATGGAGAAAAAAATGTCATACATTTTAGATTTTAGAAAAGTAATAACATATTGTCATTATACATTGACATAGTTAATTTTTTATTTTTTTTTAGATTATGGGTTAACCAATGCATATTTTAAATGCATTTTATTAAAAATATTGGATAGATTTGCTTGTTTTCCATACAATTATAACTAGTGGAACATTTTACATTTGTTCAGATTTTGTAGACTTTGTTTATAAAGTTCAGGACTATTAGAATTTTCCATAAGAATGAATCTATAAATTAAAATGCGTAATTTCATTCATCTGTAGCTTTAAGTATTTATTTATAATTAATTGCTCTGATTATCACCCCATAAAGCATAGCATGATAAGAGAAATTGCATACAATACGCTCGAAACATGTTGTTAAATTGTGATTTAAATATCAGAGTGAATGCTCAGCTCTTAAGGCGCTAACGCTTAAAAGGAAATATAATTGCTATGCCTTATGGGGTGCCCATGTTCATTCGTATAAACGCGATAAACAGCATACATACATTCATCGGAATAAATTGAAAACGAAAACACTTTTTCAGATAAACAATCAGTTTTTTAGTTACTTGTAAATATCTCTTAAGATTTAGTCAAAAAGTTTTAAATATATTTTAACTTTGGGTGATATCTTATATTGTAAAAAGAAACTTGTTTATCTATTAAAACTAACAGCCTAAAACTGAAGTCCAAACAAAATTGAATTGATTTACATCGAAATATACGTAACACTAAATAGATGAATTTTCATATAAAAACGTGTACCATATACTTATTATTTCGTGCACAGCTATTATGAGTAGCATTTTTCAATAAATTTAATTCATGTTCAAGTTTAGTTCATAGGAAAGCCGCAAGGATGCAGCGGTTACCGGTGGCAGGCGGCAATCAATATGTCGGACATCACGGCTCTCCCTCTCTCTCCCTCTCTCACTCTCTATTTCTCTCTCCTCCTGATCCCTATCCTTCTCTATCCCGTCACTTCTTGGTATGTTTTAAATTAGTTTCTCCTTTTAGACCTGTAACCAAACTCGCTAAACCTTAGTGGCTTTCCTAAAACTAAATTATAAACAAATAAACTAAACAATATAGATGCTCTTTCTTTAATCTAAACAAAACCTTTAAAAACATCTGAATGAACATGTATGCTAATTGTGATTATAAAAAACTGTCTATCTGCTTGTTTTGTTGATCCTCTGTAGCGTCCCTTCCTCTTCCAGGTGTTCCCGGAAAACGGAACGAAATTTACTACAATTGCTGCCCGGAACCTTACATTGATATCACGTTTATCATAATGATTAGAAGACGGACCCTCTACTACTTTTTCAACCTAATAGTCCCGTGCGTTCTCATCGCCTCAATGGCCGTTCTAGGCTTTACTCTGCCACCGGACTCGGGCGAAAAGCTATCCTTAGGTAACACAGTCACACTATCATTTACATTTTATTAAATAGTTTTAAGATTTTTTGTACAAAACCTGATGATGATCGAGATTTATGATTGAGTGAAATAAGTAAAGTTCCAAATATCCAGGTCGTTGGAGACCACTATTGGACTTGGCTGTTGTGTGTGAGGTTCCATCAGGTTTTGTTCCTTGTTGACCGCGAGGGCGGCGCTTGCTGTGTTTGTTGCAGGGATGCCAGGCGTCAAGAACGTCAAGAACTACGCATGCTGTCCCGAGCCCTATGTGGATATTACCTTCGCCATCCTCATCCGTAGAAGGACTCTCTTCTACACAGTCAACTTGATCGTCCCTTGTGTCATGATCTCTTCAATGACCCTTTTGGGGTTCACGCTCCCCCACGAGTGTGGCGAAAAACTTACTTTAGGTAGTCCTTTTCCGCATACTAAACTCCAGTTTCAACACATTAGTATTATTATTATATTTTGGGTAATTTTTAAATTGCAAGATTTTATTAAATTTTTGCTGCAATATAAATATTATCATTACTTTTACAATCCCTTTCATTAGTTATGTGCACACTAATATTACTCTTTAAGGTAAAGAACCTTTCATCAATTTTTTCTATAGTTTTATCATTGACTATGTACACTAACGTGAATAGACCTCTCATCCAATGCATTTAGTTTGAGGCAAAAATTTGGAAGTTCGGTGGACGCCGCACCAGAGTTGCTGCCATCGATGTTGTTATTATTCAGCTGAATTTACAGTGCTGCCAAAACATTTTACCAAAACATAAATATAACTTTCAGTTATAAAATGCTTCATCCTTGGTTTAGAAGAGTGGTAATACTGATTTATCTATCATATGTTACGTGTACTTTGATGGACGCCGTACGAGATCGCACCACCGTCAATATGCTTCACACAAGCCTATGCTATGAGAAGTCTACTCACGTAGTGTACAAAGTCAATGGTTTTATACTTTATTCAATGCTTAAATTTATCAGAGTAAAAAATATATATATCAAAGGTTTTACAATACAAGTACACTTTTCATTATGTTTCATTTAATAAAAAATGAATTACAATTATAACATTTTAAGACAGAAAAATATACTTATAATTATTTTCGTTGTACTTCTTGTTAACTGTTATCAGTAAAAAACACCATTACAATACAAAAAAAATATTTTTAAGACTTGTCAGGATAACAGGTTATATCTGAGTAGAGAGTAGACAGATATCTTCCTTACTTTGATGGTTCAGTCAGTACTGGATTGCAGAAATCCATTATGTAATGTATGCAGGAAATCTTTCGAAAAAAACTTTGTACAATAAAATCAACTGATGTGATTTCCAAATTATTTAACCTATTTTGAACAAGTTTTATATAGTATCATACGATTAAAATACAATGTAATGAGTTGAAACTGGAAGGCTCTTTGCACATAGATGAAATTAGTACATGTTTTTATATACTGATAAAAAAATCACAACGGGATACATTGATTCAAAGATAATGCCGAGCATATTGAAACAGGAAAAATTCGTGTAGTCCTTTCCCATCCTTATTGCCAGATTTCCTCATGCTTGTTGAAGTTTTCGTTGAAATAAAGTAATCTTATTTTTTTAATAATTTTTATTTAGTTGAACTATAAAACTATTTTTATTATTTTAATAAACCTTTATTGGACAGAAAATACATCTAGGACAGACATCTATCCCGTTCAGTCACTTGATGTATTAAAAAAGTTCTGTATAAAATGCTTTTATTTTTCCAGTTATTTATCAATGTATTTGCATTTTTTTATAATTAAAGATAAAAGTTTTCTTTCATTTCTCTTAGTGGGCTATAAAATAATTTTAAAAAACTACAAAATCCAAGTAAAGAAGAATGCCTCAACTTATTCATATCCATAAATAAACCGGTGTATGATATATTTTTGTTTTGTTGATAGACCACTTACAAAAACAGATCTTTTGTTTAGCTCTGAAATAGATAGTTATCAAAAATATAGTGCTTACAATACTCCCATTTTATGTTTCTTAAAATGTTAAATGTATATTTTTTGCCACTCATGCAATTTTATTTTAACAAAGTCAAACTATTCGTCAATGTTTCTTTAGGTGTGTAGCTAAACAAAAATTAAAACATTGTATAACAAAAAATAATATTTTTGATGTTCTAAACAGTTTTCTTAATATGTAATAAAATATTATGTTACAATAATTGATAAACATGCTGAGTAAACGGATATTGTTGTTTAGGTGTGACTATTCTCCTGTCGTTGACTGTATTTCTTAACATGGTAGCCGAAACAATGCCTGCGACCTCGGACGCCGTCCCCTTGCTAGGTATGCCTCTCGTGGAACCATGGAGGCAGAGGGATAGAATACCACCCAAAACACATACACTTTTCAGACGTTTCTGAGTTAGGGGTATCTATCTTGTCGCCCCTCCCCGTCCCAACATCAACTCCTCTTCTATCCCCTCCTAACTACAGCTGTTTGTTCTAGATGTCACCGTTTTGCTCTCTCTAACGTTTTTCCTAAACATGGTGGCCGAGACTATGCCCCCGACCTCCGAGCGACCCCTTATAGGTAACACGTAGTCAGTGTTGTATCCCTCCCCTATAACTGCTACTTGGATTGCAGAGGGTTCATTGGGTTAACATGCAGCTTTCCGAGTCGTTTTCAAAATTGTCTTGGATTTTACAAAACCTCTTTCACCTGCTCCTGATATTTTACCGTTTTGATCGACATGTTTTACCTATACGTTTGGAATTTGCGATCTCTAGCTCGTTGAATGTAGTGCTACCCCTTTATGTAATGATACTGCATCTGTAGCTATGCATCGCCTCTGTTCGACTATATATTTCCCAATGTAGACTCGCTTTCTGGATCAACCCTGGTTGAAGAGTGTTCACATAGTTTAGACATGTAAAGTCGTTTCCTAAATATTCACCTCTAGAAGAGTTGGTATTAGGGTTTAAACGGACAACGGAATCTAAACTGAGACTAAACTGTTAATTTTAGGTATACATATTACACGATTTTTCACATTTTTATTATTTTACATCAATACATATTTCATTAAAATCTATGCCCAGTTTTACAGCTTTTATGGATTGACGGCAAGTTAAAATGGAGAGTTTGCAAGACATCAGTGGAAAAGAAGAATGAATGTCATTAATCAAAATGTCGTTAGGAAAACGAAAAAGTGTATATCTTATTATGACATGATGTTAATTTTTATTCTATATATTAATAATTAATTGGAGTTTTGACATACGTATGAGATAACAACGTAACATTTAGGCCCTATCTACAACTTCTACTTTTCAAAATTAAAGTTAAAATTTATTAGCATCTCAAAAAGAAAATGCCATCAAGTAAGTTTATTAGTTTTATAAGTTAAATAGCTTGAAATTTTTTACGCTTACACTATTACTTCATCAACAAAGCAAAAAAAAGAATCAAATTACTGTCACATACGAAGAAATGTTCTTTAATAGATATGGTATATTATCTTTTCCAACATATTGATTTGAACTAACACCAAATAAAGAGAAGGCGTGTGGAATTAAATCATTACTCTTACATTAGCGTTCTTTCAACTTCTTTCATATAAAATATTTATTTCATAATAAGCCTATTGTTTTCAAACTAGTATAATTGTACTAATGGTCTCGAATGTAATTACTTTTCTTGACTCTCTTCAACTTTTTTGTAAATGGTATTCAAGAAAAATACAGATTATTGTTATGTATATTATTTGATTAAACATTACTATTGCTATTATGAAATATTAATGTTGTACATAACGAAGGCGAATTTAAATGTTTTGTTTCATGTTTTACTTTCATATTTATGTCAAATATCGGTTAACGGAAGGAATCTTTTGGATCATAAATAATAAATTTTAAAATAGTATAAATATACCCGTAGATTCTTAATTAATTTTACCCCATTGAAAATTTGATTGCAATTTGTTTTCTTATATTAACACTTAAATCTTAAATTGTAAGTCATTTATTATATATGTTGAAGCTACTTGTTAAACCTTGCATTAAAAACTAACATTAAGTCATGTCGAACATTTAATGTATTTTATTGAACTTTGAACTTATTATATAATGAATTTGACCACTGTACTATTAGCTATGCCTGTAATATTATTTCTACTTGAAAATGTATCATTGTATTATTTATCTTCCAATGAAGATTTTGCATCAGTAGTTTATTCAAGCTTTGTGTTCAGTGAATGTAGAATCTTTGTGTGTTTGCCTGTGAAAAGTGAACTAAAGAAATAGTAATGTGCCATCATACAAATTCCATACACTGAAAATGGAAACTGGTCCTACTATTGAGCCTGAATAGTAAGAAATCAACTGTGAAATATCAGAGTGATTGAGTGACAAAGACTTGACAATTAATGCAACTTGTTTGAACTTGTCAGTAAGTGCAGGGCTGTGTATAACGTGTTGTAACTGTGTGAGAGGTTCCTCAGTGGACGTGTGATCTACGTCACCATCGCCCGCGCGCCCAACAGCCGCCCACGAGATGCGAGGTCGCCCCCACCAGGTGGGCGCATGTTATTGTTTAGCCTCCTTAAATTAAACACAACCGGAATTGTCTTTGCCTACAACGAAATAGCAATGCATGTTCACATCGATTCACTGAAGCTTTTCTAGGGTCGAGCCACATTACAAAATGAAAAACACTTAATGAAAATACATTTAATGCAGGAACATTTTATCTTACTTTTCATTGACAGCTGATGGACACACTCTTCTCCAGCCATTGATACCATAAATTATAAATTCATTCTAAACTCCTTGGGAACTACATAGTTGAACAGATAACTAGATATGTTGAGGCATTTTCATGGAATCGTGCACCGACAGTGCCTGGTCTGCCTTGCTCAGCATGTAGTAAGGAACGGTGTTCCATGTCTACAGATGTGTTTATGTTTCGATTTGATGTTCTCGTGTTCTTATTTACTTTGTGTTGCCTCAAACTCACATACAGGATCAAGACCGAGAACCGGAAACAAAAAACTCTTAAACCATTAAACCGGGTAATTTTTAGTAAATTTTCAATTCTAATATTTAACGGACAATTGAAAGACGTGAATAACAAGTTAATATCGTGTTCGTGTCAAAAGATAGAGTTTAAATCTCAGGCCGTATCAGGACGTATAGAACCTATCCTTCCCTTCTCCTTCCTGAACCTGTGTTTCAGGCGTCAAGAGATCTTCAGTCGCCTGCCTCTTCTGAAATGCTTCCTTCATACGTTAGGAATAGTTGAATAAACAAATTATCCCTCAATATTTATTATTTTTGAGATTATGTTCATGTAATACACTTTATTTTAATTGCCAAATTTTTCTGAGGAGAATTGACTTGTTCTATATTGATAGAAATGTTAGTTGTTTATTTAATTTATGTAAGGTATAAGTTTATTCTGTTTCACCATTCTAGATTTATTGAATAGCTGTTATTTTATTTCGGTTTGCATTTTCCAAATCTTAAAATAGTCCGAGGAAAAGGCCACATAACACCAATTCAATTCATTCAATTCATATGTAGCCTAAACAAAATTTGAATTAGGAACCATTTCCACGAATACCTAAAGCTTATTAAAGTTTACAAGTACCTTGTACTCCAAGTTTAGAGAATTTTAAAAGTCGCAGACATTCAGATTTCGTTTTAGTAAACTAAACAACAATATCATTTAAACCAAAGCAACTAAAACAGTTATTAACTCCAAGCAAGTAAAGTGGCAGCTGTTTTAACTGGTTTTATGTTGCAGGAGTGACTATCTTGCTTTCTCTGACAGTGTTTCATAACTTGGTAGCCGAGACCCTTCCACAAGTCTCAGACGCGATGCCCGTCTTAGGTGCGCCTCTCCTCTTGCCCCGAGTGATGGTGATTCATCCACAGTCCCAAACACATCACTCATTTTATCCTTTTTATTTAATGAAAATATTTTGGTACTTGGAAATGATACAATGCAACAAGTTTTCATGTTACCCGATACACAAGGATACCATCCTACGATGGCTGCACAGTTTCTTGTTCATGTTCAGCGTTGGCAACGCTCTAGTTCCAATGAAAGGATGAATCATCACCTAAGGGCTCCGGCCACCACGTTCTGATAATGTATTTTGTACAGCATGCACAACGCTTTCTCCGAACGTTGTGGATGCTTACCTCAACTAAACTTGTTTGAAACTATAATAATATTGTTATATTATATATAATTTGTTAGTTCGTATATGGAGTGTGTGTGTTATGTGTTGCTCAATAAGACACCATCAAGGCTGCGCTGATCACGTCCCCCCCGCTCGTGCGCGACCACCCCACGCTGGCTAAATCAACCACACAATTTTACGATTGTAGTGAGTGCTGGATGTTAAAAGCTTGATAAACAGATATCTTATAGACTCAAGTATTTTGATATGGGCATAACAAGAGAGTTCAAACCCTAAAAAGTTATAACACTGTACGGTAACATGTCAGGTTTGATGGGGTGATAACACTGTACGGTAACATGCCAGGTTTGATGGGGTGATAACACTGTACGGTAACATGCCAGGTTTGATGATGTGATAACACTGTACGGTAACATGCCAGGTTTGATGGGGTGATAACACTGTACGGTAACATGCCAGGTTTGATGGGGTGATAACACTGTACGGTAACATGCCAGGTTTGATGGGGGTGATAACACTGTACCGTAACCTTCCAGGTTTGTTGGGGTGATAACACTGTACGGTAACATGCCAGGTTTGATGGGGTGATAACACTGTACAGTAACATGCCAGGTTTGATGGGATGATAACACTGTACGGTAACATGCCAGGTTTGATGGGGTGATAACACTGTACGGTAACATGCCAGGTTTGATGGGGTGATAACACTGTACGGTAACATGCCAGGTTTGATGGGGTGATAACACTGTACGGTAAAATGCCAGGTGTGATGGGGTTGTCGCGCTCTTTTCCCAGTCTCGACTCCGACCTGAACTTTGTTCTGGTGTTGCAGGGGTCACAATCCTCCTATCTCTCTCTGTCTTTTCACTCATGATTGCCGATGCTTTACCGCAGACATCAGAAGCTATTCCCTTACTAGGTCAGCCCAAAGCAATTCTACTACCTTGCTTGTTAGAAACTACTGTCGTATTTATCTATGGACATAATCTGCTTAAACCGAATACCTAAAACTGAGGTAAAAGTGTACTAACTCTGCCACCCTCTCCGAACTTTAAACCAAGAAATAATAATCTACTTAAATACCGTAATTCTCATTAAAATACAATACCGTTTTTACAATGAATTATAATAACCTAATTTTTACATGAACCTACATAAACATGCGTTATTTAAAATTTGTCATATCCCACCCCGCAGGTTATGTCCACTTACGGTGAACTTGTTTCCAAGGCCTAAATTTTTGTGAGAAAACGTAAATTGTTTTAAACTCCCCGAAATGTTCCCTGTTTGCTATTCTGTAGACGAAAGCACCATAAGAAAGTAATAATTTTTTCTTGTACATAGAACGTGGCTTATGATTGATTTTAAATGTAATTAGCTCTTCTTAAGATTGACTATCATTGTTTAAGCTTGATATATGTTTTTATGTTTTGTTCCGTATTAGTTGATTCAATGTCTCTTTGGGCCTTTGTTTGTTTAAAAGGTTATTTTTGCACTATAATAGTGGTAAAAATACTACATTTTAAAGAAAAAATTAATAAATACAATAAAATAAAAATATCAACTAAACACAATATTTAAATACAAATGCATGTAAGCATGCTCTAGTCACATACTGTTCTGTCTGTAAAACAAGTGACTTTTATAAATAAATTGTTGGGTATTTCAACAAAAAATGACAAAACATTCTTAAATCGAAATTAAAGTTGAAAACAAAAATATCATTGTCATGAAATACCTAATAATTATTTAAACAATCAAAAAATTGTAAAATAAACTAGTTTTAAGAAATCTGTAAACATTGTAATGTGTTATTAAATCTGTTAAATAAAATTGGCTCCTCCCCAACCCCTTTCCTTCCCCTAAAACTGTTGATAACTAATGGTGTGATAATTTAGTTAATCTAGTTTCTTGCAGATGGAAGGAAGAGTTCGACCCGGCATGCTTCTGGGAGTTAACGTTAACGGTAAACGCCGCAGTGACTTTAATATGTACTAAACATGTTCCTTTCCCACCCCCTCCCCCTCCCAGTTAATGACAAGATAAACTCCTTTAAACAACAATGTTTAATATGATGAGACGTAAACCGAGAGATAACTAACTGTTCACCCCTCTGCCTCCAAGTAACAATATAAAATAAACACATGTTAATATAAGTAATAATATACAAGACAAAGTATGTGTTTCGTTCAGTATAATCTGACGATGCCAATACAGTACAGTGCTCACCACTAGACGCTGAAGTAAACAGTATACTTTGTCACTAGGAGATAACTTTAGCGCTTAATCATGTGTTCAATTCAATATAAATAAAACTAATTAAACTTTATTTTAAGTTGGTTCGATTTTATTGTTTAATGTTTCAAGTGTATGGATTTCAGATGTGTGTCTCCCCTGTCTCACTGTCTGTCTCTTTCTCTTTCTTTCTCTGTCTCTTTCTCTCTCGTACTGCGGCATGGCTTGGTCGCATGGGTTGGCCTGGATTTCAACATTATGCTCGACTCCATCAGCATGCGACGGCACTGGCGACAAATAATACAGACAACTATTTCAACAACTTGTTATTACTCTATTGTGTATTTATAAAGTTATTCATCAGACAATCAACTCTGATAAACGTAACACGTAATTCGTTGAGTATCAGGTAGATTTCTGCATGTTTTCCGGTGTTACAATATTTTAACAGTGCAGTTGGTTCATCTATTCAAATTTTCATTACAATTTTTAATAATCAAGCTCAGGAATTTATTGAACTTTTTTCCTCAAGTATGATATTACGAAATAAATGTTAGACAACATTTTTGCACTTATCTGTTGATTTATGTGGAGATACAACCATCCGTTTGTTGTTCAATGTTTTTTGCCCCATTAACTCATTCTCATCTTCTGAGTAATTTTGTTGTAGTTTGCCACCCCAGATTTGCTTTGAAGCTTACAATATTTAAGTAGTACATACCCCAAACAAACTACCGTTGCAGCTTTTTAGTGATAATTTTTTTAGTAATCCAGCACTAGTAACCGCATCGATGTACTTAAATGTTAGATACATTTAATTCTCGATAACTCAGTGCGATACATTGGCATCTGACGCCACGCTTTACAAGTAAAGATAAAATGTATTATTACCGTTAGAAGGCTGTTAACTGCACGAGTAGGAAGGCACTGGTTCTGTCGATAGCAAACATTGACGTAGTTGCCGCAGAGCTCTACAGATGGCTCTGGCTGTTCAATTCTGATATAATTCTTTCATCCCACATCTTCTTTCGCCCTAAAACAACCGTTTCGAAATCAGAAAGCCTATTGTTAAAACTTAAGTACTAATTTTAATAATGTTGGCCTCCTCATCACATATAAACATGAACATAATCACACAATCACGATTTCTGCTTGCTAGTGGGTCTTCGCATGTTAGTTGCTTGCGCCCGCACGTCAGTGGCATGTTCATTATGGTTTTTAGTGATCGTTTCCATGTTCTAAGATTTGTTTTCTGGTCCTGCAGGTACATATTTTAACTGCATAATGTTCATGGTTGCCTCCTCCGTGGTGTCGACCATCTTAATCCTCAACTATCATCACAGAAATGCAGACACGCACGAGATGTCGCCTTGGGTAAGATTGCAGAAACAACAACAATAACAAGTTGGTTACTAATACAGAGCGTCCCATACTACTGATCAAGTATTTAAGAAAGAAGTAATTCATCACATAGAATTCAATAATAATTCTAATAACAAGTGTTCTATAAGACTTTATTTTTATAAATCTCGTGGTTCATTTTTATAAATCTCTTATCATAATTTTCTCATCAACAACAAACAAATTATGAATATAAGTGAAAAGTATTTAATGCTAAACTTTCAAAACGTACTTCAATCCTAAATTAATAAATTTAAACTTTTTTACACGTAAAGTGTTGAACGTTTTTGACAAGGCAGATTTTGAAGCTATGCGTTAAACAGTACATTAAATTCCAACTGCTTTTTAACTTCAACACTAAAGGTTCATACTTGTAAATGTTCATATAACCTCAAAGTTTCAAAAATATTGATTTTACCGTATCGTTAAAAATTACTTACTAAAACCAAGATCCTATGGGGTGGAAGTTAAAGGTAGACGTTCCTCGTTGCTCATTGTTGCTCACTAAAAATAGGGATTGCTTGCTTATTCAGGTCCTTTGGGGCTCCAAGTTCACGACGACAATAGGGGGAGGGGGGGGGGGGTGACTGAAATTCGACATGGTTATTTTTTGCGTGTGTTCTACTTGCTCCGTGGTTTCGGGGCCATTTCAAAACCATTTACCCGAAGCTTTAACAAATAAAAACATAGTCGCGAAGAACAGGTCACTTGCCCCAGCAGAAGAGCTACCTACAAACAGCTTAGAAGCTACAGCCCTTACCTTAACGGCCTGCTCTTTCGCCTCATTTCTAAGAGAAGTACGAAGAAAACCAACTGAAAAGACTTGAATTTATCCAATGTGTTAGAAAGAAATAGGATTGATTAGGTTACAGTTATTTTTTAATTTTATTTATATGTAAATTTATTTTTAGTTTATTCCAGGAGAGATGGAACTATTTGTAGTCTTTAATCCCCAGGTGAAAACAAAACATGTTAACTTTTGGATACTATATTATTTCCTAGTAGCAGTAAATATTATTTGGCTAAATCTTCATAAATTAATCTACAATAATTCTTGAATTCTTGTGTAAATTTTTATTTTAATTCCACTTAAATTAATTTTATCAAATAAATAAATGTCATGTCCAAATAAATGGACGCTGGGACTGAAAGGGTAAATTGTATCCCTATAATTTAATGGAAATTATATTTGCCTGCCTTTTCCGTCTCTATCATCCATTTGAAGTCTACTAGTAGGAGCCTACAAACATTTAGTAGTTTGTAGCATTGTACCATAGATTAGGCCTAAACATACTCCACAAGGTATAAACCATTATTCCTAAGGTGTATGCTTAATCTATGATTGTACTCTGCTAAGAGAGATCTTTAATTTGATACCAAACTCGACCTAAGCTGCTATTTAATAATTTTGTCTGACTCCTCATGGGCCGCCCCCCTTAAGGGATAAAAAAGTGATAATAGCTTAAAAGAGTAGACATTTATGGCTACTATTTATATACCAAGTCTTATTACTTTATCTGTAATGGTAAAAAATCAATTCTTCCGTTCCGGGACATTTCAACCACACTGTATACCGGGTGTCCCAGACCGCCCGTACACCACTTTTAAAATATATGCTCTATTCTTTGATGAAAATTTCAAAAATGTTTTTTTTTACCAGAAGTAACCTATCAAGACCGTGTCATTAATTTTAAAAATGAACTCCCACTTTTTGTGGTCCTTTTGGATTCTAGACAAAATTTCAAGACTACTTAACATTTAATGTGTATTCGTAATCTTAACGGTTTGGGATATAATGGCGGTGGAAGTTTTGTTATTTCCCATAAGAATAACATGAAATTTTCATATCCATTAACATTTAATATTTTTCCTTTAACATAACTGTCTAAGCATAACAATATCTTATAACCTTATTATAAATTATATTTCATCATAAAGTACTGATTTAGACGTAATTAATTTTAGTTTTCTACACATTTAAAGTAGTCTTCGTCATAAGAAAGATTTATGTAAAAATGAAATAGTTTATGACAAAACTAATAATTTGTGATGCTAAAGTGTTTAAAAGAAGAAGCTAAGGAATTTTTATGCCATGCCTTTTTAGTTTAACGGCAAATTTACAGAGATAACCGATGTGAAATTTAGTACCATGTTATTCTTATAAGGAAAAAACAAACTTCTACCTGAATTATCTCCAAAACCGTTAGGATTAGGGGTACACGAGAGAGATCTTATTTTTATTTTAGCGTTTATCTTTTTACATATACTGGCTCAGGTGCTCTGCACCGCAGAATTTTTTTCCTATTCTTAAAACCTGGTGGCTGGCTAAATTAGCCATACGATGTATATATTTTTTATCCATTTTTAAAAGGTATTAGGGGTACACGTTAAAGGGTGTACGTTAAGATTTTAAAAGGGGTGTACGGGTGGTCTGGGACACCCGGTAGAAAACTCCAATCAGGAGAACTAGTATAGATAGGAATGAATCATTTTTTAATTTTATACTAAAAATAACACCTAGACGCGGAACACGATAACTCCGGCAGTGCACGGAAAGGGGCCTTAATTAACATACCGTTTTATGAGAGAAACTGCTTTGCGCGCTTATTTATTTTGATGTTAGGGTTTTGTATTTCTTTTGAAAAACACGTTTTTAAGACCGAAAATCAAGCCGTTGGTGGAGGGGCTGTAGCTCCCTCTCTTCTACCAGGGCAAGTGACCTGTACTTAGCGACCATTTTTCTACCTGTTGACCATTCGGGGCAATGGACCAGTTATGAAATGGCCCTTATAAAACCGTGGGGCAAATTTGATACACCACTCCTCTTTGCTCATAGGTGCTTACTAAGAAAAGTTTTGCAAGATTTCATTCAAATCTCTGTCTACTCTTATTTCAATGTTTCAATATAATTCTTACGGAGGAGAAGATTTCCTTGCTCTTCACGTGCGATGCCGTTCAAATATACCTTACTCATTTAAGAGTATAGGATAATAAGGATATCACAAGTATTTGTAAAGCAATGTTATTTTTATTTTTTTTAATAAATTTGAAAAAATAATAATGTTTCCACTTAAAAAACTAAAATTCAAAAACCGTTTATAATGAAGAGCCTGTATACAATATGAAAAATATGATTCATAACTTGTGATAAGTATATCACTAACCTGGGATGAAATTTCACCTTTCCTCTAGACTTTTGAGTATTTCTTGTTGGGTAATTGTTTAAAAATACGTTTTATTACCTCGAGATGTAATACAAATCGTTGTATTTGAAAATAATTTTCTCTTTGCAATTCAATTTCGTATCACTCCGTACTACGATATATGATAAACCTTGTTACTACTGGTCTAAGTTCATTTAAAGATTCTTAGAAAACACTATTTTTAAGCTATCGAAACCATGTACATCCGATGTTTTTTTACATTTATGGCAGATCACAAGAAAAAATATTAAATTCTCGTTTCTACTTTTTTTTCTAGTCACCTGCTTCTCGTTGATCAAAAGTCTAATATTGATTCAAACAGAACTAATCTTTACTTTCAATCAAATTGAGCTAAAATTTAAATATTTCAATAAATTATTAAATTTTTCCGCTTGAGAACGTTTTACCGCTGGAGGTAAGATAATATAAATAATGCCTTTTCAATTGGCCATTCTTTTTTAATTTCCAGGCAGTTAAAATTCGATTTGTAATACTTTTTAAATTTATATCAAAATTATATTATTAACTATAGAACGCTTCTACCTTGTACCTCCATCTTCATATTTTGCCCACAGTACAGGCTTGCTGGCGTCAAATTCTTACAAACTACAACTAACATACAAATAAACATGTATTTAAAACAACTAACATTTGGCTATGTAACTCCCAGCCAAACAAAGCCACACTTTTTTCTACTTTTATAGTCAATGGTTAAATTTTTGCTTCAGTAGTTATTTGTTTGATTTAAAATAACACCTGATGTACTTTTTTTTTATTATGTTTACCACACGGTATATTAGGTATAACTTTTTCCTAGGTGATAAAATTAGTTTGAATTCACATTTCAATTTCAGAAAATGACAACACAACCATTATAATTAATCAATTCCTCATAACATATAACTACATTCCTTAAATATATATATATATATATATATATATATATATATATATATATATATATATATATATATATATAATATATATAGGCCTATATAATATATATATATATTAAATCCCTTTATATACAAAAATTTGAAATTTTTTAACGAATAAATATTTTTAAACAAGAAAAATCTTTAAATATTAAAATAAAATTTGTTTTAAAGTAACCAAATGCGGTTCTGGGAGTTGTTTTGAAGTTTTCTGCGTTGATGCTAATCCATTTAATGTGTAAAACCATTTTCATAGTAAAGTCAGAAAATAGGGCACTATGGGGAGGGGGAAGGGGTGACCCGGATATCCCCACCCCTGAGCCCCCAGCCCCCTAGAATACCCCCCCCCCCCCCCACTACCATGAGCCCCCCCCCACCTAGGTCGGCCGTATTGATCCTCCGGCCGACTGCAGCATTGGTCCTAACACAGACGATATTGTAGCAACACTGTTACCAGTTTTCTTCTCATATAAAAAAATAAAAAAAATATTATTATTTTTTTATAATTGTATTAAAATTTATTTTTTTATCTAAGAAACTGACAATATTTTGTAAAAACAGCTTCGAGAAATATGGATTTATTAGAGTATTAGACGATTCATTTACATATCTTAAAACCCATCGAAATAACTGGAAATAAAGCACTGGAAATAAATGTTTCGAAATAAATCCAACTAAAAGTAAAAAAATTCAGTTTTTATTAAATTTTTTCATTTGCGTAAAAAGAAATTTTGGTAAGGCTTAAAACTACTTAAGGTATTTAAAACACTTATTCATATCTAT
Organism: Neoaliturus tenellus; assembly: GCA_030545055.2. Taxonomy (NCBI): domain Eukaryota; kingdom Metazoa; phylum Arthropoda; class Insecta; order Hemiptera; family Cicadellidae; genus Neoaliturus; species Neoaliturus tenellus. The sequence goes on along the minus strand of CM061533.1, from coordinate 53,212,232 downwards.
ACTACGATCATCCATCTTCATACATTATAAACATTTCAATAAATTACAAAAAAACACATTTATATTTTCAATTTAAGTAATTCAAGTTAGCTACTAGCAAAAACATAATTAAATGAAAACAAACATAAATAATAATTTTTATTAGAAAATATAGTATACCCAATAGTACATGACAATTTTGAAAACACTGTTTTAGAGTTTATCTCAAGATTCATTTACCATGGAAACATATGAAAGCACAAGTTAGGATATAAACGTTCAGAGAGTGGGGGGAATACTAAAAACTAATTTAAAATGTATCGTTATCTACTAAATAAAAATATGCCACAAATTCCACAAACATATGTAAGTTAAATAGTAATTTATTAAATAGAAACCCAATATCTACTACGAAGATTCCTGTGTGGTAGATTGAATAATCCGAGTTTTTACACTGAATAAAATAAAATAAAGTAAGAATGAGAATTAAAAACTAATATATAAAACACTTCATTGCAAGGGAGGGCCAAACGATTTATAGGTTGTTTGAATTATAAAGCGTTAGAAGTATTAAAAATTATATAAATTTATAAAGAATTGATAAAAAGTACAAGTGTGTAGGTACCTTGTGCCTCGCGACTGCATTTACTTGAGCCATAACCGAGAGCAAGTCCTGCCTTCATGGGAGTTGACGCGCCAAGGGAAACCTACTATAAACTGATGTAATAGTTAGGTTTCTGTAATCAAATTAATTTCAATATTTTGAATGTCATCGATAGGTTTCTTAAAGTAATATTAATTCAATTATCGATTTCTCTGAATAATTCATGATAATAATAAATCGATAGTAATTCATCCACTTTTTATATTTATTATTCATCTTTAAACATTTTCATTTTTGTTTATTACATTATTTTAAACTAATTTATCGAATGATCAATACATTTTCTCAGAAGTCACATTTATTTTCACACTTATCTCGTATTTAATTTTAACAATCACTTATTTCTTTTTACTTCTAAATTTAAAGAAAGTGGTATACTTTTTTTTAATATAAGAACTTATTTTCTTTTTAATTATATTCAGGCGATACCAATTTTCCTTGGGTTGAGGCGTTGAACAATAACTTTGACTCAAATATAGCTTATTGCAGAGCTCAAGTATACTCATATCGCTAGATTTTCAAATTTATTTCACATATCTACATTTTACATATCTTGTCCAATTTAATAACAATAAATAGATTTGATATCATTGGGATTTTATCAGATGTATATTCAAATAACTAATGAATTAAATAAAAATTAACTTTACACCATGAATTTCAGTTTAAACCTAA
>CM061533.1:51939945-51962682 GCA_030545055.2 Neoaliturus tenellus | reverse complement strand
ATTTTAACCTTTTAAATTGTTAATGTGAACAAATTTCATAATTTTTTAACTAAACTTAAAGTTGTTCTTTATTTTTATAATTTCGTTATTTTAATACATATTATTGTATTTCTGAAACTTTATTAAATGATTGCAAATGTAAGAATCTGCACCGTTACACTCCATAGAAATAGTACAGTACAGAAACTCTCTTATATTTTATACTTTATCTCTAAAATTGATCTTTTTAATTTATTTCATGATAAAGAAACAATTACAAACTAGTTGTTGAAAAGTGAATAGCCCCTACATAAAAGACACTTTACCTTTTTGTATGGGTGTATGTCAGTTTTATTTATGTAACGTTTTGATATAGATTGGATCTAACTCTAAACCTGTTACTATCTAACTTATTCTTTAATGGTAAAATAAAAAAGGCAACTGCAGAACTAACTTCACCAAGCTGAATCAAAGAATGGATTGTGAAGTAAGTGCTACATCTTATTAGTTACCAAATCAGTTTGCAAATAAAAAATATTAGTATTTACGTTTTTTCATCTTTTTCTTATGGTTCACCATTAAAAATTTAGGAGGAAAAAGATTAAAAACAACCAAGTTTGGTGAAGTATTTGGCATCTATCAATCGTCTTATCATCGGTAATTTAGTGATGCAAAGGTGCGGTTTCACATCAATGATATGGAAAAATAGAGACAATTATAAATGACTGTTTATTTCGTTTTATAATATGATAATAAACATTTAACGAGAAAGTTATATTTTGCACGTTACAATACATAACAAAACTTTAATCTTAACCTTAGTGGAGTAAATGTAATGATGGACTTACTAACCAATCGTCCAACGTTTTTACTTGAACGTTATTACTGAAAAATAAAATTAATAAATGTATATGAGCTGTAAGAAATGTTGATATACATTTAATACACATCATTAGGTACATTATTTGCAGTGACAACTTTTATTTTTATTCACAATAGTATAAATTTGTATAACCCAAGTTAGTAGAACGTTACTAGGATATACAATTTCGAAACAATATTTTTAATCAAATTACAGTATCATCAAATTGCATTACAGTATTCAAGATGTAATATAATATTTTTGTGTAATAGTAGAAAACTACTAGTTTTTCCAGGATTGGCAATAGCTAGTTTTCATTTTTAAGCTAAGTTTACATGTGAGAGTTTTTTTTTACTCTCGGAGAGTTTTTGTGAGTGATACGCGTCGTCTAATTGGGGCTGTGAGTTAGCTCGCCGACACTATCTGAGAGTAACTAATTCTCTCTGAAAGCTCGACCTTGATAGTTTAGCGATGTCATGTAATTGGAAAATTTTTCTGTAGTGTAAACACTTTTGCGAGAAACTCCTGAGAGTACCAATCTCTCCGAGGGTTAAAAAACTCTCACGTATAGACCTAGCTTTTAGGTTAACCTTAATTAAATGTATGAGTTAAAAACGTCATAATTTTAATAAAAAAAAAAAAAAACAATTTTTATGGTGTTTATTACTAGGAATATATTATTGCAAATTATCAGTTAATATTGTTGTGTACTTACGAAAGAGGGTAGGTTATATAAAAAAGTCTAAAACCATTGGAGATTGGTTGCTCCATTCCAGAAGCAATTCATTCCTGTTTGTTTCCACCTGAGCAGTTCTCCTCTCGAAAAGTCTCAGGGATCTCAAAAGCAGTGGCTTGAACCCTACATTTAGCCTCACAGTAATCACCGAAAAGAGCCTTAATAGTTGTTTTGGCAGTCTCGAGTGCCAATGAATATCCCTTATTATTCACTGCTGGCACCAAATACCTAAGCTGAACACACTAAGTCCACCATCTCTCTGCTGGGTAAACAGCAAATGGTTTTTGTGCTTTGGGGAAAGTGATAGAAATTTCTTATGACGATTCTTGATTCTCGATCCAGTCTGTCCATTGCCGTGAAGCTTGGATGGTGAGCTATCAGGAGATGGTAATAACCCGGGAGAACGTACCCAGTAAGCAGCTTAAGTTTCTTCTTAGATTTTAACTTGAATCTGGCCCATCTCTTCGCAGCTTGTAGAAGGTCTATTCCTGCCCTACCACTTATTAGGTCTTCCTCTACCAAAAATACATACAAGTTACCTAAATTTCTCTCCTGCCTCAATCCTCTACATAACGTTACCCACAGCACTAATCTCAGGAGAGGTGGTGATCCAAGATTTGCCCTTTCTCCAAATTCCAAAAACACCGCACTTGCCGACGTTGAGCTGCATCCCAAGATCATCACGGAAGTCAACCACCTGATCAATCAAAGTCTGGAGGTCAGAATCATTGGCCGAGCACCATGTCGGATGCGAAGGCTAGCACATGTAAGTCATGTTCACCTATTCTGAAACCTATTCCAGCGTCCTCTAGTTTGGATAGGAGTGGATTCAGCACGACATTGAACAGCAATGGCGATATGTGGTCACATTGTTTGACTCACCATCTGATACAACAACAAAGCCAATCCTTGAAGGTTGCTGTAATGTTCTCTTGTGTTTTCTTTATCAATTTCCAGTAGATCAAGGACGTACCCTTGACCACCAGAGTTATGTAGTTTGATTGGTGGGGTACCAAATCGAAGGCTTTGTTCAGATCTAACCCTGCCCCCCAACCTCCGATTTCCTACCCTGCAGAATAGCCTCCTGTGGACATCTGTTGTTAACAAAACATCCATTACCCGGTAAAAAGCCTTTTTGTATTGAAGAAAACTAAATTGTTTGTCTTCGTCTGTGTTCTATAACTCCACATTATGCCTTTTATAGAAGTCTGACCATTGTAATTGGTCTCCATCCTCCTGGTTTTGACTGATATTTTTCCTCCTTAGGGATCATGTAAGTAAAGTTCTCACGCCACTGTTTTGGGTAGTAGTCCTTTGCCAGGATTACTTTGAAAATTCCAGCCAAAGTTTAGTAAATCCAGGCATTAGAAGTAAGGTGCCGCTTTCTAATACCATCTGGACCTGGTACAACCGTATACTTAGCTCTTTTGATCCTGTTTTTATCTTCCGATGCCAAGATTGGGTTGATTTGAGTGACTTGAACAACAGGATCGACCTGGGTCGACCTTTGGGTGGATCAATGCCTTGTTAACCAAGCATGCAACCAACCATGTTGAGAAAATCTAGTTCAACTAACCTTCCTAAAGTTTTTTTAAAGAATTATCGAGTGTTTGAACAACTCTTCCTTTTATAATGCGGTGGCCTATTCCTATTTCTATTTCCAGGCGGAACATAATCCTCAATCTCCAGTAGTTTGGCAGCTAGTTGAGCCGTGAAATCGTCAAAACAATCCAGAGAACAATCATCTGCTAACCAGGCCTCTCTCAGCTGAATTGCAGTGAGGTGGGAAATCTCAAGGGAACACAACTCCTCCATTGGGTTTCTTGCCCAATTATCTTGCTCCATTGCTTGAAACTCCTGGTCCTGGACAGCTTTAAGTAAAACAGAACGAGGGGGTCCGCGTTGTTCAAAGGCTCATGCTCCGTGCCTTAAATACGTTCATGTCGTGTGTACTCACGTTATGTTGACACACTGAGGCTAGCTCAATCAGAATATTTGAATATTTGTGATTTATCTCTTTGCTGCTATTTCAAGTTTTCAAATAAATTATTTTAAAAACACTGTAGCTAAGCCAAATGATGAAGCTACATAACAAGTGAAGAAGTCCATTTGATTTCAAATCATATGCCGGAATATAATTTTTTTTAATACTTAAATAATGTCAAAAACGTTAAGCTCATCAAAAGATAAGACTGGGGTTTGCACCTTTCCCCGTCAAAACATTAAAAAATGCCACTTTCACAAATACACCCAAAATAAAAATAGAATAACCGTTTTCAAGAAATACACACGAAAACATTTAAAAATAATGCATGGTGTTTATTAATAATTCATCAGGGTTTAAAAACGGTTTATTGACTTTAATGCTAAACAAATATTGATACAAACTACATCAACAGGAAGAAAATTTCTAAAAAAAGTTTGTTATACACCCCTCCAAGTGCTCATTGTGCCGTCCTTGAGATGTTTAAAATTGATGATGTACTTTTTCCTAAACACCTGCTAGGATCGGTAGGTTAATTGATTCTACGACAATGTGAATTTGTTCAAGAAGCTCTCGAAAGTGTTTGAATCATTGGAGGTATACAAACTTTGTCATTTGATCTTCCAATCCACCTCTGAGGTAGCCTCTTCTTTTTGAAGCTACCAACTTCACAGTGCCAGTAGGGAAGATCCTTACAAAGTAAAGAAATACCTTACTTGCTTTGGTGTGTCGGAGGATTCCTCCTAAAATGTCTCTGAACCTCACTCTGAACTTGAGTCATAGTGAAAAACACGAAATGTTTTTCTTGCATTTTTATAATTTTGAAAATCTTAGGAACTGTCCTATGAAAATGGCTAAAAATGAGTACTGAACAGGTGATAATGAAACATGAAAACATGCTCTTTAAGCACATGTTTAAAATATTAATGTGGGATAAGTAATAAGTGAGATACATGCTCTTAAAACCTGATTAATCATTTATAAACACCCTGTATCCTATACTATAATACGAGCAATGTCTGAAGAGATGTGTGTTCCATGATCTCAAAATCTAGCGGGTAGATTTTGCTTAAACTTTGCATTTAAGAGTTTTTTGACCCAAAAATAAGTTTAGAAACAGCCTCAATCCTAGGAAAAATCAAATTTGGTCCAAATTTAAGTTTAAAAATCGTAATTTTTAACATTGGTCTTATGGGTTACTATTTTGGTAACGAAATAACAACTAAAAGTAAACAAAAGGTAAAAGAACGTTAATTTTCAGCAGTTTTTTAACAGCTGTTATCTGTGAAGAGTCTGGTGTAGATTTAATAGCTTGATTACCATAACACTAACAAAAGTGAATAAAAACCAACGAGCAGGGCTCGGTTAACCTGGTACTTACTAGATAAACTGATGTGTTCTCATTTCTTCATCCTGCATATTGTGTTTATGTATAAGATTAAATAGTATGAGTCTTGTCAAATTTAGATTACGACTGGTTACTTGGTAGTTTTCTGCATGTGTACTCATCGATTAAGTTAATATTGTACAAGATAAGTCCAATAACTACAATAAGTTAATTGTCCTTTACCTACCATAAATAGATAATTGAATGTTTTAAATAAAACTGTTACAAACAATGTTGAAACATACACACTATTACTTAACTTTCAGGTGATGCAAGGAAAAGTTTCGATTAAGCTTTTTTTGGTGATATGCTTAATCTTGGTAAGTACGATATAATTAGTTTAAACTGTAGACCCATAATGAAAATTTTCAAACATTTTTCCCATATTAATATATACTTTGTATTAAAATGTAATATTGTTTTATAGAAGTTATTGATCGCAGTTTTTTATTTTTTATATACAAAAGCATTAGTTTTTTTTTTTCAAGTCTTAAGAATATTTGAAGCTGCTGATAAATTTACAGGTTTTCATAAACTATTATCGCTTTCCCTAATGGCTTTTAACCAACCAAATAAAAGTGTTTTAATACAAATACATGCTTATATTTTAAACTACTACCAAATGACTAATTTTTCCTACAACTAAGAATATTTATCAACCTTTTTTTCAAAAATAGCTAGCAGGGTTGATGATACTTTTGGTTTATGTAAATATTTGTTGCACTCACTATGGGTTTTCGTATCATATGAGGTTATACTTTATTGACCATTTGTCATCTAAGCCTATATATTATCGTATTTTCTTTAATTAATTCAATTTTTTATGAATTAACATTATTTTTCCAAATTGATGCAAAATTATGATGCATGTAAAACACTTATTAGCCTTGCTTCGCATCGGACATATCTATCTATATATTAATACGCAAGCATGTTTCATTTCCTCCTTTTTTCTCAGCTTGTGGGCATCGTAGGAGAAATCCGGAATACCGTTGGACAGGTTTTGTGCTGTAGATGAGCAGAATCACATTCTCATTCCATCGGACCCAAGGGCTACGCCCTACAGGCTTTCAAAGTTTCAATGTTATTCTTATGGGAAAAGGATAATTGATTGAATCTATAGTCAGCTGTTGTTATAACAAATGCTAGCTAATCATGGAAAACAGATGTTCACTTATAAAACATTTTAAAACCAATAATTGGCTCAATATCAAATCAACTTTTGGTCGAATTTCGACCAGTGGGCGATCCCTAGTATATATAATTCCGTAAGCGAATCGGTCCCCACGAAATATCTCGAGTTAGAAAAAAGGTAGAGTAACGTATGATGGCTCATTTTAAAGCTTGAGGTCCAAGGACGCAAGGAAAAATACTAGAATTCCCAAAAAATACCTGGGCTTCGCCCCATCGGACCTTGAAGTTCCAATGTTAATCTAAAGGGAAGAAAATTTTTAGACCTACACGTGTGATTAAGCAGATGTTCCAGTGTTTTATCATAAACTCAGCTGGTTATTGAGCAGATATTTTGAGTTAAGATAACCACATAGTTATAACTTTTGTTAATTGGCAATGCACTATAAAAAAGGAGAACACTAATAGTCATGAACCGATTACGGATTCTCAGGAGATTTCATCTTCATGACCCCATCTATGTCATTAAGGAAACAGGAGTAGAATGATTTGTATAATCACCATAAAAATAAAAAATAAACTTGGTTTAGACGTGGAAAGGTTGGTATAATGGTTAACTGTCTTTCCGTTAATCCATAGGGACGGGGAGCTTTTCATGTAAATGATAGTGTGCTAAAACTAACAATGTATCAATCGTTCTACTTTGGACAAGAAGGCATAAGGGGCACGGTGGGTGAATGGGCGACATATGTGGGCAGGGGAGTACCGTGGATGTGGGGGCTTGGGGACACGAGGGTTGTCGGAGGCATTGGGATTAGGGGGCATAAGGAAATAGGGTGCACGGGGCAATAGTGGGCATGGGGTAAGGGGGTATGGGGGCAAGGGAATGGGGGAAAAAGGGGTAGGGTCTACTAGAGACATTGGTGGCACGGAAGTTGGTTGGGAATGGCGGGCTACTAGGGAGGAATGAGGAACGTAGGGGAACGGGGGCCACGGGGGCTGCGGGCATGTGGGAAGGGAGAATGGGGGGCACAGGGGCATAGGGGGTATAGGAAACACGGATTTGGAGAGGTGAACGGAAGCACGGGGAGTGTGAGGGATTGAGGGGCACAGGGGTCCAGGGTGAAGGAGTGTACAGTATTAATGGGCTTATGTTGTATTAAAATATTTCATTTATTTGAGTTAGAAACTCATCATGAACATGTTTAAGGCTAAAATTATTTATACCACGTTCGGTAGTATAATAGTGCAATATTTATTTCCACAATAAAGACTACTGTATTTTAATAAAGGGGAAATTATTGGTAATGTACTGATCTGATACCGCCAAAAAGGGTTCATCAAGATTAGTAAATATTTTATTAGAAAACCCAAACGTGTAAATTCACACTACAGCTTGAGAAAAATACAGTAATACTGTAAGGAGGTGATGGATTGAAACTTATTTTTGGAGACATCATCATTTTCATTTTTAGGGGCCTTTGCCCCTACACTCCACTAGTGTATTTAATGATAATATTACTTTCTTCAAAGTACATTACTATTAACAGAATCGCTTTAAGTGTCGCATTGTATGTTAACTTGTCGAATCATGTTGATATCCTATACATTTAAATACGGTAAAGATGAGAAACATTTAAATGGTAAGTTATCATTACAAGAGAATAAAAGAGATGGTGATTTTTTTAATAACATGATATAAAGTGAGCATTCCATTCTCAAAGACGAAGTTTGAAATTCTAATTTCTCAAAACAGTTCAATCAAAAAATATCCGTCAATATGAAAATTTTACTGTTTTAAAGGTAATTTTTAGCTACCAACATTATACCCGGAATAATTTCAAATTCAAGTTTAATTTGTTTGTGTCAACGATGTACCTATTTTGTAACAAGTAGGCTATATTGAAAACTAAATTGAGAAATAAATTTAGTTTGCAAGGATTATTCAGGCAGGGACTTGAACAGGTAGAAAAAACCGTTTTGTAATATTATGCATCATACGACTTCAAATTAGGATCAAGGAATGAGTGCATTAAATTCGCTTTTTCATACAAAAGTAGAATAATTAGTGATATAATACACCTGCATTTAAGAATGTAAGTGGTGTATCGTGTGGTGAACAGGATATTTTTTCTAATCTAGCCGATGAAAAAGACCGCGTTGAAGAGGCAGAAAGATACAAAAGTCAAAGACAAAGTCTAAACATCTTTATTCCATTAACAGTGATCTAGATACAAAATAATACAGTATGAAATAAAACCGAAATAGACATAGCCTGTGCGTGGGAATAAGTAATTTAGTCTATACAGATAAGATTTAACTATGCATTTTTTTCTAATATACTGTATGTTTTATATGTAGATTTTTTTATTATAATTAACGAAGTACGAGGGCTATTTAATAAAGACTGACAGTGGCGTACGTGTAAAAAAGCAAAATATAATAATGTGGTTTTATCAAGTTTAAATGAAACATTGAAGAATTAGCAACAACCAAATCAGCTGTTAACATTTCAGCATGTTTGGTTTGTCATGATAACCAATTTAATAAACAGTTGAAAATTTTTCCCTCTAAAGTTTTATAAGGCTGTTTTTGTGAGCAAAGATATGCGGTAAAGTTTTGGGTCAAAACTGGAGAAATGTGCTACGGATACTTACAGTGAATTGATGAAAGCTTATGGTAATGATGTAATGAGTAATGAGAACCTGTTTAGGTGGCATACAGACTTAAAATATAGATGGGAATCATGTGATTTAGAAGGTGGGCCTGGAGCCCCCTGTTTCTACCCTTACCGAAGAAATAATCAACACTGTGGGTTTTATGATTCACAGTGACCCACATTTGACTATTAGACAGCTTGTTGTAATGCAATTTTTTAATATCAATTCTTAGTGTCCATACACTTATATGCATGATCATAAGAAGCGGTCAGACCTCGTTAGAGGCTGGAAACAGCATCAGACAATGCTCATCCCAATGTTGCCAATATAGTGCTTCAGTTTCTTGCCAAAAAATTAATCGAAACTGTGCCGCACCTACCTTACAGCCCTGACCTGACTCCATATGACTTTTGTCTGTATCCTCATTCCAAAAATGAGCTTAAAGGCAAGCGTTTTATAACTGCTACTGCGGCTTTTAAGACTTTAGAGGCGACTTTGAAGGTTCTGCCTAAAGATGGCTTTCAACACGTCTTCAAGGAGTGGCAGAGGCACTGAAACAAGTGTGTGGCTTTAAATGGCGACTACTTAGAAGGAGATACCAGTTTTTAAAGATATTGGGAGAGTACTGTCATTCTTTATTGAACAGCTCACGTAATTTAAAAGAAAACAAAAGACAGAATGGCTACAGAAAAAAACCAAACGTTGTATAGGTAAATAGATCCTAGCATCCTATTTTAGTTGATATCACCAGATGCGCTTTCCTTCTTCCTTACCCCTCTACAACACGAACACTTGCTCACTCCCCTATGACATGTAGTTTGAGATAATGATATTTTCAATATTGGCACTTCCAGTGTTATGAAGTCATAACTTTTAGTTTATATGTTGATAGCTTACCAGAAAAACAATCTTTATGATTATCTGGCAGCTTACGGTAAATTATATAAGCTACAAAAAAGGAATTGGTGGTCAAGAATGTTTTAACAAATTTAATAAATTTTGTAGCCAAAGTAGCGTGCATAGTCGAATATTAGTGTGTAGGGCATTCAAATATGTTATTAAAATTCTTAAAAATGTAGGTAACAGCTACTCTAACAAAAAGCTGCCGTACATCTAAACTCGTGTCTCCGCATCCAACACCTCGAACGAGTAATGCCGACACTTTCCTAAGGCAGCTTTGAGAATTTGAGAGTAGTTCTGTAAGCTACCCCCACATTATGTAACCTCCTTCTAGAAGTGAATGGGCATACGCGTAGTAGGTAATTTTACTTAAGTCTAGGTTCAGAATTTCCCCTAATTGTTTGAAAGCGTATATCAATTTCCTAAGTCTGTTATTCAAATAAAATATATGATCCGCCCAAGTCAGTCTATATTCAATTACTACCCCTAGGTATTTGTATGTGGCTACTAGCTCCAGAGATTCACAACCAAACGTAAAACTATAAACATCTCTGCAATAATGTAACTTAATTTAACTTATTTGAGTATCACTGATATCTCTAAGAGCTACGGGCATGAATTTGGATTTGGATATGTTCAAGGAAAGTAAATTTTTATCAAACCATTTCTTGACAAGTGACAAATCTCGCTCAGCCTTCTTTATAACTTCGTCCCAATGTAAAAAAGCCTTCTATGTAAAAAAGCAGTGCCATCGGCAAAAGTGATAACTTACTGGAAATTCCGAGAAATTCGAGACAGGTTGTTTATGTAAATTAAACATAAAATAAGGCCCACCGTACTTCCCTCCATTACCCTCACAACACAACACAAACAAGATTAAAATTACAAGTTTTTTCGGACTACGAGACAGAGAGCCACACAAAAAAAATTTCTGCTTAAAGTAGATGATAACATATTCATAGCGGAATATATCAATAATAGTACCATCTATATCTCTAAAAGGCAAAGCCCTCACTCACTCACTCACTCACTCATCTCTGATTCTCCAACTTCCCGACTAGCTAGAGTGCTGAAATTTGGTATACTCATTCTTTAGGCTCAAAATAGGAAAGTCTGACTATTTTCATATTAATATTCACAAAGGGCTACGCCCTAGACGTCCTCAAAGTTACCATGTTATTCTTATGGAACATTTTTGTATTCTTACATATGATTATGGAAATTGAATGAAGTTTGTTTACATCTGCCACATGATGATTCATGCAAGAAAATGCTTATAAGCATAGAAGTAGCCAGGTGTAAGATATAATGTTTATTTATGTTTGACATTGTCAAGATTATAGTGATGTACTAATACTTTTAGTCTGGTGTATTAAGTGCAGTTTACTTTATTTCGTATTTTATTACTATATACTTTTTTACTATTCATAGGTACTAACAAACTGTTTTGCTTATTTAGTTTTTGAAGCACTTAAGGGCTCCGCCACACTGGATTTCAAAATTACTTTAGGGCATTCGCGGGGTTGAAATTTTTGACATGGACGTTCGTCTTTGCTCATGGGTGCTCACTAAGAAGCTGTGTTACCATTATAGTTTTCGAATCTAAGAAACGTTTTGCAAATGTAGTTTTGAAGCCCTTTAGGTCTGCACCCCACTAGACTTTCAAATTACTCTAAGGCCCACGGGGTTGAATTATGATGGAGGATTCCCTTTTCTCATGGGTACTTACTAAGAAAAGGGTTTGCAAATGTAGTTTTTAAAGCACTTTAGGACTCTACTCGGGGCCTACGATAACTCGTAATCCCCGCTCTACTCCACTGGATTTCAGAATTACATTAGGGCCTTCACGGGGTTGAAATTTGACATGGAAATTCTTCTTTGCTGATGGGTGCTTACTAAGAAACGGTTTTTCAAATAATATTTGCAACCGTTAAATTATAGTTAAATTATAATTTGCAAAACTATATTATAGTTTTGAAAGTTATTTAGGGCTCTGCCAACAGGACTTCAAAAACATTTTAGGGCCTCATGGGTTGAAATGTGACATGGACGTTTCCCTTAGCTTAAGAATTTCAAAAAGTGTATATTTTGAAATTCTTTAGGGCTCCGTCCCACAAGTTTTGAAAATTACTTTGGGCCCACAGGGTTGAAAGTTGTCATGGAATTTAGCAAATTTACTTTAGGGCTCCACTCTAAAGAACATAAAAATTACCATAAGAGATTAAAATCTAACGTGGATGCTCCGTTTTCCAAATAGGTGCTCACTTAGAAACGGCTTTGCAAATATAGTTTTCGAAGTTCTTTTCCGCCCCATTTAAAAATTCAGGACTTCAAAATTATTCCAGGGGCTTCCCCCACAAATCCTCAAAATTACCATAAATCCTACGGTGTTGAAATTTAACGTTTATGTTCCGTTTTGCTAATATTTGTTTACTAAGAAACTATTTTATAAATATAGGTTTTTATCTTCTCTAGGGCTCCGCCCTACATGATTTTAAAATGACTGTAAGGCCTACGGGGTTGAAATTTGACATGGTTGTTCTTTTTCCCTCAATGGTTCTCATTAAGAAAATGTTTTGCAAAATTCCTTCAGAGCTCAACACACAGTAATTTGTTGTTTCAATGTTATTCTTAAGGAAGAAGATTTTGTTGCTCTTTTAAATTTGTTAAATTGTTTAAATTAGATTTTATTACCTAAAAAATAAATTCAGTCACGGGCGAAGCCGTGACGGGAAACAGATAGTATTTTTATATTATTCAGCATTTTTTCGTGTAAAAGGTGAACAAAGACCCATTTATAAATTAGCATAAGTTATGAACCTTTATGAGCAGTATCGCAAAGCCCTAAGGTTGCTTTAGTTTTTTAAGTTTTAAGTAGTGACGGCTCTTGTCACTATTGCACAGATCACAGTAGATTGTAATAGATCTTAGTAAACTATGTTATCTCGTGAAAAGTTGACAAAGTATAGTCTATGAGTGTCACAGGCAGATTAACATTTAATAGGTAGAAAGATAGACACACAGACATAAACAAAATTTAAATAACATTTATTTTGGCTTTTGTTGGCTATTTATTTAGTTATAAAACCAAAAATAAATAAAATGTCCAAGATCTTAAGTAATGTACAGAAAATGTCTTAATTGTATTCACTACATTATAAAATTGCCCTTAAAGGCTCAAGACATTAATTTAATACTAACTGAAACGTCCTTCTCTCTGTAAGTTGTCTTCCGAAGACAGTTGTACTTCCTTACCACCATTTATAGACAGAGTATAGTGAAAAAAAGAAAATAAAAAAAAGGAAACTAAAGTATTCCTTGGAAAAGTGGCGAACGTATGTTTTTCAAAGTACTCAAGCAATAAATAATATAAAATTAATATATATAGATATATAAAAAAATTCTATTCAGTTCAGTTTTCCCTTTTAACAATTGTAGAGTGCTCTTAAAAATTTACGGGTTTCGGGCATCAAATCTTAAAATAAATATCATATCGGGTAGTTTATTTACTGTGGATTAATTGTTAATAAATTATCTTAATGAAAGACTAATAATTATACAAACTCCTTATAGCTTAGATACAACTTATTAATGTATATTACATGTTTTTTTTTAGGACAACGTAACGAGTGACAACGTTGAAACTGATTCCATATACAATGAAGACGATGGATTCACAACAAATAATTCACAATTTCAAACTCAAGTAAATAAAACTGAAGCATATTTTAATGTAAATATGATGAACGACAACTCTACTTCATTGGCCGAACCAAGATGTATATCATGTCTTTTGCATTTATTTTTCCCTCATGGAAAACCCTCGGATAAGAAACAAGGCCAGCAACAGACACAACAACAGCAACAACAGCAAGAGCAATCACAATCACAAACTATAGTAGTTTATCCTCCGGCACCACCACCATATTATCCATCACCACCACCATATTATCCTTCACCACCACCATATTATCCTTCCCCACCACCATATTATCCTTCACCACCACCGTATTATCCATCACCACCACCATATTATCCTTCACCACCACCATATTATCCTTCCCCACCACCATATTATCCTTCACCACCACCGTATTATCCATCACCACCACCATACTATCCTTCACCACCACCATATTATCCTTCCCCACCACCATATTATCCATCACCACCACCATATTATCCATCACCCCCACCATATTATCCTTCACCAGCACCATATTACCCAACACCAGCACCATATTACCCAACACCAGCACCATATTACCCAACACCAGCATCATATTACCCAACACCAGCACCACATTACCCAACACCACCACCACATTAAACACCTCCATACTATCCACCACTATATTCACCCCCACCACCACCACCGGCAGACATTATATATGTTTAAAACATAATATTTGGATTTTATATAAATTTTCCATTATAAATTATGTTAGTGCGCCAAGTAATAAAATATTGTTTTTGTTTTGAACTACATTACTTTTTAACACTATTTGAACCAAGTAAATAAATTTAATGAGTTCTACATCTTATATCATTGCCACGTCTTATATTATCGATAAAAAACTATATGGACTATTTTCCTAAACAACTTTATTTTTCTAAAGAAAACATTTAAAATAGTTAAAAAGTATTTTTACATACTCTTTGTATAAAGGATGTAATAGTAGGTATATAAATTATTAATATATTATTATAAACCAGGTGATTGTAATATAAGTTTGTTAAGTGATAATGTCAATCAAGCTCATAAACCATTAATCTTTATTTTTTATTGGATTAAATATTATACTTTGTAGATGCTTACAAACAAAAGCAATAGTAAAGTTAAAACACTTTTGAACGAGGTAAAGGTTATAAAATGTTTGATACGACCTTTGCTTCCAAAACTGTTTAAATCTGTAGCGTTTTATATCTAAATTACAGATAACCAAATCTCCAAATCCCCAACCGTCAAGATTATTGCTGAAATAAATTAAATGATATTTGCGTTTAAATATCAACCTTATTTACCATACCTTATCATCATATTAAAATTTATTTAATTGGGGTGAATTAACGAAAGAAATATTTAATCAAAATATTTTTTGCCTTAAAAGATTAAACTATTTAAGTTAAAGGGGTTCATTGAATAAAGACAGTAACTACTTTAGTAAATATATTTATGTTGTTTTAAAACAAAAGGTTAGCCTGAAAAAAATATAAATTCATTTGGGTGATTAATTGAGATAAGTTTTATGTCTATTGCAAATGTTTTATATCCTTATGAAGAAATGGTTGTTAACTTAAGATTTCAATTTTAACAAGTAAGACAATAAATCTAAATGAATTGGGTCTCAACTAGAGTTAACACTTAATTAGTTGATTAAAATTGTCATTAGTCGTTCATTTCCAAGATGGAGAACATCATGATCATCTTACCATAATAAGAATGACCTTTTCCTGTGTGGCATGCTAACTTCTTCACCTATAACAATATAAATAAACACTTTCTACTATCAAGACACGTCATGTCCGCAATCCGAAACATGAACGTCCACAACACTCAAAAATATATTTACATTTATAATGGGTAAGTACAAGTGAAGGGGGACTTCAGGTTCAGTACCGTACTTCAAGGGATGTAAGAGAAAATATATTTTGAGTATTTAATATAAATATAATTTAATATAAATTAATTTTTCGGCTAAATGAACAGTACATATTGTGACATCTCTGTGTTGTTTTGTTGCTTTGACCTAACAGGACAAATCGCTAGATAATTAATAATTTGTTTTTATTCTTAGCATGAAAAGAATAAGTAAAGTATTGTAAGATAAAATTTATTTTTAAATAGCCATGTTAATTTTTTATTTTCTTCATTGTAACACATCGTGTATGCACCTTCTGTTGCACTTGTAACAAGAGGGGGGGGAGACACAGCTGATCTGCAGAGCGTGATTACGCAGCTGTCGCCAGTGATTACCTCTTGTTAACTGGGGATTGTAAGCAGCCGAGATTGTTGATTAGAGATTAATTACTAGCACACAAACAGCGTAAACAATCTAGACTACACGTACTCACTACTATATACGCTTACACTTAATGCATCTATTAAGGATACTTACTAACGATAATGTCCTAATGGATTTAAAAAATGTCTATTATTTCTCAGAGACGTTTCACAAAAAACATCAAAAACAAGATGGTGGTAATTATGTGTAGTTACTCGACGGAATAAATAAACTGACAAATAGTAATTCTATTATGAATGTTGTAATGTAAATTATGTAAATATTATGTTATTTTAACATTAAGAGTGTGTTGTCGTCGTTCTTCACTTTTTAAGTTTTGAGTTGCAAGAGCGTTTTTGGCCTTTCGCCATTGTCAACTGCTATTAAAGGCCAACTGGAAGGTTTGGCTGTTTTATAAGTAGCCAGGCTCTGTAATTTTTGAGGGAGGGATGTATTTTTCTGTTCTCGAAATACGGGGGTTAGTAGGCAGTCGCAAAATATTCTTAAATGTTGTCAGTGCAATGGGGGCCAGATTACTACCAGAAAACTAGGAATAAAAATATTTAAAATAATATTAGAGCATTCAAATACGCAATCTTTATATTTCAAAATACATAAATAATACATAATACCCTTTAAAAACTTGCTTTCTTCACCCTCTAATTAAGAACCCTGAATAAAATACACGAAGTAAACATACTTACCATACCTCTGGGAAGAATTAATGGATGGCCACATTCATCGATATCAAGCGAAGAAGCACTAAGAAAAAGAAAGAGAAAGGGAACGAAACCCGCACTGAAAGAGATAATGATCGTGAAATAGCTTGGTTTCAATACTTGAATGCTTGTGCATAGTTAAAAGGGAAAAAATTGAAAACTTACATAGACATCATGATTACCATTATTGTATATGTGTTATCTCAGTTGATAGAATTAAGTGTACATGTAGGATTGGTTTCAAATGATTGCAAAACAGTTTTTGTAGTTGACACAACAAAACCTATAGCTTTTAATTACAGTTAATTATATTTGAATATTAAATCTTATTACAAATATTAATTATAGACCCTGTTAAGGCCAAACTTAATTTAATTTAATTTCATTCCAAAACAATCCCAATATCATTCTCATACCAACCATTCACCATCCATACCATAAAACAGTAACATTAATCTTAACCAATTTCAAACCATTTTAAATTTCCCGCCAATTAATACCCTCCTCAAGAAGAAGAAGGAAGAGGATCACCCCAGTCTTAAGATGGCAGCCTAGTCAACACCAGGTACCTTCCATGTCATTAATTTTCCTATCTCAGATTGGCTTTACTAAAATAATTTTTATCACTTTAACCCGCTATTCTTTCGTGGTCCTTAGAACCTTATGCTATATATCAAATTAAGCTGTTTTATATCAGTTTTTAATCAATTATAAATTGATATTGCTTTGCTCATTCCTGTACTTGTACGAGTCTGGCACTTTTAACATTACCATTAACTAATAAGCCTTAAAGACTCAACACAGTATTAGAGGCTATTAAATTTCCTTATTTCAGATATTCAAGGACTTTCAAGTGATTTTTTTGTGTTTTTTATAAATGAGCAGATCGATAAGAAACTTGCGAGCTATGGTTAACATGTTCAAACAAAGTTGTACCAGTGTTGGAACAGTCTACCTGTGAATTCCCTGCAAATTACCCTGCACCAGGTTGGCATCGTCATGGGAATTTTACCTTGCTATTTCCCTTTAGGGTAATTGTGGACTGGGTAATTGCTTTATTTATTTATGGAACTGTTTTTTTCATCATTTAAGCAATTTATAATCAATTTTAGTGTTGAAATAAAGCCCTCATAATACTCTTTGGGTGTATTTTAAAGAAGACTACCAGACTTTATTTACTAGGCCTTCATTACCAGTAGCCTATTTTCATATCAGTCACAAGCTATTTCACATATTCTTACCTTAAAACTTTGAACTTTTGATTTATTATTGAGACAAGTGCTCACTATATTTTCAAATATTTTGATAAATTTAAGAAATCAATGAGGCTTGGCCTATCCCTTTTTCATCCAAGTTTTAATTTTTTACAACGGCTGATACAAAGGCAAGAAAATACATAGAAGTGTAAAAGTTTAAGAGTAATAATATATTCAAAAAAATCGGGTGCCTGTTCAATAAAGCTGAATCATTAACTGTAGATACCAGCCCTGATGAGTTATCCGAGTTTAAGGTGAGATGTGAACGCCTAAATGCTCATCATGATAGTTTTGAACGTTATCAGTCTGATATTGCTAAATGTTATGTACAGATTAAGGCAGGACTGGAGAAAAGTGCTGTAATGTAATAGACAAGGGCTGTTTCATTAATGTGTAAAACGATGTAAAAATTAGTACCCAAAACGTCACTAGCCTGATCAGCTGGTGTATGTTATTCTTATGGACATCAGATGGATTACATCACCGGCCTGACTCAAAAGCGGCATTTTCCAACATCAAAGGAATGAAAAAGCCCTTCTTTTGTTTATATGTTATCCGCAGTCCTGATTAAGGAAACTGATGAACTTGCACAATTTCATCCGAAAAATAAATCAGCTGATGCGATGCATTTCTATATTCTGGCAGTAAAATATAAATTCATTTCATCCTCCGTTACGACTGTAGGTTGCTGATACAGTACTACTTCCGGACATAAGCCTAGTGCTTCCCACTGCTGTGAAGCTTCCTAAAATCAATCTGCCTGTTTCGAAGGACTCTAAAAGTTGGCTACAGTTAAAATATATCTTCTAGCCTTAGTTCATAGTAATTAATCTTTCACTGCTATTGAAAAATTTCATTTCTTGGTAACAAGCACTAAGGATGAACCTTATACACTAATCAAAAGCTTGCCACTTTGTGCTAGTAACTATGAACTGGTTTGAGATCAGCTAATTGAGAGGTACGATAGCAAGGCTTTATTGTCCGCTCATTAAATTGATGAAATTCTTAGCTTAGCCCCCATTCATGTCGAACCGGCAAAGCCTAGCCTACTTGACTCTTTCAATGAAATACTTTAGAACTGAAACAAATGGAAATTCCTGATAGTTTAGGGGATTTTATTATCCTACATGTTGCATTAAAAGTTTTGGACAAACATACGAGACAGCTTTTTGAGCGAAATTCTCGAAGAAGAGTATCCTGCCTATGTCTGATCTCATTTAATTTTTGAAAGATCACTGAAAATCATTGGAAGCTGCTGGTGATCCACGTTTTAGTGTCTAGGCAAAGCCTGACCAAGTCTGCTGTTAAGAGTCCTATTAAGTCCATTCCTGCTGGCTTACCAAGAAAAATATCTTTTCATGTCAGTGGTGATATTGCTAGACTAACCCCCCACCTAGTTGCCTATACTGTAATCAAGAGCACAATGTTTGTCATTGCCCATCGTACTTAAAGTTGTCCTATACCAATAGAAGAGACTTCATAAAATCTAAAGAAGCTTCCTTTCACTGTCTTAGTGAAAATCACATGTTATGTAAGTGCAGATCGAACCTTACTTGTTTCAAATGTATAAAATATCATCACACCACGCTTCATGAAGACAACACTGCAGTAAAGAATTCAAATTCGCAATCATCAGAGCCTATTCTAGGGATACTATCTCTACCTCTGCTCTTACTTCAGCGCTTACAACTCATCATTCGAATATGAGACAATCTCGTCCTACCACATTTTTCCTGGGCACCGCAGTTATTCGGATTAAAGACAATACTGGTTGCTTTCACCAGTAAGAGCACTGGTTGATGCTGGTAGTCAGAGTTCGTCCATAATATAAGCATGTCTCCAACAATTGTGTTTTCCCACGACAGAACAATATTCAACCAATATTGGGTTGTCACAAAATTTAGTTCCAAGCAACAAGGGATCTGTTTGCTGTTTATTCAGACCTTCACATCAAGATAGCAGTACTCTTCAAACCAAGGCTATCTTCTTACATCGCATCACGTCTTCTCTCTCGTTTGCTTCACTGAGTAACGATGTCAAGTCATATTTCCAAGGCTGGAGTCTCGCAGATCTGGAGTTCTACCAACCAGGCAAAATTGATTTTCTCATTGTGCTGATTTATTTAATTAGCTCTTGGACAGTGGGCGGTACACCACTCCACAAGGTCATCCCACTGATTTTCACAATGTTTTCGGTTGGGTACTAATAGGTGAAGCCAACTTACCAGTGCCCTCACATCACCCTTTGTCTTTCAACTTGGCTATCTTCAATCAGGACACATTGGACTCTACACTCCAAAAACTTTGGGAAATAGAGGAACCTTCTATGAACACTAAATATTTCATTAGTCCTGAAGATTGCGAAACAATCTACTATACACCTTCAGTAGGACCCCATCTGGACCATTTGTTGTCAAATTGAAATTAAAAAATGAACCTCCTAATCGGCGAATCTTATGAAAGAGCAAAAGGTTGTCTTTTGTCGTTATAGGTAAAATTCAAACAAAATCCTACATTTTAATCAGCTTATTGTTCATTTATGGACGAGTACAAAACCTTAGGCCATATGACAGAAGTGGTAAGTCCCGAAAAAAACAAGCGTTCTATACCCTGCACCATTGTATCTTCAAGACCAACACTTCAAACTCTAATTTACGAGTAGTGTTCAATGCCTCAGCCCAATCTTAGTCAGGACGCTCGTTGAATGATGAACTACTTGTAGGCCCTAAGCTGCATACTGATATTTGCAAAATCTTATCTCTGTTCAGACTTCACTCCTATGTGTTCATAACAAATATTGAGAAAATGTACCGTCAAATACTTATAAATCCCCAACAGACATCGTATCAGTGACAGCCCTTAAAAACGATCTCTACTTTCATTCTCAATACTGTGACTTATGGCGTTTCCAGTTCACCATTTTTAACTCTATGCACTCTACGCCAACTTGCTTCTGATAACTGTAATCAATTTTCCCTAGCTAGTGAAGTTGTCCTTAACTCGATGTTTGTAGATGACGTCTTGACTGGAGGTGACTCTTTAGAAATGGCCCCAAAAGTTAAATTCGAACTCGTGGAACTCTTAAGTTTAGGTGGATTTCGGTTACGCAAACGGTAAAGCAATTATGTGGAACTTTTAAAGGATGTACCCTCACATCATCAGGAAATGGTGTTTCAAGAAGACAAGATGGAAAATCCTTCTATAAAGGTATTAGCCTTAAATGGAACCCCTGTCTGATGTTTACTCATATGATGTTCACATAGACCACTTACCCTCGACTAAAAATGACATGATTTCACAGATATCAGGAGTTTTTGATGCACTAGGCCTCATCACTCCAGTCGATTTGTGTTCTATAACTTTTAATTCAGAATATTTGGACTTTGGGCCTTGTTTGGGATCAAACTCTGCCTACTTATCAAACAATGAACTAAGTGTTTTGAAAGTCTTTCTCAACTCAGCAAGTTATCTATACCTCATCAAGTTATACTGCCCGAATTTATTGATGCCCATCGCATGGCTTTTCGGATGCTTCTGAAGTGGGATACGGATGTGCAGTGTATCATACAGTGTATGTGCAGTGTAACAAAAACGAAGAAGTATCGGTTATTGATGGCTAAATCCAAGGCTGCTCCTTAAAGAAAATTTATATTCCCCGTCTAGAACTCTGTGGGGCAGTCCTACTTAGTAAACCCATGATGTTTGTCAAGACTTATTATTTCCCAAACTTGGAAGGATTCCAATTTTGCTTGGACTAATTCTCTTGTCACTCTGCATTTAATTCACTTTTATCCTCATCAGTAAAGACATTTGTAGCGAACCGAGTTCCGAGATACATTCTCTCATTGAACCAGCCAACTTGCATCATACTCCTACAACTAGTAAATCCAGCAGACTACGCTTCCAGAGAACGTCAACCATTTGCGATTTTACAGAATTCACTGTGGTTCCACGGGCCTCAGTGGCTCCAAGAAGATCAGCCGGCGTGGCTGAATCAACCCCATACTCTCATATCATCGGAAACACCTATGGCCGAGTTTCGTTCTACTGCTTCACATGTTCTACTTGCTGCCCAAGCAACCCCTTCAGCGTTCATTGTCTTCATTGCGAGATTTTCACAATTTTCCAAACTGCAGGCCTGTATAGGTTGGATCTTAAGGTTTACAAATAACTGTCAAAGGAGCGAGCAAGGAAAAACATAAATTCTCCATTCCTTACTGCCGAGGAAAGGACATCTTCTCTTCTGCGGATAGTAAAACTTACCCAATTCCATCACTTCAAGACCACATCAAGTCCATCTCCACAGGAAAAATCTGTCCCCCTGTCATGCAACGGCTAAACACTTTTCTTGAGAAAGTTGGAATTATTAGAGTAGGTGGCCACTAAAGAAAGCTCAAGTGAGTTTTGACACCAAGCATCCATGTTGCTGCCAAATCATTCACATTTAACACATCTCTTGAACGATCACTTCCATATAAAATATTTGCATGTTGGGCCAAGAACATTACAACCTTTATTATCTCTACAGTTCTGGATCATTTCAGCCAGACAGGTTATTCGACACCGCCTCTCAAAGTGTCTTACGTGTACTAAACTGGAAGGTGATTATCTGCCACCTTACATGGGTATCCTTCCTAAAGCTCCTCTTAAACAGACTCGACCCTTTCTCAATGCGGGTATGGGTTTTGGTGGTCCATTCATGACCAAAACTGATAGAATGCGGAAGCCAAATTCTCAAGAGTTAAATTAGCCTATTCGGTTGCTTTAGCACGAAGGCAATCCACCTAGAGTTAGTGTCATCACTTTCCCACTGAAGCTTTTCTTGCTACTTTGGACAGATTTGTTTCAAGAAGAGGTCTATGTGCTAATATATATTCAGATCAGTCAACAACTTCGTAGGAGTGGACCCCTGAACTTCAAGATATCTTCAGTTTTCTTCACAAGCCAGAAACATCAAATATAATCTTTTCTAAGATGGCTTCTCAAGGGATCCGATGGCATTTTAATCCTCCTGCAGCTCCGCATTTTGGAGGACCAAATACCACTTGAAACAAACATTAGGTAACCAAATACTGCCATTTGAAGAATTTTCTCTCCTGATCCAAACGAGCTTGAACCC
>CM061533.1:51912294-51939845 GCA_030545055.2 Neoaliturus tenellus | reverse complement strand
GTCTGATCTCATGGAGTTTTTGAAAGATCACTGAAAATCATTGGAAGCTGCTGGTGATCCACGTTTTAGTGATAGCAAAGCCTGACCAAGTCTGCTGTTAAGAGTCCTATTAATTGGACTGCTGTTAAGAGTCCATTCCTGCTGGCTTACCAAGAAAAATATCTTTTCATGTCAGTGGTGATATTGCTAGACCTAAGTCCCCACCTAGTTGCCTATACTGTAATCAAGAGCACAATGTTTGTCATTGCCCATCGTACTTAAAGTTGTCCTCTACCAATAGAAGAGACTTCATAAAATCTAAAGAAGCTTGCTTTGACTGTCTTAGTGAAAATCACATGTTATGTAGGTGCAGATCGAACCTTACTTGTTTCAAATGTATAAAATATCATCACACCACGCTTCATGAAGACACCTCTGCAGTAAAGAATTCAAATTCGCAATCATCAGAGCCTAATTCTAGGGATACTATCTCTACCTCTGCTCTTACTTCAGCGCTTACAACTCATCATTCGAATATGAGACAATCTCGTCCTACCACATTTTTCCTGGGCACCGCAGTTATTCGGATTAAAGACAATACTGGTTGCTTTTGACCAGTAAGAGCACTGGTTGATGCTGGTAGTCAGAGTTAGTCCATAATAGAAGCATGTCTCCAACAATTGTGTTTTCCACGACAGAAACATATTCAACCAATATTGGGTTTGTCACAAAATTTAGTTCCAAGCAACAAGGGATCTGTTTGCTGTTTATTCAGACCTTCACATCAAGATAGCAGTACTCTTCAAACCAAGGCTATCTTCTTACATCGCATCACGTCTTCTCTCTCGTCTGCTTCACTGAGTAACGATGTCAAGTCATATTTCCAAGGCTGGAGTCTCGCAGATCTGGAGTTCTACCAACCAGGCAAAATTGATTTTCTCATTGGTGCTGATTTATTTAATTAGCTCTTGGACACTGGGCGGTACACCACTCCACAAGGTCATCCCACTGATTTTCACAATGTTTTCGGTTGGGTACTAATAGGAGAAGCCAGCTTACCAGTGCCCTCACATCACCCTTTGTCTTTCAACTTGGCTATCTTCAATCAGGACACATTGGACTCTACACTCCAAAAACTTTGGGAAATAGAGGAAGGCAATCAATAGGTTACATACCTCGTCTAACAGTTCATAATAATCGCATCCACGACATGTTTCGCTGCTACAGCAGCATCCTCAGGTGTCAAATACAAAGATGTTTCATCCGGAAAGGAATCGTTGTAATGAAAAAAATGACGAACTCAACACAGTCACAATAAATAAATTAAACATATTATTTAATTTATATTAAATACTGGCAGTCTGCTCTCCGTTCCAGTCGTGGTGCGATGTGCGTGTACGTGGTAGGCCTACCCGGAATGTTAACTGTGTCCGTGATGTATATGTTTAATTTATTTATTGTGACTGTGTTGTGTTCGTCAATTTTATCATTACAACGATTCCTTTCCGGATGAAACATCTTTGTATTTGACACCTGAGGATGCTGCTGTAGCAGCGAAACATGTCGTGGATGCGATTATTATGAACTGTTAGACGAGGTATGTAACCTATTGATTGTCTTAAATTCACAGTTCAGGGGCTAAACAATGGATTTTAAATAGAGGAACCTTCTATGAACACTAAATATTTCATTAGTCCTGAAGATTGCGAAACAATCTACTATTACACCTTCAATAGGACCCCATCTGGACCATTTGTTGTCAAATTGAAATTTAAAAATGAACCTCTTAACATCGGCGAATCTTATGAAAGAGCAAAAGGTTGTCTTTTGTCGTTATAGGTAAAATTCAAACAAAATCCTACATTGTAATCAGCTTATTGCTCATTTATGGACGAGTACAAAACCTTAGGCCATATGACAGAAGTGGTAAGTCCCGAAAAAACAAGCGTTCTATATCCTGCACCATGGTATCTTCAAGACCAACACTTCAAACTCTAATTTACAAGTGGTGTTCAATGCCTCAGCCCAATCTTAGTCAGGACGCTCGTTGAATGATGAACTACTTGTAGGCCCTAAGCTGCAAACTGATATTTGCAAAATCTTATCTCTGTTCAGACTTCACTCCTATGTGTTCATAACAAATATTGAGAAAATGTACCGTCAAATACTTATAAATCCCCAACAGACATCGTATCAGCGACAGCTCTTAAAAACGATCTCTACTTTCATTCTCAATACTGTGACTTATGGCGTTTCCAGTTCACCATTTTTAACTCTATGCACTCTACGCCAACTTGCTTCTGATAACTGTAATCAATTTTCCCTAGCTAGTGAAGTTGTCCTTAACTCGATGTTTGTAGATGACGTCTTGACTGGAGGTGACTCTTTAGAAACGGCCCCAAAGGTTAAATTCGAACTCGTGGATCTCTTAAGTTTAGGTGGATTTTGGTTACGCAAATGGTAAAGCAATTATGTGGAACTTTAAAAGGATGTACCCTCATATCATCAGGAAATGGTGTTTCAAGAAGACAAGATGGAAAATCCTTCTATAAAGGCATTAGGCCTTAAATGGAACCCCTGTCTGATGTTTACTCATATGATGTTCACATAGACCACTTACCCTCGACTAAAAATGACATGCTTTCACAGATATCAAGAGTTTTTGATCCACTAGGCCTCATCACTCCAGTCGATTTGTGGGCTATAACTTTTAATTCAGAATATTTGGACTTTGGGCCTTGTTTGGGATCAAACCCTGCCTACTTATCTTATCAAACAATGAACTAAGTGTTTTGAAAGTCTTCCTCAACTCAGCAAGTTATCTATACCTCATCAAGTTATACTGCCCGAATTTATTGATGCCCATCGCATGGCTTTTCGGATGCTTCTGAAGTGGGATACGGATGTGCAGTGTATCATACAGTGTATGTGCAGTGTAACAAAAACGAAGAAGTATCGGTTATTGATGGCTAAATCCAAGGCTGCTCCCTTAAAGAAAATTTATATTCCCCGTCTAGAACTCTGTGGGGCAGTCCTACTTAGTAAACCCATGATGTTTTGTCAAGACTTATTATTTCCCAAACTTGGAAGGATTCCAATTTTTGCTTGGACTAATTCTTTTGTCACTCTGCATTTAATTCACTTTTCTCCTCATCAGTTAAAGACATTTGTAGCGAACCGAGTTTCCGAGATACAATCTCTCATTGAACCAGCCAACTTGCATCATACTCCTACAACTAGTAATCCAGCAGACTACGCTTCCAGAGAACGTCAACCATTTGCTATTTTACAGAATTCACTGTGGTTCCACGGGCCTCAGTGGCTCCAAGAAGATCAGCCGGCGTGGCTGAATCAACCCCATACTCTCATATCATCGGAAACACCTCTGGCCGAGTTTCGTTCTACTGCTTCACATGTTATACTTGCTGTCCAAGCAACCCCTTCAGAGTTCATGGTCTTCATTGCGAGATTTTCACAATTTTCCAAACTGCAGGTCTGTATAGGTTGGATCTTAAACTTTTACAAATAACTGTCAAAGGAGCAAGCAAGGAAAACATGAATTCTCCATTCCTTACTGCCGAGGAAAGAACATCTTCTCTTCTGCGGATAGTAAAACTTACCCAATTCCATCACTTCCAAGACCACATCAAGTCCATCTCTACAGGAAAATTCTGTCCCCCTGTCATGCAACGGCTAAACACTTTTCTTGAGAAAGTTGGAATTATTAGAGTAGGTGGCCAACTAAAGAAAGCTCAAGTGAGTTTTGACACCAAGCATCCATTGTTGCTGCCAAATCATTCACATTTAACACATCTCTTGAACGATCACTTCCATATAAAATATTTGCATGTTGGGCCAAGAACATTACAACCTTTATTATCTCTTCAGTTCTGGATCATTTCAGCCAGACAGGTTATTCGACACCGCCTCTAAAAGTGTCTTACGTGTATTAAACTGGAAGGTGATTATCTGCCACCTTACATGGGTATCCTGCCCAAAGCTCCTCTAAAACAGACTCGACCCTTTCTCAATGCGGGTATGGGTTTTGGTGGTCCATTCATGACCAAAACTGATAGAATGCGGAAGCCAAATTCTCAAGAGTTAAATTTGCCTATTCGGTTGCTTTAGCACGAAGGCAATCCACCTAGAGTTAGTGTCATCACTTTCCACTGAAGCTTTTCTTGCTACTTTGGACAGATTTGTTTCAAGAAGAGGTCTATGTGCTAATATATATTCAGATCAGTCAACAAACTTCGTAGGAGTGGACCCTGAACTTCAAGATATCTTCAGTTTTCTTCACAAGCCAGAAACATCAAATATAATCTTTTCTAAGATGGCTTCTCAAGGGATCCGATGGCATTTTAATCCTCCTGCAGCTCCGCATTTTGGAGGACCAAATACCACTTGAAACGAAAATTAGGTAACCAAATACTGCCATTTGAAGAATTTTCTCTCCTGATCCAAACGAGCTTGAAACCCTGGCAGCAGAGCATTTTCTTATAGGTGAGTCGTTAGTAGTCCTTCCTCAACCTGACCTGACTTCAGTAGCAGCAAATCACCTCTCTTGTTGGAAGTTAGTACAACAAACGCAACGTACCTTCTGGAAGATTTGGAGAAATGATTACCTCCACCAATTGCAACACAAGTGGAATCAACACGGACCTAATCTGAAGGTCAATGATCTAGTACTGGTTAAGAACAAGAATCTTCCCCCTCTTCATTGGATTTCTGATAGAGTCATCGACGTACATCCAGGCGAAGACGGTGTAGTCCGGATTGTTTCCCTGAAAACTCTGACTGGACTACTTAAGAGGCCAGTGGTTCAGCTGTGTCCTCTCCCCCAAGAAGATTAATTAATTTTTCCACATCAAGACAAATTTTGTGTTTTTATTTTATTTTTTTTTTCAAGAGACTGTATTCAAAGAAGCTATAATTTAAGTGGAAGTGACACCATTTTATTAAAAAAGGACTTGGCCTTTTTGATGGGAAGTAACGTTAAGGGCAGACTTATTTTAATTTCATTTCATTTCCAAACAATAAATTCCAATATTCATTCTTTAACCAACCATTCACCATCCATACCATAAAACAGTAACATTCACCTCAACCAATAACCCGATATTCTTTCAGACCCAAATAAATATTTTACTAATAGCAATCTTAACATTACATGTACACTCCTTTCGTAAAAAACAATACCTAAATTTAAACTCATTTAGTTAAATAATTAATTTGATTATTTATCTATATGCAATAAATCCGAGTACATTACGCCTTTAGCGATTTTAATATAAAATCATATGCTACCTAATTTGACAATCTGCAAGGTAAGACTTTAAACTCGTACCCCCATAGGAGTTTAAAACATGGTTCAATATCAAATTATAGTTTATGTGATTTTTTTAATGAAATTTGTTACAAATTAATATATTTATATTAATCAGTATATTCTTAGAAATTAGTATATTCTTTAAACTCGAATTTTCATGTAATAAAAAAAATTCATTTTAGGGTTATGCTTTTTTAACTCGAAAGTGTGCAATGACTTTTTTTGTAAAATTTTGTCTCATGGTCTATTAATATTTTATTGAAACTGCCTTAGAAGCCAGATGAGAAATTCTCGTGTTACATAGTTCATGTCTTCAAAAGTGTAATTTCTACCCAGTGTTCTGAATGACAAAGTGAAGAAATTCAAGCAAGCGTGGGTGAACGGTGAGAGTAGCAATGACTCTCTAGCATACTGCCCATATTTTCACAGGTTGTTTTTGTTTTCCCTTTCAGATTTCTCTGGATCTACCCCTCCCTCCCCCTTGGGCCATTCCCTTGGGGGGGTCATTGGAAGAGGGGATTCGTTCGTGCAATAGTTCCTGTGGTTCTTTGGCCTGTTGGGGCGTTGCGGGGTATTAGCACGGGGGGCTTTACTCTCGCGGCGTGTCAGCTCAAAGTCTGAGCGGTCGTTCCACAAACCTAGGACTACCTTTGAAATAGTTTTTATCCCCTCTGCAATAGTCGTGGAGTCCCAGTTCCTTTTCTTTCCCACCCCTCCCCCACTGCTCAGTGCAGTGGAGGATCAGGCCATGCCTGCATTACAGGGGATGGTCCGGGCACATTGCCCGTACCTACTCCCTACTACCTTCCCTCTCCCCTGGGACACAATTTGGGTTGTGTTCTGTTTTTGTTGTTTGCCTGTGTTTTGTGTTTTCCGAGTGGACTAGTGGCCCCTCCAT
The DNA here is from genome assembly GCA_030545055.2 of Neoaliturus tenellus. Classification (NCBI taxonomy): domain Eukaryota; kingdom Metazoa; phylum Arthropoda; class Insecta; order Hemiptera; family Cicadellidae; genus Neoaliturus; species Neoaliturus tenellus. The sequence goes on along the minus strand of CM061533.1, from coordinate 51,933,639 downwards.
GTCCACCTGGAGGGGTTTCCTCCCTAGGGGGCGGCTCCATGGGCAGCCCATGAAGGCCTTCGGGCAGCAGGGGTTTGGCCCTCCTCCACAGAAGGCGGCAGCCCCGCCAGAGTTGCCATCCGAAGGGGGGGGGGGGTAACTTCCCCCTTTAGCCCCCTAATTATGTTTTTGACGAAAAAAGTAGGCCTTGGATTCCGATCGGGAGGCGAGAACACGACTGACTATCTGTACATGTTCGAGCGGATCTTTCAGATGACAACACCCCGCCTGCAGGGGCTGCTGGCTTGTTAAACGGCCATGTTTTTGCGTACCCCTTTGTCCCCTCGCTCTGTCGCCTGTGCTCGAGTCATTTCACCACAGCCAGGGATCTTATCTCTCACTACGAGGATAATCACCAGGGCGCTGTTTTGAAATTTGAGTGCGGCAAGTGCAAGAAGACATACATTAAATACAATGGTGTCGCTTGTCACTATGCGACGTGTAAAGGTCTGCCTGTGGAGCAGTGGGGTTTTCGCTGCTCTCCCTGCAACAGGCTTTTTACTACTCAGTCGGGTCTTACACTATCGCAACTTGGCACATGCTGAAGAGAGAAACGAAGAACGTATGGCAGAGCGGGCAGCTGTTGGGGTTCGCGATCCCGGATTGCGGGTGTCCAAAATCTGGTCGCAAAGGGACGATGAAATCCTGATCCGGCGTTCCCTTGAGTTTTATCGGGGAGGGCACTCCAGGGCTACTCCAGTACGCTCTGGCGGAACTCCTGGGAAAAACGCAAGCACAAACAAGAAGCCGCGTAAAGCGTTTAAAAGATACAATTTACTTTACGTTTCAGGTGACTAGGACGAGTTGGAGGATGGACCTCCCCCGGCTCCGGTACCCCGTCGTCCGGTTGGGTGACCAACGAGTGCTGCGGCAGCGGCTGTATTGGGGGCACCGATTGTGACTGACCTAGCGGATGTGACTGGTGAAGTGGTACCGAAAGTTCCGGCGGCCACTCGCCCCCCTAAGTTGAGGATGGATTCTATGGTTGCGGGACCATCCTCAGCTCCCCAACCAATTATCGTGACAACTCCCCCCCTTCCCCTACCAAGCCGGACGATCCGGATGGTGTTTTCCCCTCCCATTCCATCCCATGGAGCCTGGTTATCTGGACAATCCGGGTGCCAGTTTGAATCCTCCTTCCAAGATCCTCCCTGCTCCCCCTCCCAAAAGACCTGATCCGGTGGACTCGGATGACCATGTCTTCGGGACACCGGTCTTGACTGATGCTAAAATAAGTAGAATATGGGGGCCTCCTCACCCGGATGCTCACGAAAGAAGTCCCCCTGTGGGCAACCTCTTTTTTTCTGGACCCCCCGCCACCTGGTGATGATCCACCGGATGATGGCCCCGATGGAAGCAGTGAGGGTGAGCACGAACCACCTGGCTTACCGAATGTTCTTCGTCATGTTCTGGGCATCAATCTTGTCTGCCTTATCGTTGTTCGTCTGAAGAAGATCGCTTTGAGACCTGGCGATATTCAGGAGGATATCGACCAGGCGGTATTAAATCTCCATCAAGCCATGGTGGCGATGGTGCCCGAGGCTCCTAGGAGACAGAGGGTTGATTGCACTGCCATTCATCGTATTGACAGGGCACGTCGCCTGGTCACCTGCTATGCCCGCACACATGACCTATTTAAGAATAATCCTTCCCGGCTGGCCGAGCTAGTCCTCAAGGACAACCTTGCTGACTTGGGTGGATACCCGCCGAGAGTGGATCCTCCTCGTGAGGCTAATGTTCAGTTATATGATGAGCTGTGGGGCACGGCGAGCCGGGCGACCCCTGGCCTTCCGCCTGGGGAGCCTCGAAGTGATGACTTCGAGGTTGCACCCATCACACTTGATGAGGTGCGTTCCCGGATCAAGAAACTTAAACCGGGTGGTGCTCCCGGCCTTGATGGGGTGACGAAGAAGGCCCTTCAAATGTACCGCGGTTCAGCTGGAACGCTGGCCGTGTTGTTTAACGTATTTCCATTTCATGGCCTGTACCACAAGGTATGACAGAAAAACCGCATGACGCTAATTCCAAAGAAAGGTAAAGATCCCGCAGTGGCAGCTAATTGGAGTCCAATCACCATAGCTCCACTGACGGCAAGAATTTTCAACTCCGGGGTTGAGCACTGGCTCCTGGGGCAATTGGCTCTCTCTGATAGACAAAGGGGCTTCAGACCAGGGCAGGGCTGCCATATCAACTGCCATATTATTAAAGAGGTGATGCGCCTCGGGTGACGCAGCGAGCTAGTCGGAGTTCTACTGGATGTCTACAAGGCGTTTGACACTGTTTCCCATGTTCATCCGCGAGGTCTTGCGGAGCCAGGGGGTGTCAAACTGCCTTATCAACATCGTGGGGCCATGTACTCCGGCTGCTCTACCCAACTTGGTAATCTCGGTGTGGAGGTCCTTATACGCACATGCGTTAAGCAAGAGGACCCGTTGTCCCCCTTTTTATTCAATATTGGCCTGGACCCCCTCCTTAAAGCCTCCAATCGAAGCCTCCGGCCTTGGTTTCAGGGTCGGTGGGCAGATGATAAGTGCTGTGGCTTATGCAGATGACGTCGCCATCTTTGCCGCCACCCCGGAGAACATGCAGCAGATGCTGGACCATAAAGCCCAGTATCTTGCCACTGTAGGGCTCCAGCTGTCCCCGGCCAAGCGTGGTTCATTACACGTAGTCTCCACAAAGAACGCATGGGTGTCTGATGACCAAAATCTCTCTATCCCTGGTGTCCCTGTCCGTTCTTTCGGGGTGACGGAAGCTTTTGAATATCTCGGCCTTACCTTCACAGTGAAGGACGGGCTTAAGAACTGGCAGCTTTTAAACCACTTGCTGGCTGCTGCCGAGAGAGTGCGGCGTCTCGCATTAAAGCCTCAGGAGAAGGTGCAGCTGCTCATGCAGTTTGTCGTCCCCGTGTTTTTGCACCGCTTTTCTATCGACCTCCCGTCCGTTGCTGACCTGCGTTCTGTTGATCAGTCCCTTCGTTTGCTGGTCAAGAATATGCTCCACCTCCTGGATTGTACCACTGACGGCGTTTTGTACTCCCAGAAGAGGGATTATGGTCTCGGCTTCCCTCGACTGGGGGTGCAACTTAAGATTTGCACGCTACGAGCAAATCTTACTATCGTAATCTACTATCCATGGAGGATCCTTTCATCAGGGAGCTTTCTGTTCACGCTTGCTGGGAGGCAAGACTCGGGGAACTCTCGCGTCAATTGCGCATCCCGCTGCCAGCAGATGACAGAGCCATTTCCCATGCCAGTACCAGTTCAAGATGGCCGAACACGAACGGTGGGCTGGTTTAGTTAGCCCGGGTCATGGGGTAGCCTTGTTTAAGGGTGAACCTCTTGGCAACTACTGGTTGCTGAATCAGCAAGCCCTTAAGCCAGGGCAATTTATTGATGCCCTGAAGCTTCGTACCAACACCTACGGAGTTCGGTCGACCATCAACCGGTCAGCCGAGAACGACGTCCTTGTTTGCCGCCGGTGCGACTTAAAGCATGAGACCCTGGGGCATGTCTTTGAGGAGTTCTTTTCTGGGAGAGCGCTGAGGGTGGAGAGAAACAATTACGTTGTGAAGTTAATAGAAGAGCATTGCCTTCGGAAGGGTTTCATAGTTTTCAGAGAGCAGTAGATCAACTCGCCAGCCGGGGACCTACTGAAGCTGGATCTCGTCATTAAACACGAGGATTCGGTGGATGTGGTCGATGTCACCTGCCCGTACGAGAATGTAAACTCACTTTCCGAGGCTGCTTTGGCTAAGAAAGTCAAGTACGCTCCCGTAGTTGGTGTCTTGAAGACCCTGCACATCACGACTCGCGGAGAAGTTATCCCGATCATTGTTGGTAATAGGGGGGGGGGGCTCTCCCTCAGTCGACCCTCACAGCACTTAAGTGGTTTGGCATTACGGACAAGGACAGGATTCTGGACATCTCTCTGGCAGTGCTGCGAATGTCTATTGACCTTTGTCGTTGCCACCTTGATTATGGATGAGTCCCCTCGTACCGTTTATTCCCCCTGAGTCTAAGGTACCACTTCCCTGGGCTCTATTCCCAGTGTGATGGTGTTTCCTACAGGGGGGGCGCGGGTTGCTCGTTCGTACTAATCTGGGTTCAATTGGGTGACGCCCTCTGTGAGCCACATCCCAGGGGGCCTCGACATAATATCGTCAGTCAGACCTTCTTCCGTCTAGTATATTGAACCTGTAAGAAATTTATTAGCAGATCAGTTAAAACACTTATTTAATTGTACAAAAGGTAGATTTAAAATAAAACCTAAACATGGATTCACAACTCAGGAATATATCAAACTCTCCATAGTAACCAATAGTAAACATTAAACCATATGATTACAGAAAATACTTAAATAGAATTGACACATATCAACACTCCCCCTCAATTCTTGAACACTAGTAATCAACCTTCTTGACTCCAAGTCCTTCACAAAATATTTTTAATTTTGCGGCAGGAAGTGATTTTGTAAATATGTCTGCAATCTGCTTGTTGGTGGATATATATTCCAGCTTGATTCTATTGTCAGCTACTAAATCCTTTACAAAATGATATCTGACATCTATATGCTTTGAACGTTTGGTCTCCAGAGTGCTTGTCATTTTGATGCATGACTGATTATCTTCAAAAATTTTCACTGGCGTCACCTTTGCTGTGTTCATGAGTTCAGACAACGATTTTATCAGAAAAAAAACACTCAACTGCACATAGAGACAAAGCAACATATTCTGCCTCAGCGCTAGAAAGTGCTACAACATTCTGCTTACTAGATCTCCACATAACACTGTTTCCAAAAACCTGAAAAACAAATCCACTAATACTCTTTCTGTCATTGTGATCGCTTGCAAAATCTGAATCCACAAATCCCGTTATTGGATCTGAATTAAACTTCTGAAAAACCAAACTGTGATGTTTTGTTCCCTTCAAATATTTCAATACTTCTTTTAAATGAATCCAATGTTTTTCGTCATATGAATTTTGAAATCTGCTAAAATATGTGATTGCAAAACTTATATCTGGTCTTGTTCCAAGCATGACATACATCAGGCCTCCAACAAGTTCTTTGAAAGGAAATCTTTTGTTTTCTTCCTCACTCTTCTTTAAGTTTAGCTTTGGTTGAATAGGAATCGAACAAACCTTCGAGTTTTCAAGTCCGAATCTGGTCACCAATTTATCAATCATTTCACCTTGATTCATTGCTAATCCATTTTTGTTGAAAGTGATTTTGATTCCCAAGAACTTTATTCCTTCTTCAATATTTGTAAGGTCTTTCATTTCAAATTGTTTCATAAGCAACCCCTTCATTTCATCCAACTGTGACTTTGTTTTTGACTCAAAAAGCATGTCATCCACATAAATCAAGATATAACTGTCATCTTTGATATAAAGACGGATCTGACACTGATCGAGAAAAGCCAACACTAATTAGGAAGTTTGTTAGTTTGCTGTACCAGCTCTTTGGTGCTTCTTTTAATCCATAAAGCCCCTTTTTCAGTTTACAAACCATTCCATGCTCAACATTAAGTCCTTCAGGTGGCAGCATGTATATGGGTGTATTCAAGTCTCCATTCAAGAATGCTGAAGTAACATCAAGTTGACTTATTTCCAGATTCTCATGCACAACAATCGACAAAATTGTTCGGATTGTTACCATCCGAGCTACCGGAGCATATATCTCTTTCTCTGGATCATCTTGTAAGAATCCTCTTGCCACAAGTCGAGCTTTCTTTATAGATTCACCATTACCATTTCCATTTTTCTCACGGAAAACCCATTTTGAATCAATTAGCTTGACATTTTCCGGCGGTTTTACAATATCCAATGTTTCATTCTTCATAAGTGCATTCATTTCCTTGTCGATCGCTGCTTTCCATCCTTGATCTAATTCAATTGCTTCTTTGTAATTTTTCGGTCCATCATTAAGCAAATAGTCGGTACAAAGTGCCGACATTATGTTGGTTTCATAATCTTCAAGCCATTTTGGTGTTTTTCTGTCTCTTCGTGGCTTTGGATTAACATCTTTTCTTTCCTTATCTTCCCTTTCATTTTGACTTTCAGTACTTGTTTGACTGTCTTTAACAGATTGTTCTTCGAATACTTCGATTATTTCCTCGGTTGCACAATGTTTCTCCTCTTTTGGTCCTTTACACGTGTCTTTTTCTTCAAAATCACATCTCTTGCTTTTATAATTTTCCTAGATTCAAGATCCAACAACCTGTATCCATTAGGAGCGTACCCAACAATTACCATTTCTCTACTACATTCATCAAGTTTCTTCCTTTGTTGTTTTGGGACATGCATGAATGCTTTACTGCCAAAAACTTTTATTTTCACCAGGTCTGGTTTGTAACCATACCATATTTCAGCTGCCAGGACACCTTTTGATAATGCAGATGTTGGTCATCTGTTTATAATGTAAGCTGCAGACAGAAGTGCCTCACTCCAAAAGCATTTGTCAAGTTTAGACTCACAAAGTAAACAACGAACTGTTTCAGTCAAAGTTCTGTTAAAACGTTCAGCAACCCCATTTTGCTGTGGTGTACCTGGTACCGTGTATTGCACAACGATTCCCTTGCTCGAACAAAATCTTTTAAAATCATTACTTATATATTCACCACCTCCAACACATCTCAGCCGATGAATACTTGCTTCAAATTGAGAACTTATCATAGCCTCATACATTTGAAATTTCTCAAAAACTTCCGCTTTAGATTTTATCGGATACACGACAACAAAATGTGAAAAGTGGTCAATAAAAGCTACAAAATATTTCATTCCATTCTACGAAATTGGATCAACAGGCCCACATACATCGCTTGATACAACTTCAAGAATCCTATTGGCCTTTCGGTCTTCAGAAAGTGGTACAAATGGTTTCCTAGTTTGTTTCGATTTTATACAAACCTCACATGTTTTAGTAGGGGGGGTAGGTAGATGAATGACCCATACGCCTATGCCATAGATCTGAATTACTTTCAGAAACAAAAGCACCACTTTCATTTAGAAACATTCGTACTTCATACAAATTCCCTACAATATCTCCCTCCAATAAAGTTGAACCGTTTTCTTTTGCAAATTTAACTTTATTATTTACAAAATTAACTGAAATTCCCTTACTTTCTATCTATTTCACAGAAAGCAAGTTCTTTGTTAACCCTGGCCATTCATAAACATTTTCAATTTTTACAGGAGTACCATTTGGTAAAGTTACTTTTAAAATACCACATCTATGTGCTACAATAGATTCACCCTTTTTAGCAACATTTATTTTTAAATTGACATCAAAAACATTTTCAAGATATTTCCCAGTGTCGGAGTCCACCAGGTGGTTTGTCGCACCCGAATCTACCACAAATGATACCAAGTTGCCCTTTTGTTCAGACTCATCATGAACTGATGACAAAAATGAAACATCTTTATCAGCTACATGAGTCTTTAAATTAGTTTTTACCTTTTTCTTAGGACAATCAATCTTTTTGTGACCTTTTTCTCCGCACTCATAGCACTTAAATCTAAAAATATTGCTATTTACATGAGCCTTACCGTTAACATTCCTTTGGGACCCAAAATTATATTTAGACTTAGACCTCTGACTCGAAAGCATTGACACATCTGCTGGATTAGATTGATCACCAGCCCTGAACTGCCTTGATTCTTCCATCAATAATCTATTTTTGACAAAGTCAAGGGTTACAACATCTGAACTACTACTAAACAAAATGTCTATTGCTGTGGTAACTGACTGATAGCCTTGAGGCATACAAGAGAGTAACTGTGTGACAATTTCTTTACTATCAATTTCACCTCCAGCAGCTTTTAAATCAATTACAATTTTCTCAAATTTAGTAAAAAACTGTAGCATAGAGCACTCACCTTCATATTTCAGATTTCTAAGTTCCCTTTGAAGTTTTACCTGAATAGCAATTCCAGTTTTTGCATACGTATTTTGAAGGGTTGCCAGAATCTCCTTCGCTGTAGATTTATCCTTAACAGTTTCCAGGACGTTATCTCCTAAGCTCTGGACTATCAGATTCCTTGCTTTGACGTCCATCTTCTTAAATTCCTTCTTCTCTTCAATGTCTTCAGGTTCCTCAGTTTCCAATACCTTCAAGACGTCATACTGTTCAAGAAAAAGCTTGATTCTGTACTCCCAGTTTAAAAAATTCCTTCCATCAAACTGTTTTATCAGGTTTACTCTTACTCCTGCATCCATGATTATTAGTTCCACTACCCTTTCAATTTTCAAGTGTTAACCCATTGCCTAACAATTTCCTACATTCAATTAAAAATGCCCATAATTTCTGGTATATATTCTGGGCCCATAACCTCTAGTTTATTGAACCTGTAAGAAATCTATTAGCAGATCAGTTAAAACACTTGTTCAATTGTACAAAAGGTAGATTCAATTTTTATTTAAAATAAAACCTAAACATGGATTCACAACTCAGGAATATATCAAACTCTCCATAGTAACCAATAGTAAACATTAAACCATATGATTACAGAAAATACTTAAATAGAATTGACACATATCAACATTCCGAACGTGTCAGCCTCTGACGACTTCAAGTGTACTGTCTCCTGGACACTTTTCTGGCCTTACCACCTGCCGGGTCGTCCATGCGAAGATCTGCATGTTGAGCAAAAACATAATTCAAAGATTTTCTAATAAAAATACAAAAACGAATATAAAAAAGTACTAAGTTTTAGCCAAGCAAGTTTTCGCCCTGCTACATGAAGATAAAATAAAGCTATATGCGCGCAGTCACAAAAATAAATTATTTAATATAACCACTCAAGCGGGAAGAGCTAAAACTTAGCGAAAAAAGAAGCCTAGAATTTGTTTTGCAAACCTATTATTAACTCCTGAATTATGAGTCTAGTTGCTATATGTTGCTGTTTTGGCAACGTAAAGGGATAAAACCCTTTGGGGTTTTCGGGGTTGGGGGTCACCCCGTGGCGGCCGCCTGAAACTTCTCTTTGCCCTAGTGTCTTTTGACAGGAGGGACGGGTCATGGTTGTAATCAAGACTTGTCTTACACCATTAGGGCCTGAGAGATGCTAACACCCAACACGGTTTTCCTGTTAAGTATGCCAGGACACATCTTGTGCTGCACTGATCCCCCTTAGGGTGCATACTGCCCATCACTTTCACAGGCTTTTGTTTCCCTTTCAGGTTTTGCTGTATCTTCCAATCCCTCCCCTTGGGTTCTTCCCTTGGGTGAGTCTTTGGCAGGGGGGATCTGTCCCTTGTAATAGTTCTGTGAAACTGTAGTTTTTGGTTTTTTTTGCGGTGCTTGGTATTAGCATGGGGGGCTGTACTTTTGTAACGTCTCAGCTCAAGGCCTGAGCGGTAGTTTCACAAATCTAAGACTACCTTTGCAATAGGTTTGTTTACCTCCACTTTCAAAACTAGTGGTCTCCCAATTAATTTTCCCTCCCCCCTCCCCCTCTGCTCAGTGCAGGGGGGATCAGGCTTTGCCTTCATTCCAGGGAATGGTCATTTTGGTTTTTTGTGTTGTTTTCTTCCTGTGTTTGTGTGTGTCATGAGTGGATCAGTGGCCCTTCCACGGCCAATAGGAGGGGTTTCCCCCCTGTGGGGTGACTAAATGGGCAGCTCATGAAGGCCTTCAGGCAGCAGGGTTGAGGCCCTCCTCCCCCCCTAACAGATGGCGGCAGCCCCGCCAGAGGTGCCAGCTGGAGGGGGGGATACCTTCCTCCCTTTAGCCCCCTTAATTATGTTTTTGACAATAAATCTAGGCCTCGGATTCCGATCGGGAAGCGAACACCCGACGGTCCATCCGGACATGTTCGCGTGGTCCCTATAGATGAAAACACCCTGCTTGTAGGGGCTGCTGGCTTGCTTAATGGACATGTGTTTTCTTACCCCTTTGTCAACTCGCTCTGTCGCATGTGCTCGATTCATTTCAACAGAGCCAAGGACCTGATCTCTCATTATGATGACAGGCATCATGGTGCTGTGTTGAAATTTGAGTGTGGCAAGTGCAAGAAGTCATTCATTAAATATACAATGGAATATAATGGTGTCGCTTGTCACTATGCTGGGTGTAAAGGTCTGCCTGTGGAGCAGTGGGGCTTTCGCTGCTCTCCATGCAACGGGCTTTTTACGACTCATTCGTGCCTTACTTTCCATCGAAACTCGGCACACGCTGAAGAAAGAAATGATTAACGCGCGGCACAGCGGGCAGCTGTTGGAGGTCGCGAACCTGGGCTGCGGGCGTCCAAAATCTGGTCAGAGAGAGAGGATGAGATCCTGATCCAGCGGTACCTTGAGTTTTGTCGGGGAGGGGCGCTCCAGGGATACTCTCAGTATACTCTGGTGGAACCCCCGTGCAAAACAAGGAAGCCAAGTTAAAGCGCTGAAAAGATATAATTTACTTTCTGTTTCCAGTGACCAGCATGAGTCGGAAAATGGACCTCCACCGGCTCCGGCACCCCGTCGTCCAGTTGAGCGGCCAACGCGTTCTGCGGCAGAGGCGGCATTAGGGGCACCTATTGTGACCAATATACAGGATTTGACTGGTGGAGTGGTACCGGAAGTTCCAGCTGCCACTCGCCCCACTAACTTGACAATTCATGATCACTACCCTCACCCCAGCCCGGATACACCGGATGCTCGTTCCCCTCCCATCCTTGTGGTTCCGGTACCCCGGATGATCTGGGTGCTGGTTTCCGCTTTCCCTCCCATTGTCCTCCCATCTGCACATCCCGCTTTCTGAGGATGGATTCTCTGGTTACGGGATCATCCTCAGCCCCTTTACCAATTCCAATGACCACTCCCCCATTTCTCTCTACCAACCTGGATAAACCGGATGGTAGGTTCCCCTTCCATCATATGGAGCATGGTTATTCGGACAGTCTGGGTGCCAGTTTGCATCCTCCTTCCAAAGTCCCTCCCATTCCCCCTTCCAGAAGTGTTGACCCGGTGGATTCGGATGACGATGTCTTCGTGACACTCGCTTTAACCGTTGCTCAAGCTAGTAGCATATGGGGGCCTCTTCCCCCGGATGCTCGTGAAAGAAGTCCCCCTGTGTTCAATCTTCCTTTTCCGGATCCCCCTTCACCCGGTGATGATCCACCGATGTTGGCCCCGATGGCAGCAGTGACGGTGAGCAAAATCCACCTGGCGTACCGGATTTCCTGCGTCATATTCTGGACATCAATCCTGTTTGTCCTATCAACGTTTGTTTAAAGGAGATTGATCGTAAACCTGGCGATATTCAAGATGATATTGACCATGCTGTTATGGGACTCTATCTGGCCATGGTGGCGGTTTCGCCCGAGGCTCCTAGGAGACAAATTGGTGAGTGCCCTGTCATTCGTTGTGGTCAGGGCACAGGGCACGTCGTTTGGTCACCCCATATGATCGAACGCAGGATCTGTTTAAGAAGAATCCTTACCGGCTGGCCGAACTAGTTCTCAAGGATAACCTTGCAGACTTGGGTGGAGACCAGCCGATAATAGATCCTCCTCGTGAGGCCACAGTCCAGTTGTATGAGGAGCTGTGGGGCACGGCGAGCCAGGTGACCCTCGACCTTCCACTTCGGGAGCCTCGTAGTGACGACCTAGTAGCACCCGTCACGCTTGATGAGGTGCGTTCTCACATTAAGAGGCTTAAACCGGGCGGTGCACCCGGCCTTGATGAGGTTACAAAGAAGGCCCTCCAGATGTACCACGGATGCGGTCTCCAAGGAATTTGACACTGTTTCCCATGGGGCAATCCGTGAGGTTTTGCGGAGCAACGGGGTGTCAAATTGCCCTACTAATATCGTGGGGACTATGTAATCCGGCTGCTCAACACAATTAGGAAATCTAAGTGTGAAGGTCCCTATACGCAGCGGCGTTAAGCAGGGGGACCCGTTGTCCCCTTTGCTATTCAATCTTGAACTGGACCCCTTCCTTAAATCCCTCGAAGCCTCCGACCTTAGTTTCAGGGTCGGTGGGCAGATGATCTGTACTGTGGCTTACGCAGATGATGTAGCCATTTTCGTCCCCACCCCGAAGAATATGCGGCAGATGCTGAACCATACAATCTAGTATCTTGCCATCTTGCCATGGTAGAGGTCCAGCTGTCCCCGGCCAAATGTGGTTGTTTCCACATGGTCGCTACTAAGGACGCATGGATGTCTGATGACCCTTACTTGTCCATCGCTGGTGTCCCTGTTCGTTCTTTCGGGGTGACGGAGGCATTTGAATATCTCGGTCTCACCTTCACAGTGAAAAACGGGCTGAAAATCGGCAGCATTTGAACCACTTGTTGGCTGCTGCCGAGAGAGTGCGTCGCCTTGCACTTAAGCCTCAGCAGAAGGTGCAGCTGCTCGTGCAGTTTGTTGTCTCTGTGTTCTTACACCGCTTTTTCATCTACCTCCCGTCCGTCGCTGACCTGCGTTCTGTTGATCAGTCCCTTAGGGGACATTGCACTATCGACGGCGTGTTGTACTCCCGGAAGAGGGATGGTTTTCTCGGCTTCCCTCGACTGGAGGTACAACTTAAGATCTGTGCTCTAAGATTTTGCCGCAATCTGCTCTCCATGGAGGATCCTTTCATCCGGGAGCTTTCTGTTCACGCGGGCTGGGAGGCAAGGCTCAGGGAACTCGCACGTCAATTGCACATCCCGCTGCCAGTGGATGACAGAGCCATTTCCCACGCTAAGTACCGGTTCAAGATGGCTGAACACGAACGGTGGGCTGGTTTGGTTAGTCAGGGGCAAGGGGTAGCCTCTTTTAAGGGTAAGCATCTAGGCAACCACTGCCTTCTGAACCAGCAAACCCTCAAGTCAGGGCAATTTATCGATGCCCTGAAGCTTCGTACTTACACATACGGAGTTCGGTCAGCCATCAACCGGTTTGCCAAGAACGATGTCTTTGTCGCTGGTGCCACTTGAAGCACAAAACTCTGGGGTATGTCCTTGGGGAGTGCGTTTCTGTGAATTCGCTGAGGGTTGAGAGACACAACTACGTTGTCAAGTTGATAGAAGAGCATTGCCTTCGGAAGGGCTTCGTAGTTTTCAGGGAGCAGGAGATCCGCTTACCAGAAACTGGATCCACTTACCTACTGAAACAGGATCTCGTTATTAAGCACAATGAAACGGTGGAAGTGGTCGATGTCACTTGCCCGTATGAGAAAGGAAACTCTCCCTCTGAGGCTGCTCTGACGAGGAAAGTAAAATACGCTCCTGCAGTTGGTGTTGTAAAACCCTGCACAACGCAAATCACGGAGAAGTCATCCCGGTTGTTGTTGGTGCTAGGGGGGCTCTTCCTAAGTCGACCCTCACTGCCCTCAAGAGGTTTGGCATTACAGACAGTGATAGGCTTCTGGACATCACCCTGCCGGTGTTGCGGATGTCAATCGACCTTTGTCGTTGTCACCTGGATTACGGATGGGTCCCCTCGTACCGTTTATTCCCCCCTGAGTCTAAGGTACCACTTCGCGTATGTGTTGCTTACAGGGGGGGTATCGGGGGGCTCATTCCATCTTGGTGCCAAATCGGGTGACGCCCCCTGGGAGTTACATCCCAGGGGGCCCTCACAGTACATCGTGTGTCAGCCCTTCAATGGAAATGTCAGCCTGCTTGACAACTTATAGTGTTATTTTTTCCTGGGTGCATTGCCGGCGTTTCCAGCTGTGAAAAACATAATTAAAAATTTTATAATAAAATAAATAAAAAATGAAGTATAGAAAGTACTAAATTTAAACTTTGGAAACTTGGAAACTTTGGAAAACTTTAAATTTGGAAACTTCGTGTGGCCAGGGCATAATGCCCTGGCCACACGAAGTTCAACTAGAATAAAATAAATAAATGCTTACATGCGCGCAGTCACAAAAAGAAATTATACAATACAACCGCTCAAGCGAAAAAAGCCAAAACTAAAACTAAAACTAGAACTTGGACTCCCTGGATAAGACTGGCTTTAGTCTTTCATAGGCAAGGTCTCATCAGTCATCCGTTACACCGCTATCAATGACCCTGAGAACAAACGTAGAAGAATATACTTTTTAACAGCCTTGACACCTATTAATATAATAAATAGACACTTACGTGTTTAGCCAGTGGTGTCAAATTTAAGGTTCAATGCAGAACCGGTTTCGTACTAATTACAGTACATCTTCAGCTGCCTCTTCTTGTTAAAACATAAGCCCATCTTGTGGTTGTCAAATATTGTTAAAAAAGTATTCTTCTTAGTTTAAAATAAAGCCCATCAAATGGTTGTCATAATTTAAAGAAACTTTACACAAAACACAAAAATAAATAATTACAAACACAAACACTACACAGATGGAGGACTATACATGCTCACACTTCAATAGTTGTAGGCCTACTCTTATTTTTGTGTTTTGTGTAAAGTTTCTTTAAATTATGACAACCATTTGATGGGCTTTATTTTAAACTAAGAAGAATACTTTTTTAACAATATTTGACAACCACAAGATGGGCTTATGTTTTAACAAGAAGAGGCAGCTGAAGATGTACTGTAATTAGTACGAAACCGGTTCTGCATTGAACCTTAAATTTGACACCACTGGCTAAACACGTAAGTGTCTATTTATTATAACCGTAGAAGACCTGCCGGCCCGAAGGGTCGCTTCAAGAGTATCAAGCTAAAGGACCTTGCGCACACCCAAGAGCTGTATCTCAGTGACCCAGGTAGATTGGCAGAACTGGTGCGAAACAATAAGCTTGACGGATTTAGAGGACCAAAGGTCACAGCTCATCCAAGACATGCAATAGAAGCAGTCTTCAGGGAATTATGGTGACAAGCTCCAAACTCCATAATTTGTTGCCTGAACAAACGCAGGAGCAGTTTGTGATTGATCCGGTGACGGCAACTAACGTTAGAGACAGACCCAAGAAGATGAAACCTAAAGGAGCTCCAGGGCCAGATGGAATCAGGAAAGCAGATGTGCTCAACTTCAAAGGTCATGCTCACCTCCTGGCAGGAGTATTCAACTGTGTTTTGGCCTCTGGAATATACCCGGTAGCCTGGAGTACAAACATAACATCTATGATTCCTAAGGAAGGGAAGGCCTTTGTAGAACCAGGAAGTTGGCGTCTCATGACAGTTGGGAATGTTTAGGCGAGGCTCTAGAGCGGAACTGTCGAGGACCGCCTCAGGAACAAAATGAAGCTTGACGTCAGGTAAAGAGGCTTCACCTAGGGTAACGGGTGTTTCGCCAGCACTCTTCACCTTCATGAGCTTATAAGGCGAGGCAAAAAAAGCATGAATTGCCGCTGCTATCTTAGACATCAGTAAGGCCTTCGATGAAGTGCCTCATGCCGCAACAACCAGAGCCCTCCAAGTGGCCAGAGCTCCCCCAGCGGTATTATCTGTACCGAATGATGTCTATGAAAACTCAACCACAATCTTCAAGAATTGCGGAGGAATGAGCCTCAACCTAAGAAGAGGAATGAAACAAGGCGACCCATTATCTCCTATCCTATTCAATACGGTCCTAGATACTCTTCTGTGGCGCCTACGTCAATCTGGACTGGTGTTCACCTTGGAGGGCCTTCGAGTCCCAGCTCTGGCGTTTGCGGATGATCTAATACTGTGAAGTAATAATGAACAGAATTACAAGATCTACTGGACATAACAGTCGACTTCCTTGATGGACTTCAAATGTCTCTTCCTGCCGCAAAATACACTTCCTTTGGCATTCAGCCACCTGCCAAATCCTGGGTGCCAGAGAGGATTTAGGTGAACATCAGGGTTACTCAAATACGGAATGTGGAAGCCACTGATGAGTTTAGGTATATGGTAGCTTTTTACGGTAAACGAGGGAATGACAAACTGGAGAAATGCTCAACTGATTGTGCTGTCAATCTATATGTGCTGTCTATATGTATCAGTAGATGCGCTAAACTGTGACTAAAACCTCGGCAGAAGCTTGACTTGGTCGTAAGTCACATAATACCAGCCAACCTGCATTTGCTGATCAACGACCTTAGAAGGGATGGCAAATTTAACCACCTTGACTAAGAGATTCGAATGATTATCAAGAGCTTCTTCCACCTTCCAATTCATGTAAAAAATCAGCTAGTACATTGCTCGAAACAAGATTGAGGTCTGGGATTTCCAGAGTTGGTTGACCTTGTGAAAGTCGCCAATCTGAAGGCGTTTTCGGCACTGGTCACGTCAGAGGACCCCCTGGTGTAGGCATTGTTTCTGGGAGACCGTGGGGCTGCGGCTAGAAGAACAGCTTTGAACATGAATTTGGTTTTCCCCTGCTCAGCGGCCGATGTCGACCAATGGAAACGGAAGAGAATGAAAGAAATACACGATCTCTGAACCCAGCAACAAACTCAAGGAAAGAGTGTTGATTGCTTCCGCAACAATTTTATAGGGAACAGGTGGTTATTGTCGCTAGTCCTTGCCCCTGGGGAAGAAATAGACATACTCCGAATTCGCTATAATACTTTTCGAACTAGAGAATACATAGCTTGCCAGAAAGGAGGAGATGTTAACTGTAGACGCTGTCACCTGGCTCCGGAAACCCTGGGACATATTACAGGCACGTGTTCAGCTGGTAAAGGTTTGAGGTTATGTCGCCACGATAACATAGTGTCTGCTATACAAGAAAGAGCGGTAGAAGATGGACTTGTCAGAGCCAGGGACCAGCTTTTTGTGGTCAATGCACATGACCGGGGAGTCGAGAGCGAAGAAGGTGGACCCAGACTGCTTAAATAACACCTTACCTATAAATCTGTGGACAAGTGCCTAATCATTGACGTAACTGTCAGATTTGAACAGGGCGACTCGCTGAGAGATGCAGCTTCGTAAAAAGACAGAAATACAGCAAGATCTCTTTTGGGGTCAACGAAACGTAAATCATGCCATTAGTCTCCGGATCCAGAGGAGGACTTCCAAAATAGACAAGAAAGAATCTTGACAAACTTGGCTTAGGGGATAGACTTTTTGACCTGATGAAGGGAGTTTTGCGGAGCACGATCCTGCTGTGCCGATTCCACGTGGACCTTGGCTAAATCTGGACCACTGGCCTCTCACACATAGCCTCAACACCAGACTTAAAAACTCCTCTAATATTACCCCGGAAACTAGACCATAAACCACATCCAGACTTACATGGACATTCTTACATGGAAGTGTCCTTCGTGGCCGGGATTACCATGACTCTGGAGAGGAATGAGAAGCCCCATAAACAAACACCTGGAACAATCTGAAAAAAACTCTCACCTGGAACCATTCACCTTTAAACGTCCTTCTTTGCCGGTATTCCCATTCCTCCGAGGAGGAATTAGAAGACCGGGAAACGATCATCTGGAACAACCTGGAAAAAAAGAAATAGATCACAAAACCGGAAACAATCAAGACTAAAAAATCTGATCACTCACCTCAGTTCACACCAAATCGCAAGAACAAGTACATCCAACCAAACATCAGAAACCTCAACAACACAGGCAACAAACAAAACACTTTGTTGTCATGAGTCAGAGTTCAAACGGAGCGGACGTATCGCGGTGTGGTTATCTTATCTGTGTTCCCGTGTAGTAGTGGCTATCGTTGCTTATCCTCGTGTCCCGCGCTATTTAATATATTTAGTAACAACTTGAAACTTTGTATATATTTTTTAAATTATGTCTAATTGCCAAGTGTGTTTATCTGCTATCAAAAAGAATCAGACAAAACTAACGTGCAGTGACTGTGCAAAATTATTTCACGCAAAATGTGTTAAAATGGCTCCAGCGGATTTGGCGTATTTGGAGGAGCAGAACGCCATTTGGAGGTGTAGTGCGGCGGAAAAGTATGCATCTGGACACTAGTGCACAAGAAGGTACGATAACTTTAGAGGACATTATGAAGGCGCTGAGTGAAATAAGAGATGAACAAAGAAAAAATGTGAGTGATTTTAATGAGTCGTACGGTTTACTGCATAGTAAACTCGAAGAAAACACTGAAACGTTGCAGAGCGGGATTGAAAAAATTGAAAATTTTGTGAAAATAATTGATGATCTGAAATCTGAAAATAAAGTTTTAAGAGAAAAAGTTGTTAATCTGGAAAAAAGGTAGATGACTTGGAACAGTATTCGCGTAGGAACTGTGTTGAGCTGCAAGGTATTCCGGAAGTAAATGATGAGTCGGTAGTGCAAATAGTCAAAGATGTTGGTCATGCTTTAAATGTAACCATTACCGACGAAATGATCGATGCTTGCCATCGCGTCGGCAGTAAGAGCAATGCATCTCGACCACGTGGCATTATCGTTAAATTCGTTCGCCGTACTGATAAGGAACTTTTAATTGCTAAAAGGCGAGAGAAAAAGCGGGACTTTTCTACGAGGCATATTGGACTAGCAATGGATAAACCGATATACGTAAACGAGTCCCTATCTCCAGCGAGAAGACGACTACTCGGACAGGCTCGTGAGGTGAAGAAGACACGCAATATTAAGTATCTGTGGCTTCGAGGCGGCAACATCCTCATGCGCGCCACCGATGGTTCACCGGCGATCGAGATAAAATCTGCAACCGACTTCGATCAACTGTAAACTCTCACCTACGCAACATGTGTGTTTTGATCTTTATTCAATGATTGGTATAATTAATGCACTTTTAGATATTAAGCCTCTATCTTTTATATTTATATTTCCATAAAATTGAAACAATCAAATGGTAGGCTATATTATTAGGCTACAGTAATATTACATCAATATTGTTAGGTAATTTTTTATTATGTGATTTTATTTCAGAAAAAATAATACGAAATTTTTAATATGGAAGGAAAAAGTTGTTATATAATACATCAAAACATCCGTAGCTTGCGACAAAATTTTGACCGTTTTGTTGCTGAGCTGAGCGTAATGGAAGAATTGCCAGAAATAATCATATTAAGCGAAATTTGGATTAGTAGGGATGAAGCCATATTTTATAAACTTCCTAATTATGACCTGATTTTATGTTCAAATGAAAGTTATCGCACTGGCGGGGTAGCGGTTTATAAAAAGAATTCCGTAAATATTACACACAGTGAACAGTTAGGATTAAAATCAGCGGATATTTTAATGTTACAAATGTTTTTTTCAGGTAATGATTTTATTTTATTTGCTGTTTATCGTTTACATAGTTGTACAATACAATATTTTATTAATGAATTTAATTCATATTTAAGCAGAAATGACAAAAATTTCAAGAATTGTATTGTGATGGGTGATATAAATGTTGATTTATTAAAGACAGATGATAATGATGTTGATTGTTATAAATTAATGATGGCTGGATATGGGTTTGAAGCGCTGATAATGCAACCGACAAGAGTAACTGCTACGACACGATCGTGTATCGATCATGTCTACTTGAGGATGTCATGTAGAGACAAGCGGCCGTGTGCGGCGGCGGTGGTGGAGGCCGACGTGACCGACCACTACATGACGTCGTTGCGGCTACGGTCGGCCGGCCGCCCTGCCGCCGAGCCCGCCGCGGCTACTCGTGCTGTTATCAGTTACGATAAGCTGGACGATATGTTGGTGAAAGTGGACTGGTCTGATATCTATAGGCAGGATAATGCTTCTGTGGCTTATGATTTATTTGAAATTAAAATACAATCTTGTCTTGAACAATGTAAAGTAGTGACTATATTAAATAATAAAAATCGTAAGTTAAAGCCTTGGATGAATGATTACATTTGTAATCAAATTAGAAAAAGAAATAGTTTATATAAGAAAATTAAACATAGACCACAGAATGATAGATTTAGATTATATTACAATTCTTTTAGAAACAGTTTGAAACAAAAAATTGAGTTAACTAAATCAAATTATTATAAAAATAAACTGGAAAATAATATTGGTAATCATAAAGGTACTTGGAATACTATTAGGAACATGACTGGTCAGAACATAAAGGATTAACAATTTCGTTTGCAAGTTAATAATACAATGATTTCAGATCCAGAAATAGTTGCTAATAAATTTAATGATTTCTTTATATCAGTAGCGGATCAAATAATAGAAAATGGCTCATTGCCGAATGGTTTTGATAACCTTCAATACAAAATAAATTTTAGTCAAATTCACGAAAGGTCATCCTTATTGTTAGGGCCGGTGTGTTGTGATGATATTATAAAAATAGTCAAGTCTCTAAAAAATGGTAAATCACCTGGGATTGATGGTTTCAACTCATTTTTTGTTAAACGTATCTGTCCAAGGATAGCTAAAGTTTTTACATTTATTATAAATTTAAGTTTTATCACGGGCATTTTTCCAGAAAGACTTAAAAATGCTGTTGTAATACCAATTTATAAAGGGAATTCACCCTACATTTGCTCTAATTTCCGCCCAATTTCGTTGATTTCGACTTTTTAAAAAATAATAGAAAAAATAATGAAAGAAAAACTTATTAGCTTTTTAAATAGGATTAATTTTTTTAGCAATAATCAGTATGGGTTTCGAGTAGGGATGAATACAGAACGGGCTCTGTTAGATTTTATTAGCAAATTAAATGAAGGGATTAATAATGGTAAGTGTGTGAGTGGGCTTTTCTTAGATATACAAAAGGCATTTGACACAGTGAACCATGCCATTTTATTAGAGAAATTATACAACTGTGGGGTCCGTGGTGTAGTACATGATTGGTTTTCTAGTTACTTACATAATAGAAGGCAATGTGTTAAAATCAAAGGTGTTTTAAGTGAAATGGGTGTTATCAGGCACGGAGTCCCCCAGGGATCTGTATTAGGAGCAACATTGTTTCTTATATATGTCAATGATCTTTGCAAGGCTTCATTAAATGGCCAAATCACCGCATTTGCGGATGACACGGCCTTATGTTACATAAGTAATACGTGGGATAAATCCGAAAGAAAAATTTTAACTGATCTGGAAAATTTAAAATGGTGGTTTTGTAAAAATAAATTGGTTCTCAGCACACAAAAAACTAACTGCATTAATTTTAGTTTAAGGGGATATACTGAATTTAATAATCAAATTACATATAAATGTTTAGATTGTTTAAATACGCTTAATACTTTTGTAAATTGTTCGGAAATCAGAGCAGTCAAAGAAGTAAAATACTTGGGTGTAATTCTAGATAATGAATTAAGCTGGAAAACACATATAATTAAATTAAAATCAAAACTCATATCAGGAATTAGACTTTTTTACCACTTGCGGGACATATGCCCAATCCAAACTCTGCGCTGTTTATATTTTGCCTTAGTGAATAGTAGATTAGAATATGCTATAATTTCTTGGGGTGGAATGTATAAATCAACAATAAAACCTGTGGAGAACATTCAAAAATGGTATGTTAAATTAATTCTGAAGAAAAAG
>CM061533.1:51885147-51912194 GCA_030545055.2 Neoaliturus tenellus | reverse complement strand
ATAAAAAGTGTCTTTTACAAACCCACATAAAAAGAAATTATGTGAGAGAGTTTTTAAATAGTAGGCTTCCTCAAAGATGGATCGGACATACTGGACCTAGTGATTCCACGTTAATCACTGGCCACCAAGGTCACCAGACATTACTGTTTGTGATTTATTTTTGTGGGGGTTTGTAAAAGACAATTTTTTATATCCGTACACTTCCAACAACATTGGTTGAACTACAGAATCGCATCAGAGCAGCTATCAAATAAATCCTTTAAGACATGCTAGCTAAGCTATAAGACCAATTTGAGAATTTCCTATACAGGTGCTGTGCATCTAAGGGACACTATATTGAGCACTTGTAAATAGTATGTAAAAAACTTTTTGAGTTATCCTTTAGTAAAAAATAACCCCATGTCCATATGATCATCAGTTTTGAAATTATAAACCTACAAAATTGGATGATTCTTTTTGATACACCCTGTTCTTTGTTGAGGATTGGTAACGTATGGTTATCGTTATTAGGGTGAAATCGTTTCTTATAACATATATATGCATTTTTATAGTATTATTGTTATAGGCCCTGTTACTTTTTCATATATTTATGCACCATTTTTCATATTGTTATTATTGATTAAATTTGTTGTTTTTAATTGTTGTCTTCAGGTGGAGAATAATTCAAAGGGTTAAGAAACTTGTAACCATATTCATGAAACTAATCTTATTATAGCTTATTTAATTTATTGTGTTGGAATAATACGCTGGAAACAAATACATATATTGCTAACAGCGTTATCAGGAATCATCCAAGAAGTGTGAGTGAGACAGCAGATGATGTGTCAGTGCCAGCTTACCTTGATTGTTAGCCATCCGTTAGGTCATATGTCACACATACGTCATACCGTTAACGCTTGTTACATCCTACTGTTGATTACACTGTACAGTCAACAAAGCCTCTAATGTGCTGTTTAAGATTACCAAAGAGATCGTTTGACAAGTTTGGTATCAATATTGAAAAGTTTAATTTATTGCATTAAATTTTTAATTACAGTAGGCCTATCTCAATTTGTCTTTTTTGTATGGATAAAGTCTTAAATATGGTACAATTATTACTGATCCTAAATGTAATTTTTAATACTGTGTACTTTAATACTATATAATCAATATAAAATTCAACCTATTAATATATGCAAACATTTTACAATATATAAAAATTAAAACTTGTGATTAAACTGTGTGTATCCATCGATATATTTTATGGTACAGGGTGATTAAAATACATCTCCTAATTTCATAGAAAATCTAGAATAGAAACCTCGGAGATAGATGAGCCTATTAAAACAGTGTTAAGCATCGAAAAAAGTTTTGCGTTGGAAAATTTAAACCTGTTACATATTTTTATTGATATTTTTTACCTAAATTTTTTACAATAATAGTGTCATGGAACTACAACAAAACGAAAACAGTTCATGGTAAATGACCGAAAACTAATCCTGAAAGTAATTAATAAAAACGTTTATTCCAAGCGTTAGGAGTTAATAATAATTTAAAATTTTATTTTGTTTTATAGGATAGTTAAAGTAAATCGTTTTAATGCTTTATAGAATTTATTAGCAATAAACTACGTTTGTTTGATGGACTGTAAAGCTTGTTTATCTTGTGATTGTTTATAACATCTAATCTCATGTGCTATTGTGTAGTTCAAACTGCTTGAGAGTTTTAATGAATAAGTAGATAAGATATTTGTCAAAGTCTACTTAATTTTTACTCAAGATGTTATTTCAGATATAATTATGGAGTATTACTATGTTAAAACATTTATTTGTCAATCATAGATTATTGCCGTTGTGGATATTTAAATATAAATCAACTTTGAACTAGGCCACTATCGTTTTATCAAAAGCGGTTCATACAAAAATTTTATGTCGCGATAAATGAGGAGGCTTTGCTCAATGGTCATAATGCTAAATATATGCGGTCTTTTTGCCTTACTGAAAGATAAGTGAATGCTATCAATAACGCTTTCGGTGAGGTTACTCGGTTTATCGTCTGAATCTCTTGGAAAGAAGTCTTTGATACATTAAGGCCATTTCAGTAGATTTGATAATGTTTACGATTTTTAGTACATTCATTCACCCAGTGTAGGACATATATTGAGGAATTGTGAGTAGGTTAAATTGAAAATAATAATAGAGCAGGTTTTAGAATTACGTATTCAAACCAATGCAAATTTCAAATATGTATACTTTTATTGGTGCTGGCATTACAATTATCAACACTTCAAATCAATTAGGCCTATGTACAAAAAGTTAAAAGAATGAACAAAGACCAATAAACTAGTTATAATATTCATTTCTAGTTATTTATTCATGTTTTATGAGTACATGTACAGGCAATAATTGGATAAAGATCTTTGTTGTTTTTATGATTTTTTTAAAATTTAAGTTTCGTCAATAAACTTTGAACCACTATTGCGCCCTCAATATGGTTTATAAAAGAGTTGTCAATTTCATTAAATGCACTGGCAGAGTCACCCAACATTAAGAATTGAATATCTTAGTTTGACATGGGTATACAATTTAATAAAAAATAAATGCAATAATCCTACAAATACAAATATACTTTTAAGAAAATATTGTTGCCTGTTTATTTGAAACGTGAAAATGCTAAGCTTATTTTCTTAGTGTCAGTCAGTTGCCAGCATTCTATGGTTAGCATCAGCTTAACATATTTCAAATAAAATACTTATTTTCCTAATAATAATAATGGTACGTAATTTTTATGTAGTAAAATGTTATCTAATGGAATACCAAATCCCTTGTCTCAAACGGTGGACCACCACACAGAGTTTATAATAGGATTTTAACTTCAATTTAAATTGTTTAATTATCTTTAATAGTTGATTTTACTTTGGTATGCCATGATTTATCTGACCAGCGCATCGTGATGCAAGCCCTTTATTGGCCCAAGAACGGGTAGGCCTACACAATCGGAGGTCCTCCTCCCGTACGAGCTTGGGATTGACCACCCCCCCCCCCCCACCGACAGTGTATTGACACCCCAACCTCAGTTCTCGAATCTCCGTTTGTCCAGCACCGATACTCAGAAGGCGCACATGGCGCACGTGCTGGGGATCTGAAGTGGCAATGCGGAGTCCGATCTATGCATCCATGCCGCAATTCCTGACCAAGTACCGAGTGGTACTAGTAACGACATACTGGAGGAGACCATCAGCAGTACGAGGCAGACATCAGCCCCTGCAACACAACAGGGACTCTCCTGGGACCCTCCACCATGCGCCGGGGCCGGTCATCTCCTTTTAGTCGACTCTTACGAGATGCAGAAAATACTACATGGCGGTTCTAGCCCGGAACCGGCACGAGGATTTAGATAATAGCACTATTAAACCGATATTTTCTATTAATAAACAAATATTGTAACCTTTTGATAATTTCTTAGATAGCCGAAATAGTATATTTCATTACAATGGCCGAAAATGGGGTTTGCCGGCCTCGATGTCGTGTTTCAAGTTCGAGATGAATTCAAGAACTTGAAACACGATCGAGATCAGGCAAAATATTTTTTTCCGAGTTACGAACGATATTTTTCATCAGAACTACACAATTAATTAATTCCAAACAAGTGAAAAAAGTATTAACAAACAAAACATAACCTCAACTTACCTAGCGAGATGTACTGCTTTTGTTTCTGGTAGCTAGGAAACTACTTCACATCAGCTAAGGCCAACAAAACTAAAATATTCTAACGGTAGGTGACAACTACAGCTGATTCCAAGGTAAAAGCAACTTTTTCTCCATGTACGTCATATACATTTCACAGTTGCTATCAGCTGAACTACCAACTACGTCAAAGATTTGGTTATTTGTTGTGTTGTCATCTACCTTATTATGTTCTAGATTTCTGTGCCCCCGTTTCCATTAAAGGGCCTAGACCGGAAAATTTTGCCGGCCTAGGCCGAGAAAACAGGTGCTTCGTTGGTAGAAGTGAGGGTCGAAAACGATGATATCGACGTAGTGTGATGAAAAGACAATAAAAAAATAACAAAACAATAAACAATAACAATAAAAAGAAAATACCATTAAATTTTCCATACAAAAATACTTTCATTGGCGTAAGACACTACACGGTTTCAAACTGATGACAATGCAGTATACATATCCCAATCACTTGGAGGTAAAATATTCATATAACCTTTGCTCAAAACTCTCTCCTACAATAAATGCCCCAATCAGAGCATATCTGTGTACTCAGCTAATTAAAAAAAAGGTATCTTTCTCATTTTCCCATACACCCCATGGGGTGAGTATAGTATGGGTTTGACGTCTTATGAATGTAGTAAGTTAACATAAGTTACACGATACCTAGTGATACATAAAAAATTTGATCAAGTTATGTGTATTAATAAGCAAGATACAGCGTTTCGTTGATTTACCAAAAGAATAACATGCTATAACCTATTTTGAATTTTCTCCGTAACTTGTTAAGAAACTTAGCTTAACTTGTAACTTGTTTTCGCACTTTTTAACTTTATCAGTAAAAACTTTAGTAAGTTAAAAAATTCGAAAATACTAAATTCTTAGTATTTTAAACTCTTTGAAATGGCGTAAGTTTAAAACGTTAAACTTTGCAAATTTACATACAAAAATGCCAAAATCCCATTTTAAAACCTTTTGAAACCCCATAAAAACCCTCTTACCATAGTCCCAATTAAACTGGTTTCGAACTTAACCTGAAGAACGCTACTCGACATCTTCAGCCTAAATTTAGTCGAAATTTAATGTTTTTTTTTTTTTCAAAAGTTGTCGTGTCCACGGACGCGATATGTATATACTGCACATGAAAATGAACGAATTGTGTTTTTGGCTTCTGGGGACCTCAAAATAAAAAACATATCGAGGTCCCTAGCTTTGATCTTACCATGGCTACTACCTTTATGGCGTATTTTCTATTGGGAAATTCACTAAAAGCAGTGAAGAAAATGCAAAAGCAAACATACATATTGTAGACTTATTCTAAGTGCCAACTGTCATTTTATAAACAAATGGTTATTTTTTACAGTTCATAATAACTGAAATACTAGATAGCTTCATTTTATTTAAATTTGGCTCATAACTAATTTATGTTGAAGGTTTTTTTTTATGAAAATAATATAGTGTCTTTAAGAGTCTGTATTACCTGCGCCATCTTGGTTGTTTGTCCCATAAGAGCAATGTTAAATTTAAAACATTACAGTGAGCTTGTTTTTAGTCCGAAAACTTTAATCTTGATATCAAATTTTTTAAATTTTACG
Organism: Neoaliturus tenellus; assembly: GCA_030545055.2. Lineage (NCBI taxonomy): Eukaryota > Metazoa > Arthropoda > Insecta > Hemiptera > Cicadellidae > Neoaliturus > Neoaliturus tenellus. Next base: position 51,906,898 of record CM061533.1, on the reverse strand, counting down.
ATAGTATCTAGTGCTTGACATGATAGACAACAAATTTATAAAGTTATCCACTACAATAACGAATAAAACATAAATGTATTTAACACCATTTTAAAACCATTTTTTAAACATTTTTTAGTAGGTCTTTTGCAAAACCATCCACGTCATTTCCTTATGGGGAACATATTTAAGTTTCATGCAAATCCAATATAATATTATCGACATAGTGTTTCAAAGACAACATTAATGTTTTGAATTTAACATTGTTCTTATGAAACTAAAAATCCAAGATGGCGCAGGTACTGTATACTATTAAGAGTTATCATTACAATGTATCCGAAAAATGGCATTGCTTAACATGTGCACGTTAATATAAAACTATAAATTTATTTAATACTAGCTGTTACCCGGCGCGCGTTGCTGCGCTAAATTAAGTTGCTTACATAAATAAAGCTATTTTAATATATAACAAAAAAAGATAAGTTAAGTTTTAAGTTTTTTAATATAACAAAAAAAGTCAATGGCATAGAAAGTAAGTATATTAATATTACTGTAAGGCCAAAGGATAAACAGGCATTTTGCAAATTTAAACCCAGAATAGTCAAAGTTTGCCTCGTATCTTATTAATCGTAATTGCAAATGCAAGAACACCTGTGAGCAAAGAGGCACGTCCATGTCAAATTTCAACCCCAGAGGCCCTAAATTAATTTTAAAGTCCAGTGGAGCACAGCCCTACTAAAAATATATTTACATAACCATTCTTGAATCCAGTGGGGCGGAGCCCTAAAGAGCTTAAAAATTATATTTGCAATACCGTTTCCTAGTGAGTAGCTATGAACAAAAAGAATCGTACATCAAATTTCAACCCCGGTGGCCCTAAAGTAATTTTAAAATCCAGTGGGGCGGAGCCCTAAAGTGCTTAAAAACGACAGGTGGAAAACCTTAGGTTCTTAGTGAGCACCTATGAACAAAAAGAATCATCCATATAATTTCCACCCCAGTGGCCCTAAAGTGATTTTAAAGTCCAGTAGGGCGGAGCTCTAAAGATCTTAAAAAAACTATATTTGCAAAACTGTTTCTTAGTAAGCACCTAAGAGTAAAGAGAATCGTCTGTCAAATTCCAACACCGGTGGCCCTAAAGTGGTTTTAAAGTCCAGTGGGGCGGAGCTCTAAAGATCTTAAAAAACTATATTTGCAAAACTGTTTCTTAGTAAGCGCCTAAGAATAAAGAGAATCGTCTGTCAAATTCCAACACCGGTGGCCCTAAAATAATTTCGAAGCCCATTGGGGCGGAGCCCTATAGAACTTCAAAAACTATATTTGCAAAACCATTTCTTGGTAAATACCTGTGAGCAAAGAGGCACGTCCAAGATGTTAAATTTCAACTCTGTTGGCCCACAAGTAATTTTGAATCCCAATGGGGCAGAGCCCTAAAAAGCTTCAAAAACTATATTTTCAAAATTGTTTCTTAGTGAGTACCTATGGGTAAAGAGCATCGTCCATCAAATTTCAACCCCGGTGGCCCTAAAGTAACTTTGAAGTCCAGTGGGGTGGAGCCCTAAAGAGCTTAAAAACTATATTTGCAAAACCGTTTCCTAGTGAGTACATATGAGCAAAGAGAATCGCCCATGTCAAATTTCAGCTCCAGAGGTCCTAAAGTAATTTCAATGTCTAGTGAGGCGGAGCCCTAAAGTGCTTAAAAACTATATTTGCAAAATCGTTTCTTAGTGAGTACCTATGGGTAAAGAGCATCGTCCATCAAATTTCAACCCCGGTGGCCCTAAAGTACTTTTGAAGTCCAGAGGGGTGGAGCCCTAAAGAGCTTAAAAAACTATATTTGCAAAACCGTTTCCTAGTGAGTACCTATGAGCAAAGAGAATCGCCCATGTCAAATTTCAGCTCCAGAGGTCCTAAAGTAATTTCAATGTCTAGTGAGGCGGAGCCCTAAAGTGCTTAAAAAACTATATTTGCAAAATCGTTTCTTAGTGAGTACCTATGGGTAAAGAGCATCATCCATCAAGTTTCAACCCCGGTGGCCCTAAAGTACTTTTGAAGTCCAGAGGGGTGGAGCCCTAAAGAGCTTAAAAAACTATATTTGCAAAACAGTTTCCTAGTGAGTACCTATGAACAATGACAATCGTCCATGTCAAATTTCAGCTCCGGAGGTCCTAAAGGAATTTCAATGTCCAGTGAGGCGGAGCCCTAAAGTGCTTAAAAAACTATATTTGCAAAACCGTTTCCTAGTGAGTACCTATGAGCAAAGAAAATCGTCCATGTCAAATTTCAGCTCCGGAGGTCCTAAAGTAATTTCAATGTCCAGTGAGGCGGAGCCCTAAAGTGCTTAAAAAAACTATATTTGCAAAACCGTTTCCTAGTGAGTACCTGTGAGCAAGGAGAATCGTCCATGTCAAATTTCAGCTCCGGAGGTCCTAAAGTAATTTCAATGTCCAGTGAGGCGGAGCCCTAAAGTGCTTAAACAACTATATTTGCAAAATCGTTTCTTAGTGTGTAACTATGGGTAAAAAGAGTCGTCCATCAAATTTCAACCCATGTGGCCCTAAAGTAATTTTGAAGTCCAGTGGGGTGGAGCTCTAAAGAGCTTAAAAAACTATATTTGCAAAACCTATGGACCTATGGTGCACCTATGGACAAAGAGGATCGTCTATGTCAAATTTCACCACCTGTAGGATTTTAGTGTAATTGTGAGCTTCCGTAGGGCGGAGCCATAAAGACAACACAAACATCAACATTATACCTCACACCTGGTTACTTCTATGATTATAAGCATCTGCTTAAATGAAATTTTCTAATTTTTTAATTACAGCAGTTCATTTTGTAAACACTAAATTTCTAAAACCTGACACTGCACCATTGTATGCCCTCTGGGTCAGAGCCCTTTGGACAGATTTGCACCAAACTTCATACAAACCATCCTTGAATAATGCTTAATAATGCCTGAAAGTTTCATTACAATCTGTTCAGCGGTTTTGGAGTCTATAGGCAACATACATATATATATACAAATATATATACATACTTCCTCTTTTATAGATATAGATATAATATTGGGTCGGAAGAATAGAGTGTAATAGGTTAATCAAACAGAACAGCTACAAAGGTCTTTGTACGATTCTGTGGACTCAAGCAATCTGTTTCCGATATCCAATATGCAACACACACCTGAGGGCTCTATGTGTTTCTGAGAGCTCCTTAAACAAATATGTATACACTTACTACCAGTTAAACGTGTTTTGTAGTAATATTTAAAGAAACCCATTATGAATATTATATCAAACGAATAAGCAATCATGTTTTGTCAAAATCTACAAATCAAATATATTTTATTGAAATACCTAATGATTTTGTTTCTATATTTTATTTTTTTTATTTCATTTGTTTTATATAGATATTACATTGTTACTTTTTTTATTGCAGTGCCAGGGGGCCGAGCTTATGCTCTGTGGTATTATTACTTTCGTTTCTCACACAAAGTTTGTTCTCTCTATTTGCTCGCCCTCTTCCATTTTAAGACCAGCTCGTATGCTTCGCTCACTCGCCAGACCAAAGGGTGCTGCACTTTGTTATAATTTTCCTAAACCACAGGTTAAAGATGTAACACATTAGTTTATTTGATCCAAAAATATTTTTCATTTTCTGTAATTTTTGACAATGACCTATTGTGAAATTTATATTCAATTGCTGTGTAAATTTAGTTTTAGATAATTGTTTATAAAACTGAATTTGACATATTAATTACAAATCATACCAATACAGGTACTAAAAGAATTTGCGTATGTAGTTTGAACATCTAAGATTTGAATTCACCAAATAATATTACAATCCTTTGCTATAGCCGCAATTTACTTTCGAAATAAAAAGCTAGAACATGTTCTTTAATTCTTTTACCAGGCGTTTTGAAATTCAATTATTATCCTTAGTTACCTCCAAACCTTTCTATAAATTCATGAAAAACATTTTAATAAGACACTAAATTTTCATTGCAATGGTTTGTTTAAGTATTATTGAAAACTATATAACAGTAAAATTCATTACAGGTACATTTTATTTATATAGGTATTTCAATTTTTATTTTAAAGTAAAACCATTTTAAATGTGTTCTTTGAAATATTATTCATAGAGTAAATTCCTGAAAGATCAAGGACGAATTGCTTTTATGATATCACCACCATTTTCTACTAGAGTGCTCAGAGCTGCTCACCTTATTGAGTCACTTCCACGTCTCAGCTTCCATCGTTCAATATTTATACAATGTTAATAAATTATATACACTAAGAAAATTCTGCAGATGTGTATTTATTCTAAGCATTTCCTATATTAAATCCAATATGGTATATATGGTCGGGCAGAATTTTGGAATATAGCTGAAAACTCCTATCTCTCTATCATAATACCCTGAAATTAGTAGGTTTAAGTATGATATTGCTATCAACATTTAAATGTACTTCACATATAATGATTGTATTTCAAGAGGACGGATTTCATGTAGGAAGTATAGAATATCTTAAGTAAAAGCATTGGTTGATATAGTATTACAGCTCCATAGCAAAGTAAAATGACTAAAAAGTTTAAAAACAAATAAAAATGGTGGCACATCAAACGTTGCATTGAATGACATGCTATATCATATTGAAAATTCTGAGCAATGTGCCACAAATCCGATCCAAAAATTTCAATGAGAAAGTAGGTGAGTTTTTATAAGTGTCACAGCCTACCATTTCCTCACACTTTTATAGTCGGCTCTTGGGCATTGTACCCTACTAAGTGAGTTGAATGTGCCAACCAATCGATAATTTAATTCAATTTTAAATTTTAAGTTTGATGTTAATGACAAATATTTGATCGCCCGTTTGATATTGTATTTATTTATTATTAGTTTGTATTTTTGACTTTTTTATTAGATAGGCTCAAAAAAAATGTGAAGTTATTTATTATTATTATTATTATTTTTTATAATACAAATACTGTTTGGTAATTTTTTATGGAATTTTTCCATCCTCTAGTTGAACAACCAAACTGGTTGTGCTTTATATCTTCTGAAATTCTAGATTCTTTCTCTGAAAAGATTCAAAACTAAAAATTTACAAACTTCCACAATATCCAGTTTTTTTTCACTCAATTAATATTATACCACACAACGGTTTTCATTATAATAATTGCTTATCCATAAAAAAGCCCTTCGTAAATTATTACACTATAACGGCGATAACTTGAAAACTGCATATTGTCAACCTACTTTATTAATCACTTAATTACTTGACTTTAGATGTATTTTTAGGGGATGATGAATGAAAGATTGGTGTAGAATGGGTGTAATACCTTGGTTAGCGTTGTTACTGTCTAAGATCAGCTGATTTCTTTATAGAGATTCTTAATTAATAGCCAAACAACCAATCACGGCTGGCTCCAGTTTCGTTCAATTAAAAGTCTCTAACTTTCTCATAATCGAACTAACAACATTATGGTTCAGAGGCAAGCACTATAATCACTCAGCTGCTCCAAATCCATTAACTGTCGGAAATATTTTCGAAAGGAAGTAAAGTGTAGATAATTACAATTGGCCTTATATTACTGTACTTAGTGCTTATAAAAATAAATCTTAATTTTGAAAAATTAATTAGTGCCGTACTCAAGGTGGAAGTTAAACAAAAATGCCAAAAACGTTTAATAGTACAGTCAAATTAGAATAATAACTGAAAGGATTTTAACTTTTTGAATGTTTTATACATACATACATACACATATAATACATGTGTGTGTGTGTGTGTTTTTACATACAACCATAAAAGTCAAAATAGTATTGTACTTAAATACAGGCAAATATTATGAAATTACATCAACAAATACAATCATAAGAAAATATTTCAATCGTATATTAAATAAGGGAAACCCCTTTTCAAAGTTAATTGTGGGAGGTCGACTTAATTATTCCCAGAAAAGCGGAAACTGTGTAGGACCAAAACAATGATTAGTTAGGCCTTGACTCTTAGCGAACACGAATAATCAACCGTATATACCACTTTACACACACAGGTATCTGAAGGTATTTAAATTTAAATCAAAATACAAGGGAACAAAACCAAATTCATATTTAAGAGGTTTATTCAATTTAATTGATTTATCATGTATCATTAGTTACTTACTTTTCTAATGAAATTATACTTAACCACCGTAAAATAAATAAATAAACATACGTTTTAAGCCTTTTATCCCCTGAATTTTTTTCGTCATTTTTATATGTATATAATTAATTGTTTCACAAAATTAAGGTAAGAGTTTCAGAAATCAATTTACTTTAATCAAGTTGAAAATACTGAACATATAAATACTTTTATTTATAATATTTTTATAAATATTTGAATATTCAAGACTCAGCAAAACATTGTATGTAATGAGAGCCTCATGCGATTAGAAAGTTTGCTTAATAGTTTATTCAGAATCAATTTTTTTTGGAAGAGAAATAATGCTTTTACGCTCGCATCTAGCTGGATGGGACTCATACACAAAAATCTAAATTAAAATAATATTAGAATAATTAATATATTTTTATATATAATTTTAATACCATAGTTCTAGCTATTTAAAGGAGGAGTTAAAATATTACTTTTAACCCTAAATTGAAAATTATAAACAAACGGTGGCGTTTTATCTGATGAATCACTCCCTCAGGAACGAAAAGAAAATGTATTGCCCACAGTTTAAATAATGAGCTAAACCGACTGTTCCCTGAGAGACTTGGTTTATTGTTTATAAAAGGCTTCTCAGATGACCAATTTCCTTTTTAATTTATTGTTTTTTTCATATCTCCTAGACTTAAAACATGTTGGTGGCCATAGCCAGTACAGAATATAAGGTTTGTATATATATATATATATATATATATATATATATATATATATATGTATCAAACTTTCTTATTTCTTCTTCTTCTTTCTTACTTTTGATCTTCTTTACTTTTTTAGTAAAATTTTATTTTATATCTATTAAGAGCCCAATGACAATTGGCAACTGGGTCCGGAATTGAACCTTTAAAAAGCTACTAACTTTTCTCAGGATCGAACCAAAAACTTTTGGATTCAAAGGCGAGCACCATAACTACTCAGCTATCTAGCCAGTTAAATTACTGGTTTATTTTAATAGTTAAAATTATCTTAATGGAAAAGTGTGCACAAACTGCTAGGTTGTCAGCAGATTATGGTTTTCGGGACATCTATTGGCCTGTCTCCTGGGATAGGTAATCACGGATGGACAGATGAGAGAACAGATAAGATATTATTATGTTCCCTAACCAGTGCATCTCTTTTTGTAACAGGAGGATATATAAAAACACCGAGAGCCATGGCACAGGGGTTGACATGAGTACACCACTAATAAATATCATGCTTAGGTCGATTGAGTCATTGCCGTAGTGTTAGTGCACCGGTTTTTCGGTACCATGCCAGCGATGTCGTGGGTATGTTTGCATGCGAATTTTATCAGAACCATCCACCTGTAAAGGAGCTGCTCAACCTCTTACTTGGCTCAATACGTTCCACTAACAGATCAATAGTCTATGTGTACGAGGCTAAGTAAGGCTAAAATAAGTCTGCCAAAAACAACAAATCCTTTAGTTGAATGTTGAATAAACGTACTTTCCCTGCTTCCCAAATACAGTATAATTTTATCATCCTGCTGGAGAGCATAAAATTCAGGAGGCACAACAAGAAAGCTAAACGATGGAGCATGGAATCACATTGTGAAGTTAAATTTGAAGGACTTTTCTCCAGACAGTGGCATAAGCTGGAGTCAGATGTAAGAAAGCAACAGATTTTTTTCAGTCTTCGCTCAAACCCATCCTCTATGAGAGAAGTAAGATATAGAACCTGGTCAGAACAGTTGCGCCCAGGTATAAAAAAAGCTTTTTCGACGGGGATGCTGGGCTGGCATGTAAAATAGGGAGGTTGCTTGTATATTAACCTATCAAGCAGCTGGGCAGCCGTTTGAATCTTGTCCAGTAGCCGGCATATCTGAGAGATTACTGAGTGATAGTTAAGCTGCCAATAATTTTTCGTTTATATTAATAATATTGAAATAATATTATTAATAGGGAGTAAATGTGGCTTTTAAAGAATTGGCGAGGACACGTACAACATTAACCCTCAATATTGTGCTCGAATTATCTGATTAAGTACTGGGTTAACCAAACCTTGCTCGTTGGTTTTAATTCACATTTGTTATAGTATCATGGTAATCAGGCTTTGAGGCTTTGAAGTCTATGCCCAATATACCTTTCCAAATGTGATAGCTGCTTAAAAAATGCTTAAAAATATTATTCTTTTATTTTAATTACCTCCCGTTTCTATTTTGTTAACTTGATGGTAACCCATAACACCAATGAAAAAATACAATGAAAGTTACTTTTAGACGAAAAGTCTGTTTCCTGTGGTTGAGGTTGATTTGATATTATTTTTGTACCAAAACATTCAAATGCAAAGGTTAAGCAAAATCTACACGCGGGATTTAGAGATCGACTTATTCGTGTTACATAATGTGAACGCAATAAGTCTAAAGAGTTTCTTATCAAATGAACCTTTTCATTAAATGGTTCAATGTGAATTTCTGTATTCAGCATTGTTCATTAGACTCCAGTTTGGGTTTTCAATTAATCACACTTGGAATAGTTAAAAAAGTAGGCTCTTGTTCAATAACTTGGACTTGGTGGTAAACTGATAATTTGTTATACTCTCATCCACCTCAACTGATTTCTCAGATTTTAGAAGACGATCTACTGAGTACATTCCTATTAAGTAATAAAGTATTATTACTTTGTGCTAAACATGGTATATCAAATATTTGATTTCGATTCCATTGCGAAATTTGCGGAAATCTATAACTTTATTCAAAGAATATAGAACAGTTCACATTTTATATTTTCGTAATAACAATGTAAATTTTCGTTTTGCCTTAAAACACGGATATGGATATTTTACAACAATTTTTATTACATCTATAACTGCTCTATAAATGTTAATTATTGGAGGTAGAAAATCTGAAAGTATAAAGTAAAATGTATGTCAATTCCTTGCTGTAATACTCAAAGCTGCTTACTTTATCAAGTACACCCCACGAGGCCATACTCTACTGCAAAATCATCTTACGTTTATTTAAGACTCACTACGTCTTAATACATTCTATAATTTAATAAAAATCAGTGTATGGAGATGAAACCTAATTTTGCATAATAATGACCTTGCATTAAGGTTATTTCATACAGTTTTTAATTGGAACTTCTTCATGAAAATCTGTTACTCTTAACTTTGGAGCTTATGTTGAAATATTTTGTATAATCCACAAACATTAAAGCGATGAATTGACATTCTTGAATAACCACATTTCAAAACACATTATAACCATTATAAACACATTAGAAAATAGGTTTATTTTGTGGGGGGAAACTTTTAAGCTATAATAGGGTCTTACTAAATTTAGAGACTGACCTGTCACCGATGGGTCACAGTAAATTCAATGACCGTCAATAAAATGCGGACAATCTAATATCCATCCGTCTAGTAATATATTATAATGTGATGTAATAGGACGTTAGTTAGGAAGATCCAACAAACGTAGGCTCGTAGTGCAGGCAAACGTAGGCTTAACGTATGGCTGCATAGTGAGTATTGGATTTGGCTTACCTTGTCCACAGAACAATGTTGAAATCTATGTGGTTATGCTTATGTGAAACACACATTTTTTTCATACACAACAGGTTTTTATATATAATTTTTCAATAAAAAAAACTGTTCAAGTTGTGTTTTACAAATTGCTTAGTGTGAAAATATGAATTTTGAAAAATCTACACTACAATATTACATATTTAATACGCGACATGTTTTTTTATTAATTTTTCTTTTATTATTCTTTTTGTAAAACACACTCTTGCAATTTTTTACTGATTTTAATGATTTTGGTTACATTGGTGAGAGATCGGTATGAGGTAGTTTCTAAAGTAAATTGGTAAACATGAATTAAAACGGAATAGCCCTACAAAGCATTCATTTTCTGTATTTCTCCTTTTGAATACAGTTTATAAGGGAGTTTAAATATTTTTAAGATAATTCGTTAGTAACACATTAAACCAAATAAGAGAGCAATCTGTCTGTTCATAATAAAAAGGTTATCTTTTAAGCCTTAAATGATACATTAGTAAACATTAAAAAACGTAAATATTAAAAATTATCCAATCTAAATTGCTTGTACCGAGCAACAGGTATACACTAGTTACCTGTAAAAACTGCCAATATGTTAATGGCATTACATAAATTAAATATAAGTTGCTTGTATACCAATAGTTGCAGTTTTTTATATATATTAATACATAAAAAACTGCAACTATTGGTATACAAGCAACTTATATATATTTGTATATATATTCAGAAAAAAGTAAAACCATTAAACACCTGATGCTATACCAAAAACTATTACATTGAATAACATCTGAATAACAAATAATATTGGCTTACGTAATTAGTAGGCATTTGGATATTCTTTACAAGATTACCATAAGTAAAAACGTATTCTCTCTGTTTTTATGATTCAAAAAATCAAAACCTGTAGACTATAGCAATTTCTACTTATTAGAACTACTAAAATTTCAAATTAATCTGTAAAATATACAAAATAGACGCTGTGAAATTAGTTATAGAGTTTTGGAAATTTCCAATGTGATATTTTGTTTTTTCTTTAGGACAGGAATAATACCTAAAAAGGTTGGTGAGGGACCCAGGGACACCCTGTATATTGATTAAAACATTATTAAACGCTTTTTATTCATAATAGTTTATAGACGTTTAATTTATTAATCAAATAAATAAATATTTTTAAGATCTTAAGAAGATGCATTAAAAATAATAATTTTAATTATTTTACCCTATAAGAAATTGAAAAAAAGTAGAAGATTATTATATGAAAGGATTACAAAATTCAATTTCAAGAATCTCTTGGTATTCTTAATGCGATTTGATCGCGGAACACCACTAAAACCGTTCTTAATTTATTTTACCTCCGTTTTGTTGAGGTAAAAGTACTGAGTGAAACTGTTTATTTGAAGGTGTGTTTTTATATATTATTTAATTTTACATAAATATAAATTTTAAATATATTCAAGGGCAGGTTGAGTTGAATTTCGTTAAATCAAATAATATTAAAAATAAAATTATCGCATAGAAATCATAGGATTCCTAATTTAAATCATAACTTTTTGCAAATTGTTTTTTTTTTATTTGGAAAACATTTTATTTAACATTAATTATCTTTTAAAAATCCTGTACAAAATTATACCCTAATCTTTGGACATGATAAGGTAAAGGATTTGAAAACATTAAGTTAAACAAAGTGCGTGAAGAATTAATACGTGTAAAGAAAGGTTAAACTCTCAGACTGAAAGTTATTTATGTCGGGGTTGCTCTGAAGTATTTGAATTTCATACGCACGCTTTCGGTTGTGCAATAAAATTAGTATTTTCTATCTCATATAAATTTATTCTTAATATATTACGGTCAAACTTGATCTTCATGAATCGAAATTGATTGATATTAGTGGTATTATTCTTCAATATAAAATAATTTGTAATTTAATGTTTTTAAAGCTGTAATAGCGAATGAAAGATAAAGAGGCCTTACAGTTTTTGTAAGAACGTTGATATTTAGTTCAACCATAGCAGTCATTTAAAAGTGTATATCCTTTGAACTTCTTTTTCCTATCACATACAATCGAGATTTTTTAAGCTATTATTTGAATCCTTATTTCTTTATTGGTGTCAGACCTTAAAAAAAAAAAATAAAAAAATTAGATGCTATTCATCATGATATTAAACATAAATTTTATATGATCGAATTTTTGATTGTCAAGTATCTTTAAACATTTTTTATTTGTTAGTTTGTATATTTTAGTTTTCATTGAATTAAAATAAGTAAAAACCATAACCATAAACAGTTGATTATGTTGTTTCCATATAAGACTTAAATACTTTTTTCTTTTAATTTACTCTTTGGAAATCATACATTAACAATATAACCAACATCATACAGCGTTGGTTGTGTGCTGCTATTAGTCATATGTGTAAGCTTTATGTTGTTAGCTATAATAAAAAATCATGTTTTAATAACATGTAACTTTATGTATGTACATTTATTACATGCCTCTATGATAAAGTAAAGTGATTTTTAAGTGTAAATCCATAAGCTAATACTTATATAAGTTTAGAATATTGCATCACATAACAATGTTTGTAAGATCATAAACAAACTTGTATTTGTCGTTTTGTGGGCACAACTGCTTTAAGTGACTTATGGCAATAACACTTCTTTAAAGGTTTTGTGACAAAGTCCATTTATCGTCCAACCCCTTCGAAACGATAAATCTGTTTCTTACAAAAGTCATCTGCAGGAAGACCAATATTTGTCCTGTTATATTTGGCGAGTTAGCATTACGATTTTGAAATAAATAGAATTTAACTAATGTTTTATACTAAGCCAACGTAAATAAATATGATTTTAAATAATGCATTTAAATGATAAAGTGTTGTTTTGAATCATATGACAATTGTTTTAATACGTTCATTTGGATGTTGTTTGACTATATTCAAAATAAAAATGTTATGCAAAACCTAATTTTATCTAAAGATTATAGTTTTAGTTATTAACATGGCACCAGGTAATAATTATAAAGCATATCAACAGATGTTAAACGGTAATTTAAAGATTATTTATGATAATTTTAAATAAACGAAAAACTGTTAGTTATGATCGTTATTTTTTACAGAGCTTAGCAAGATCCAAATAAATTATGGAAATATTTTATCAATAAACAAGACGAAACTTCGGGAAATGTACTTTAGTTTTTAAGGAAATATTTAAAAATAAATAATAAAAATAGAAAATTGGTTGATCAATGATAGTTTGTTAGAAGGATTGCAAAATATTATATTTCGGAACTTATGTTTACCGGCTAAAACGCCTTGGGTTTGAACAAGAGTATAATTTTTCAGAGTTATGCTTTGCTAATGAGAATAAAAAAGATCAATCAACGAAAATAAAAACAATGTGAAAGAGATTTGTTATGATGATGACAAACTTTAAGGCATCCACAAACTAATATTTTATAAAGATGATTCAATCAATCATTAAAGCTCATACGCATGTAAAAAGATGTTGATTTAGAGTGTTCTATTTTTCTCTCTCTTTCAAATATGTGAAGAATCGAGCTTTTGCTTATTAGTTAAAAACTACCGTCAACATCCGATACTCATAAATCACGTATTTTCAAAGCTTGGTACTAATTGAACAAGAACGTAAAATTTACTTTATTACATAGTTTAATTATAACACCCACCAATAATCCACTTTAATAATTTATTAAAAGCCAGGGTGTCTAAAAAAGAGCTGTTTTAGAAAGAAAATAACAACATAGGATTATTACAGTAGAAAAAAAATGTTTTGTGCTGTTGTTTTGTTTTATACTGCATAATTTGATTTTCTGAACGCAAACAACTGATTAAATGTGTATTCCATTACACTCATTAAATCGCACACCGAGAGAATGCAATATGACCGAGATACCGTGGGCAGCATTCCTGCACAGCCTCAATCTCTGGCCACAGACTGCTGGAATCTACACGTAAACAATGATTAGAATTTCACCAACATTAATTTTGAAAGATAAATAAGAGTTCGTGACCATGCAAATAAACGATATTTTCATAATTAATTGATGAGATAACTGATGCGTCAATAATTAATTATACAAAGTAAAAACGTTTTTTAATTTGAACAAATTGTTTTTAATGCATTTTATGATCAAATAAAAAGAATTATTATTTTTCTTATATTCCAAACATATTGCATTTTACCTTGATTTACATAATCGACTGAATAATAATTTCTACACAATTATCAATAAATACTTTTGTTTAACTTAAGCATTCTAATGCAATCCACAATTCTGTAAATGTATAATATTAATTATAATCAGATGAATCAACACCAGGCAAGAAACAAATTTGTACAATAAACAAATAAATCATAAAAACACTAAGATTTGTATTAGGAATTACAAAAATTTAATAACTACAATCTTTGAACTAAAATAAATTTTTCACAAACAAGAATAAATTAACATAAAATCAATCACATAGCATGATGTGATTAAATGCAACTTAAATCACTAGGTTTATTGCACATTTGATTGTCTGTCGATAGTTCAACTGCTCACCAATAAAGACACTAATGTTTTAAATCATTTTATTAAACTTAGATCTTATAATAGATACTCTTATTTGGTTGTAGGTTATTGAATTGTAAATGCAACTCAAAAAACATTTCAGATTAAGTAGTTTGATTGTGATAAACGGTTCGTGAGTTGTATGATAAAATTAGGCCTACATTCTAACTCTCCTACCCAATATTCATAGTAGAGATGGAATTCCGGTTATAGAAGGCCTACTGTAAGTATTAGGGATTAAGCAATATAAATTGTGTCCCAGAAACAATAAATAAAATTGTACTGGTTTGTCAAGGTGGTAAAACAAGACAATAATACAAAACAACAAGTGTCATATTTCGATTAGCATGTGTAATATAGTGTCCCGTGATCCAAAACTGTTTAAAATGTTCTTAAAATTATGCTCCGTACGTTTACTTATAAAAGGCGGGTTCTTGTGAAGGTACTCCCAATATTCTGGTGTCTGCCTTCTATCCTTAAGATTTAGGTATGTTAGATAGTTAATAGTTAAATATTCGTACTACTAAAAACAACTTAACTTTACATCTTTGTTCGGGTAATTTATATTTCTTTATTTTTATATTTGAAAGTTCTTAAAATAATATTGCCACAATCATTTTAAATTTCTTACAATACCCTCATTCATTGAAAAATATTACAAAATAATGATAAATTATAAATATACAAAATGGGATGTTAAATTACTCGAGACATTTTAATATTGGTTTTTCCTGATTATGGATAACCAACTAAAATCTGGTCATGTGGCTAATATACTGACAAAATCCCAACCAACAACCTTCCAAAGATTTATTAACGTTGAGAAAATACCTCTATTTAGTAAAAAGTTAATTTGTATTTCTGATGAAGCGTAAAATTAATCAATATGAGTGAGGTATCCCATCTGCATAATTTACATATGTCAATTATGGCAGTTTAGCTCCGAGAGTGATCGCTCAGACACAGGGGGTTGAAGAGCTCTCAGATCTCTGTATGTAATATCTATTGGTTATGTGCTTTCCTCTCTATGATCTGATTAGTACGAAAAGTCAACTAGACATTTTAGGTGACTTAGCTTGTAAATCATCGATACAAGAATATATGCATATTATCATAAGCTTTACGATATTAGGGCTTATTATAAATAATAGTATCTTAAATAAGTAGGTCGGAATGAGGTGAGATCAAAGCATTACAACTTAATTTTGAATCACCCAAATAAATGTTCCGGGTGGTTAAAAGCTATCATAGAATTAGGAGATTGTTTTCTATGAGGTTTATTAACATGGGTAGAAAATAGTCACCACAAATGTCGTCAGGATCACGTGTTTGAATTATTGTGTACGTTCGGATCCTTTTATGAAAACACAATGAATATTTTCTTCGACTGTAATTCTATACAACTATAAAACTTGTTTGGGGTAGTCACGTTGACATTCAATGCTGCAAACAATGTTTGCACTTACTTACTGAGCATGTTAGCATGTTAACTTACTCTTTAAGGAATACACCATGAAAATTTTCTTCCCTCAAATGTTACTCATTTGCAGGAAGTCTATTAGTGGGAGTGGAAACCCCTATCTGGGGAACTTGGACTAACCGTCGGTTTGTTTGGAGAGCCTTAGTGAAAATCTCGTCCACCCGTTCAAACCTGATAATCAGTTGTCTATGGGGGGGAGGGGGCAGAGAATATTGCACCTGCACACAGTATTCTTGGACACTCCACTTGTGAGGTGCATTTCACGGTAATTCCACGTACCTCTTTACCCATGCTTACATTTAAGACTTTCTTCTTACTCCTAGTGGACTATACCGTCTTGGAGGTTCATGGTCAATAATTACTTTGAAAAATAGACTTTGAGACTCAAAACTAGTTGGATATGTTTTAATTTTGTTAATTAAATTATTTAAAAATATTTACAGATTGTTTTCTTTAATCCTGTAAACAAAAAAATATTAAATGTTTTAATATTCATCCTAATTGCGTCATTAAGTAATGCTATAGAAACATATAAAGGCATATAAAGTATTCCTGGTAAGGTAGTAAATATCAGTGTTACTAAACAGTGTGTATGTACCGTCCGTTACACGTATAATAAGAGCCCGTGACACGGCGGATCTGCAGCTGCTGTTAGTACAGTAACATAATAACTGTTATTAACCTATTGTTAACTGGTGATTGTTAGCAGCCGAGATTGTTGATTCAAGATTAATTAGTGTCAATCGTGGGTTACCTGTGCTCTATATTAACCAAATATCTATTATTGTAAGCAAACTAACAAAGTAAATAACTATTTATCTGAGATGTCAGTGCAAAACGAATTTTTTTCAGAAAAAAAACAAAGAAAACTACTCGTTTCTAAATTAGTGAGTAAAGTAGGTTGATGGATATCTACGAGATACAGGATGGCCCATAACTTCCTGGATAATTTTTATGGCGTTATTGCTTAAGAGACCTTTTAAGAGACTTAGGTAAATAATTCAATTTATTAGGCCTATACGAACACATGTGCCATTTTAAAAATTTTAATGATACCTATAATTTAGCACAAAGACAGATCTTTATAATACAAAACAATTTTACGTCATACCTCAACCCGTTTTTGTGTTATAGGTATATTATTAAATTCTCTCACTGTCGGTGATCTCTCAGCTATGCCAGCTGCCAGACAAAATTCAAACGGCCTTTCCAGGGCCTATTTAGAAATTTAGGCTGTGATTTAAATATTTGTTATCTTAACGTAGACGGTCTGAGCAAATATAAAAGTGACTGCCTCAGCAAGGTGCTGCTGGAAAATCTGCTGGGAGTTCGAGGTCCACGCGATGCAAGAAACACATGCAGAAGATTTAGAGAACAGTGTGAGGAGCAACATCTCAGGATATAAGTTTGTGGAAGAAGTAGGGCACAGGGCCTATGAAGTGGCGACGTACGTTAGACAGGACAAAGACGATGTATCATTCCCCCACAAAAGTTGTGCTAACACCATGTTTGTTGTTGCTGCTAAGGTTCTGATACTACTATTGTTAGTTGTACTAATGTACAAACCACCGAACACCCAGACACAGTATGGCACAGTAACTATGGTCAGACACAGTTCTCCCAACTTTTGAACATCCTGTTGTATATGCTTCAACAGTCATAACACCCAGTGGGGATACTAGTCTGATGATGACGATAGCACTTGTCTTTCAAGTTGGCAAGAAAATAACAACCTTTTCTTGGTATTTAGTGCCAAGAACCCACACACCTTCCATCCAGCCAAATGGGTACTCTCCCGACTTGTTCTTTGCTAACATGAACCACCAGCAACACCCGTACCTACTTCCAGGATGTTCCTAGGTGCTTCTCCACTCTCAGCACAGGTCTGTAATAATATCAGTAGGAGTACAAATTCCACTTTTGAGATCTTTTCCTCTTCCTAGGTGGAACTTTAATAAAGCTGAGTGGGAATTGATACCGGCATCAGGTTCATCCCCCCTCTCAAATAAAAAATATATATATATATATATATATATATATATATAAAAACTATATTTGTTCACACGCCTGGTCCTGTCTTCCGTTAAGGCGACAATCGCAAGAGGATTTTGGATTTAGGAAGACCAGGATGGAGCAGGGAGTGCAAAGATTTTTAAAGTGAGTTTAAAGACACTGCAGACAGAGATTTAGCTGAACAACTAATTAACTCTCTCGACAACTACAGAAGATAGAAGTGGGTGAAAACTGTTGACAACCTGAACCTCACCAAGAGAAGTCGGAAAGCTTGGTCTCTGCTCAGGAAACTCTCCACTGGTAAATAAAGTGATAAACACGATGCCTCACAGCTTAGCCCTTGTGTAATTTCAAAACGCCTCTCCGTTTTTTTAATAAGTGCGTACGTCAGCAGACAGAAAAATTAATTTCAAGATTAACGAGGCAAAGGAGTGTGGCAAGCACCTTTAGAAGTCTCAAAACTCTCCACTTATGATGAGATGAAAGTGGCAATTAGTGAGATGGCAATTGCTAAAACAGCAGGATTGGATGACATTTTCCTGTAATTTATAAAACAGTCGGGTAACAAGACTAGACAGTGGCTTCTTGAAGTTTTTAACACCATTCTGAAAAACTACGTAATGCATGGGGTATTTAGGAAATCCAAAATAATAGCTATATTGAAGCCCGGAAAACCGGAAAAGATCAAAATGGCCTGAAATTTATCGTCCTATAGCTATTTTAAGTGTTTGTTATAAGATGCTCAAGAGGTGATTTATAACAGAATCCTACCTATACTCAATTCCATCATCCCTATCTAACAAGCTACATTTAGGCCTGGTCGTAACATTTATGACCAGGTTCTACCTCTGACTTTTTCATTGAGCATGGGTTTAAGTGAAGGCTGAAAACCTCTGTGGCTTTTTGATATCTGACTGCAGAATGTGATACTGTCTGGAGAAAAAGCCTCCTAGTTAAAATTTACGACCTTATTCCTCGTCCTTTCTAGTTGAGTCTTCTCAACTCAATGCTTTCCAATATGATGATAAAAGTATATCTGGGACGCAGAGAAAGTACTTTTAGGCAGCCACAGACATCAGTGCTTGTAAAACTGCTCTTTAAAGTGTATACCTCCGACATTCCTGTAACTCGGTCTTTAAAATTTATCCATGCAGATGATATTGCATCAGCATATCAACAACAGCATTCTCGACAAGCTGAGGAAACAATAACAAATGACCTCACGAACCTTGCAGAAAACTTTGAAGCTAAATCCAAACCAAACAAAAATTGAGGTTGCTAGCTTCCACTTAAATGATATACTGGCCAACCAAAAACTTAAAATCGTATTCAACGGTGTTGAGCTAAATCATTATGACTACTCACAGTGACAGTATATGGGAGTCACTTTAGATCGGTCTCTCAAGTTTAAAAGCCCCTTACGAAAAATGGCAGCTAAGGTGAGATTCAGGACAAACATTGTCCATCAAATTGCAGGCTCAAAATGGGGAGCTAACGCAAGAGTTCTGCGAACCCCTTCTCTGTCATTGGTACATTCAACTGCTGAGTACTGCGCTCCCGTGTGGTTTTTAGTGCGCATAAATAGTGTGAATTTTCGAGAGATCGACTTCCAGCTAAACAGGACAATAAGAGCCATTAGTAGTACACTCATGGAAACCCCTGTACCCTGGCTCCCGGTACTGTGTAATATCGCTCCATCTGAAATAAGACGAACGGATGCACTCATGAGGGAATACACTAAGATCTTATCTGCTCCAAAGCTGCTCCAAAGCTGCCCATCCATGATTACCCAACATAAAATGCAGGCCGATTGAGGTTCTGAAAACCACCTCTAAAAACAGCGTCCCAGTTGATGGAAACTTCATCATTCATACAGCTGACAACTTCGCCATTCATACTAACTGGGTACAATCTTTTTAAGGCCGGAACCAATTCTTGATAGCAGACCCGACAGCAGTGGTAGGTGGTATGAATGTTCCTACGAAGCAGTGGACTATACTCAATCTTTTCCGCACTGGAGTGGGAAGATGTAATTATTGGAAGTACAAATGGCGAATGACGGAAGACCAGTCATGTGACTGCGGAGCAGACTATCAAACTATGTAGCACATAATCAGAGTGCCCACTGATTGCTTTCCCCGAAGGATTGACCGGTTTGCATAGCTCAAGTGAAGCTGTGCTGCAATTGCTAAACGCCTTTAATTTAGCTCTAATTTGTATTTTAGTGTTTATTTTTTTTTACATTTACTGACTCAGGTCCTCTGCACCGCAGAATTTATTTTCTTATTTTTAAATTTGGTTGGCTATCTAAATGAGACATAAGATATATATATTTTTTTAAATTTCATTTGTTTTTACTATTTACATTTAATTTATAATAGCAATAATTGTAATAGAAATTATTTGTTATACTATTTTTCATATTTGTAATACTCAAAACTTTTTCTCTCAATAGAGTTGGTAATATCATAAAAAGTAATATCTTAAAATGTCAGAGCTACGGCCACTTTTTTTAAGTAGATCTTACTAGGACGGATTTAATTATTTTGAACAATTTTGAAGACAAATATGCGGTGGAAATTTGTTCGTAGGGACAAAAAATATAAATTAAGGAAACCCTCCGACTGGAAGTTATTTGTGGTAGGGGTTTGCTGGAAAGCATTTTAATGTCTTACAAGCGCCCTCGATTACACATTAAAATTAATAACTTCTCTCTCATATCCCTGAAATGTTTTCAATCTCAATACATTTTGGTCTAAGTATAAAATTCTAAGTAGGCTTTTTACCTGTAGTGTTTATATTAAACATTTTTAAAACTATGAAGGAATAAAAATAAATTAACCTAACATGGTTAGAGAGAACATATAAACTCTGTTCAACCATGGTAAACATTTAAAATGATGTACTTTCAAAATATGTTCAGTTTAAATAAATCTTGAAATATATAATTTTTAACAAGGAAGCTATATGTTTATTCGTATTCATTAAATTGTGCTTTTTTAATGCCTTTATTTTGCTCAGGCCTTTAAAAATGTGTCTTTAGAACGTGCTATATTTTAATTTTATGTTAGTTTTAAACAAAACTTTCGAATAATTTAACTTTAGATCACCAGGGTTTTTTTAACAGATTTCTAATTCATAGGTTATGTTGTTTTGTTTTGCTCGTATTAAGTTAGATAACGATTATAAAGATGAACGATTTTCATTTTATTTCTATAATTATTATACTTTTTATAATAACTAGTATAAATGTTGCTCGAAATCAAGCAATTTATTTAAATACAATACAAATGTTACTTTTAGCTATAAATCAATGACATCCGACCAATCCAATATTGTGAGTATCTGAAATCATCAAAACAACACGTATTTACAGCTGATTATTACCACATGTTTAAAATGCTTTATTCAATCCCAATGTTATTTAAATGGGAAATTTTGAGATTTCAACAGTGGATAGCGCCTTTATTTTCAGTCCGATTCTCATCATTTTTGGTGGAAACACCTACAGACCAAGCTCTATCCAACGACACCAAAAACTTGAAAATCGGTTGAAAATTGTAGGAGGAGTTCTCAAGACAAAAAAAACCCTTAGCGTATTAAATAATTATAGATTTACAGTTAGATTGTGCAGCATTGTTAGTGTGCTGATTTATTTTCATTCGTGTAAAATCTTGGTTATCAGCCACAAATAAAAAAATAAAAAATGAAACAATCTTTCTAATAACATGCAACTTCATTATTTATACTTATATGGAAGCGTATATGATATTCATGATAATTAATGTTAAACCACTTTGAAGTCGTTGTTAGTATTTATGGATTGCTTGATTACTGAAAAGGGTGTTATAGTCGACTAGTAGTTAGGTGGAAGGAGGAGGGGGCTTTGTGTTATTGAGGCATCTTGAGACCCACAAAAGAGCAGCCAACCGCACTACAATGAGAACATACTCTTCATCATGTCAAGCAGTAAGAGGTTCTTTTGAAAATTAGACTGGCTTTATT
>CM061533.1:51813046-51885047 GCA_030545055.2 Neoaliturus tenellus | reverse complement strand
ACGGATATGGATATTTTACAACAATTTTTATTACATCTATAACTGCTCTATAAATGTTAATTATTGGGGGAGAAAATCTGAAAGTATAAAGTAAAATGTATGTCAATTCCTTGCTGTAATACTCAAAGCTGCTTACTTTATCAAGTACACCCCACGAGGCCATACTCTACTGCAAAATCATCTTACGTTTATTTAAGACTCACTACGTCTTAATACATTCTATAATTTAATAAAGAAGCAATGTATGGAGATGAAACCTAATTTTGCATAATAATGACCTTGCATTTAGGTTATTTCATACAGTTTTTAATTGGAACTTCTTCATGAAAACTGTTAACTTTTAAACTCTTAACTTTGGAGCTTATGTTGAAATATAATCAACAAACATTAAAGCGATGAATTAACATTCTTGAATAACCACATTTCAAAACGCATTATATCCATGTATAAAATAGGTTTATTTTGTGGGGGGAAACTTTTAAGCTATAATAGGGTCTTACTAAATTTAGAGGCCGACCTGTCACCGATGGGTCACAGTAAATTCAATGACCGTCAATAAAATGCGGACAATCTAATATCCATCCGTCTAGTAATATATTATAATGTGATGTAATAGGACGTTAGTTAGGAAGATCCCACAAACGCAGGTACGGCTGCATAGATAGTATCGGATTTGGCTTACCTATGTCCACAGAACAATGTTGAAATCTATGTGGTTATGCTTATGTGAAACACACAATTTTTTTTCATACACAACAAGTTTTTATATATAATTTTTCAATAAAAAAAAAAAAAAACTGTTCAAGTTGTGTTTTACACATTGCTTAGTGTGAAAACATGAATTTTGAGTTATATTTAGTAGGAAGTATTTAATTACAATTTGTAATTAAGTGATTAGCTAAGAATTCTACACTACAATATCTATATATATATAATACGTGATGCCCTTTTTTTGTTAACACTACTCCTCTCTTATTTCTGGACCAATTTTAAAGTTTGAGGTGTCAATAGAATGGTCTCAGTTCGTAGTTTTGCAATAAGGTTTTAGATTTTTGATATTTTAATTCTGAAGCCCACGGGAAGCCCTCAAAGTTCGTTTTTTGTCCATAAGATTAACATGGAGAACAACTGATATTGAATTGCTAAATAAAACAGCTGTTGATAGTTAAACAAACAATCACATGTTAAAAGCTGAAAAGAAGCAAGGAATCTAAAACAATTAAGACAAATAATCTCTTTTTTATTTTAGATTCCTTGAATTGAAGCAAATTGAACTGGTACTGAAATATCAACACAATTTCATACTTTAATACGAGGAGTGTCTAATCTGAGTTTTTAAACCTTTTCTCAAAAAGTAGCAGGTATATTTTGCTTGAAAGGTTTATTCAGGCGTATTTGGGCACAAAAATAATTTTTGTAACTTAAACCTGAAAAAATTCATTTTTGATTCCGAAAACAATTTTGGAAATGGACATTTTTGACATGAGTCTTATTGGTTGTCCGACTGGTATTGAAACAATAATGTAAGATAACAAATATTAAATAGAAATTTGTGTGCATGGGTTTTAAAACTGCTGTAAATTATAAGGAAAACTGATAGTTGTTTGTAAGTGTAATAACTTTTTTATTTACTATTATAGTATTAACATGTTTTATACAGAATGCTACACATATTTTAAAAAAAACCTGTGTAAAAGACAGCATTTAAAAGTTTTTTTACCTCCAGTATAGGAAACAAGCTTATTACAAAAATGGTTTTTATAAAGAAAAATGTTAACCAAAATAAAAATGCCACTAAAAACTAAATGGACGACAAAGATGTAGATTCTCTTAATTTATGTGATTTCTTTATTTAAATTTGTAATGTCATGGAAAGTTATGTTAAAGAGAATTTAGGCATGAATAGTAATGTGGACTAATACACTATGTAATTGACTACCTCATACAGTAGTACTACAAAAACAGCCGCAGTGAGTGCTGCATAACACATACAGGACCGGGGAGTAATGAAATGTTGATTTTTATTCTGTTCTCATTTACGTTTGATGTTTTATGAACTATGTGGATCCAACATCTGTGAATTTATTCTAAATTTTATAGTAGCAGGGTTTAGACAAAGGCGACATCTAAACCATATCGGCAAAAGAACAACTACGTAATCTTAGCTAATTTAGACCTAAAAGAACGAGCACCACATCTCAGCACTATCACATTGGGAAGTTGGAGAATTGGTAATGAAGATCAATCTGATTTTCACTAAATTAAAATGTTTTTTTTTTCAAAGTATTACCATGGAGCAAAGTTTGATCACCAGGTACCATGATAAATGCAGCGTGTTGCGCTGCTCAGGTCCCCTAGTACATATTTAATACGCGACATGTTTTTTTTTTTTTTTTTTTTTTTTTTTTTTTTGTAAAAAACACTTTTGCAATTTTTAACTGACTTTAATGATTTTGGTTACATTGGATAGAGATCGGTATGAGGTTGTTTCTAAAGTAAATTGGTAAACATTAATTAAAACGAAATAGCCCTACAAAGCATTCATTTTCTGCATTTCTCCTTTTGAATAAAGTTTATAAGGGAATTTAAATATTTTTAAGATAATTCGTTAGTAACATATTAAACCAAATAAGAGATCAATCTGTCTGTTCATAATAAAAAGGTTATCTTTTAAGCCTTAAATTATACATTAGTTAACATTAAAAAACGTAAATATTAAAAAGTATCCAATGTAAATTGCTTGATTCCGAGCAACAGGTATACAATAGTTACCTGTAAAAACTGCCAATATGTTAATGGCATAGCATAAATTAAAGTTGCTTGTATACCAATAGTTGCTTGTATACCAATAGTTGCAGTTATATATATATATATATATTATTAAGTACATTATAATAACTGAGTACCCTTTTTCATATAAAATTATTTATTTGACAACTAGTTTCGGCTCTTTAGGCCATTATCAAGTCAAAATAAACAAATAACCTTAAAACTAAATAGAACAACTTCTTATCAACATATGATTACACTGATATGACTAAGTTTGGTTTCTGGTTAGTAAATTATTTCTTCTTGAGTGATTACTATATTAAATTATTGATTTTCATACGTCATCTGATAAATCTTCTTAAATATGGCATTTTCTTGATTTACGTGTGTTGTGTTCAGTAGTTTGTCTGGCCATTTTTAGTTTTGTATATATATGAAAAAATCTTCTTTAACATTTAATTTATCTTTGTTATTTTCATAGTCAAGTATTTTAACATCGTCATTAAATGCCATAAATTAAGAAAATGCCATATTTAAGAAGATTTATCAGATGACGTATGAAAATCAATAATTTAATATAGTAATCACTCAAGAAGAAATAATTTACTAACCAGAAACCAAACTTAGTCATATCAGTGTAATCATATGTTGATAAGAAGTTGTTCTATTTAGTTTTAAGGTTATTTGTTTATTTTGACTTGATAATGGCCTAAAGAGCCAAAACTAGTTGTCAAATAAATAATTTAATATGAAAAAGGGTACTCAGTTATTATAATGTACTTAATATTAATAATATACCAATAACTATTACATTGAATAACATCTGAATAACAAATAATATTGGCTTACGTAAGTAGTAGGCATTTAGATATTCTTTACAAGATTATACCATCAGTAAAAACGTATTCTCTCTGTTTTTATGATTCACAAAATCAAAACCTGTAGACTATAGCAATTTCTACTTATTAGAACACGCCGTACTAAAATTTCAAAATAATCTGTTAAATATACAAAATGGACGCTGTGAAATTGGTTATAGAGATATTTTATAGGTTATAGAGAAATTTCCAATGTGATATTTTGTCTTTTCTTTAGGACAGGAATAATACCTAAAAAGGTTGGTAAGGGATCCATGGACACCCTGTATATTGATTAAAACATTATTAAGCGCTTTTTATTCATAATAGTTTATAGACGTTTAATTTATTAATCAAATAAATATTTTTAAGATCTTAAGAAGATGCATTAAAAATAATAATTTAGATTATTTTACCCTCTAAGAAATTGAAAAAAGTGGAAGATTATTATATGAAAGGATTACAAAATTCAATTTCAAGAATCTCTTGGTATTCTTAATGCGATTTGATCGCGGAACACCACTAAAACCGTTCTTAATTTATTTTACCTCCGTTTTGTTGAGGTAAAAGTACTGAGTGAAACTGTTTATTTGAAGGTGTGTTTTAATATATTATTTAATTTTACATTAATATAAATGTTAAATATATTCAAGGACAGGTTGAATTGCATTTCATTAAATCCAATAATATTAAAAATAAAATCATCAAATAGAAATCATAGGATTCCTAATTTAAAACATAACTTTTTGCAAACTATTTTTTTTATTTGGAAAACATTTTATATAACAATATTTATCCTTAAAAATCCTGTACAAAATTATAGCCTAATCTTTGGACATGATAAGGTAAAGGATTTGAAAAAAATTAAGTTAAACAAGATTGCAAAGTGCGTGAAGAAGTAATACGTGTAAAGAAAGGTTAAACTCTCAGACTGAAAGTTATTTATGTCGGGGTTGCTCTGAAATATTTGAATTTCATACGCACGCTTTCGATTGTGCAATAAAATTAGTATTTTTTATCTCATATAAATTTATTCTTAATATATTTCGGTCAAACTTGATCTTCATGAATCGAAATTCATTGATATTTGTGGCAGTATTCTTCAATATAAAATAATTTGTAATTTAATGTTTTTAAAACTGTAATAGCGAATGAAAGATAAATAGGCCTTACAATTTTTTTTTAAGAATGTTGATATTTAGTTCAACCATAGCAGTCATTTAAAAGTGTATATCCTTTGAACTTCTTTTTCCTATCACATACAATCGAGATTTTTTAAGCTATTATTTGAATCCTTATTTCTTTATTGGTGTCAGACATTAAAAAAAAATAAAAAAAATTAGATGCTAATCATCATGATATTAAACATAAATTTTATATAATCGAATTTTTGATTGTCAAGCATCTTTAAACATTTTTTATTTGTTAGTTTGTATATTTTAGTTTTCATTGAATTAAAATAAGTAAAAACCATAACCATAAACAGTTGATTATGTTGTTTCCATATAAGACTTAAATACTTTTTTCTTTTAATTTAATCTTTGGAAATCATACATTAACAATATAACCAACATCATACAGCGTTGGTTGTGTGCTGCTATTAGTCATATGTGTAAGCTTTATGTTGTTAGCTATAATAAAAAATAAGGTTTTAATAACATGTAACTTTATGTATGTACATTTATTACATGCCTCTATGATAAAGTAAATCAATTATAATCAACTATAATAAAGTAAATCAAGTTAGTATGATAAAGTAAAGTAATTTTTAAGTGTAAATCCATAAGCTAATACTTATATAAGTTTAGAATTTGGCATCACATAACAATGTTTGTAAGATCATAAACAAACTTGTATTTGTCGTTTTGTGGGCACAACTGCTTTAAGTGACTTATGGCAATAACACTCCTTTAAAGGTTTTGTGACAAAGTCCATTTATCGTCCAACCCCTTCTAAACGATAAATCTGTTTCTTACAAAAGTCATCTGCAGGAAGACCAATATTTGTCCTGTTATATTTGGCGAGTTAGCATTACGATTTTGAAATAAATATAATTTAACTAATGTTTTATATTAAGCCAACGTAAATAAATATGATTTTAA
Source organism: Neoaliturus tenellus (assembly GCA_030545055.2). Classification (NCBI taxonomy): domain Eukaryota; kingdom Metazoa; phylum Arthropoda; class Insecta; order Hemiptera; family Cicadellidae; genus Neoaliturus; species Neoaliturus tenellus. The sequence continues at coordinate 51,879,319 of CM061533.1, read as the reverse complement.
TTAATGCATTTAAATGATAAAGTGTTGTTTTGAATCATATGACAATAGTTTTAATACGTTCATTTGGATGTTGTTTGACTATATTCAAAATAAAAATGTTATGCAAAACCTAATTTTATCTAAAGATTATAGTTTTAGTTATTAACATGGCACCAGGTAATAATTATAAAGCATATCAACAGATGTTAAACGGTAATTTCAAAATTATTTATGATAATTTTAAATAAACGAAAAACTGTTAGTTATGATCGTTATTTTTTACAGAGCTTAGCAAGGTCCAAATAAATTATGGAAATATTTTATCAATAAACAAGACGAAACTTCGGGAAATGTACTTTAGTTTTTAAGGAAATATTTAAAAATAAATAATAAAAATAGAAAAATGGTTGATCAATGATAGTTTGGTAGAAGGATTGCAAAATATTATATTTCGGAACTTATGTTTACCGGCTAAAACGCCTTGGGTTTGAACAAGAGTATAATTTTTCAGAGTTATGCTTTGCTAATGAGAATAAAAAAGATTAATCAACGAAAATAAAAACAATGTGAAAGAGATTTGTTATGATGATGACAAACTTTAAGGCATCCACAAACTAATATTTTATAAAGATGATTCAATCAATCATTAAAGCTCATACGCATGTAAAAAGATGTTGATTTAGAGTGTTCTATTTTTCTCTCTCTTTCAAATATGTGAAGAATCGAGCTTTTGCTTATTAGTTAAAAACTACGGTCAACATCCGATACTCATAAATCACGTATTTTCAAAGCTTGGTACTAATTGAACAAGAACGTAAAATTTACTCTATTACATAGTTTAATTACAACACCCACCAATAATCCACTTTAATAATTTATTAAAAGCCAGGGTGTCTAAAAAAGAGCTGTTTTAGAAAGAAAATAACAACATAGGATTATTACAGTAGAAAAAAATGTTTTGTGCTGTTGTTTTGTTTTATACTGCATAATTTGATTTTCTGAACGCAAACAACTGATTAAATGTGTGTTCCATTACACTCATTAAATCGCACACCGAGAGAATGCAATATGACCGAGATACCGTGGGCAGCATTTCTGCACAACCTCAATCTCTAGCCACAGACTGCTGGAATCTACACGTAAACAATGATTAGAATTTCACCAACATTAATTTTGAAAGACAAATAAAAGTTCGTGACCATGCAAATAAATGATATTTTCATAAGTGATGAGATAAATGATACCTCATTAAACTATACAAAGTACAAACGTTTCATAATTTGAACAAATTGCTTTTAATGCATTTTATGATTAAATAAAAAATGTATTATTTTTCTCATATTCCAAACATAATGTAATTTACCTTGATTTACATAATCTGCGTAATAATAATTTCAACATAATTATCAATAAATACTTTTGTTTAACTTTACCATTTTATTGCAATCCATAATTCTGTAAATGTATAATCAGATGAATCGACACCATCCAATAAACAAATTTGTACAATAAACAAATGAATAACAAAAATATGAAGATTTGTATTAGAAATTATTAAAATTTTAACAATTACAATCTTTGAGTGAAATCAAATTCTTCACAAACTAGAATAAATTAACATAAAATCAATCACACAGTATGATGTGATTAAATACAACTAAAATCACTAGCTCGATTACGCATTTGATTGTCAGTAGATAGTTTAACGGCTCACTATTAAAGACACTAATGTTTTAAATTATTTTATTAAACTTAAATTTATTGAATGAATGAATGAATGAAAGATTTTTTCCGCCCAAAATCAAAAGTACCTTTCAAAATATAAAGTACATGCATAAAAATATAATTGTCATTTATGCACAGTTTCTTCTTGGTATGTTACAACAAATAAAATTAATAACATGTGCCAGAAATAAGTGTATCATGTTTATATAAGTTAATTACAATCTGCATATAGGGTCTTCCGAATAAGCCGAAATGGGCACACATGCCTGTGCGTCCTTGAAAAATTGTCAAAAATCTTATAATAGATACTCTTATTTGGTTTTAGGATATTGAATTGTAAATACAACTCAAAAACATTTCATATTATGTAACTTGATTATGATAAACGGTTCGTGAGTTGTATAATAACATTACATTCTTGCTCTCCTACCCAATATTCATAGAAGAGATGGAATTCTGGTTGTAGAAGGCCTACTAAAAGTATTAAGGATTACATAAATAAAATTGTACCTGTTTGTCTAGAGGGTAAAAAAACAATATTACAAAATGACAGTGTCGTATTTCCATTAGTATGTGTAATTTTTTATCAAATCAATTTTTATTGTACACTAAACAATTTAATGTACAGTATTGGAAATTGGCACACATGGAACCTGTTTATTTACACAACTTGCCAATTTTTGCCAACTAAGAAATAAATAACATTACTTATGCCATTTCTAAGTTTCACGGTTGGAAATGGTAGATTTAACAATCTTCTCTTAAACCATAACTGTAAGAATAACGACCCAATGGAGATGGATAAGTTTTTAATTTTAAAATATCAATTAATCAATCAATCATTTATATGGCTGACAGTTCGGGTAATTTATATCTCTTTATTTTAATCATTGAAAGTTCGCACAACCAATTTTAAATTTCTCACATTACCTTAATTCGTTGAAAGATATTATAAAATAATTATAAATTATAAATAGACATAATGGGATGGGAAATTACTTGAGACATTTTAATACTGGGGTTTTCCAATGATGAATAACCAACTAAAATATGGTTAAGACGTTAAGGATTTCCCTGTATACTAACAAAAAGCCAACCTACAATATTCCAAGGATTTATTACAGTGAGAAAATACCCTTTTTTAGTAAAAAGTTAATTTGTATTTCTGATGAAGCGTAAAATTAATTAATATGAGTTAAGGTGACGGAATCACATTAGCATAATTTACATATGTCAATTATGGCAGGTTAGCTCCAAGAGCGATTGCTCAGACACAGGGGTTTGAAGTGCTCTCAGATCTCTGTATGTAATATCTATTGATTATGTGCTTTCCTCTCTATGATCTGCTTAGTACGAAAATTCAACAACTAGACATTTTAGGTGGCTTAGCTTGTAAATCATTGATACAAGAATGTGTTTAACTTATGCATATAATGCATTATAAGCTTTACGATATAAGAGCTTAGTATAAATAATAGTATCTTAAATAAGTAGGTCGAGTAATCTGAGATCAAAGCATTATAGCTTAGTTTTGATTTACTTACATAAATGTTCCGGGTGGTAAAAAGCTATAATAGAATTAGGAGATTGGTTTCAATGTGGTTTATTAACATGGTTAAAAACTAGTCACCACAGGTGTCGTTTGGATCACGTCTTTGAATTATTGTGTACGTTTGAATCCTAGTTATGAAAATACCCTGAATATTTTCTTAGACTGTAATTCTATACAACTATAAAACTTGTTTGGAGTAGTCACGTTGACATTCAATGCTGCAAACAATGTTGTAATAGCATGTTTGCACTTACTTACTGAGCATGTTAGCATGTTGACTTACTCTTTAAGGCCTACACCATGAAAATTTTCTTCCCTCAAATGTCACTCATTTGCAGGAAGTCTGTTAGTGGGAGTAGAAACCCCTATCTGGAGAACTTGGACTGACCGTCGGTTTGTTTGGCAAGACAGAGTGAAAATCTGGTCCACCCGTTTAAACCTGAAAATCAGTTGTCTATGGGGGGGAGAGGGGCGGAGAATATTTCACCTGCAGTATCCTTGGTCACTCCATTTATAAACATGGAGGGGTGGGCGTGCCGATTTCCGCTGACCATCTGACTCTGAAACCAGCTTTCAGCCCATCATGATAGTTGGCTCTCTGAGTGATGAATTAGACTGGTTAGGAATTTTTTTCTTCTTAGGACAAACGTGTTTAGTGGTTTGGCCGTCGTCTCCTTATCCAGAGTTAACAGCTTTCTTGGTTATGTGGATGATATTTCTAAACAAAAACGTAGACAGAGTATCAAGCCCAAATGACTGAATTCCTGCAAAAAAAAAAAAAAAAAAAAAAAAAAAAAACACACTTTTGAAAGAAGACTTTATCCTATACTATAATACGAGGAATTTCTGAAGGGATGTGTGTTCCACGATCTCGAAATCTAGCCGAGAGATTTTCCTTAAACTTTCCATTTAAGATTGTTTTGACCCAAAAATAAGTTTAGAAATAGTCTCAATCCCAGGAAAAATCAAATTTGATCTAAATTTAAGTTTAAAAATGGTAATTTTTAACATTGGTCTTATGGGTTGCTATTTTGGCAACGTAATAACAACTAAATGTAAACAAAAATAAAGAAACATTAATGTTAAGCAGACTTTTTGAAACAGCTGTTAACTATGAAGAGGTATAGTTGGTTGTTCGTGGAAATAAACCTACTAAAATTGAATCAAAACCAACGAGCAAGGCTTGGTTAACCTGGTACTTCACTATAATCCAGTAGATTGAAAAAATGCAACATATCTACAGGTTATTCGGGGAAAAATGTTTCAAGAATGAAAAAGGTTATGCTCTCATCAAGATGAGCAAAAATAGTTCATAAAAACATGCCCTAAAAGGCTCCGTTACACCACTAGGCATTATTTTGTTTTTACACTAAACGATATTTATTGACGTTAAGGATCATCTATTAAGGTCATATTTGGCACCAACATTTATCACACCAATGTTAAAGAAATATATTTTTCCGTTGTATATTTTTTAAATAAGGCCATTGAAAATAGTTCAACAGAAATATGTCAAGACCTTTATACTTAATTAAAAGTTACAAATGTCAAAAAAGTTGGCAAATAGAGTTATCTAACCAATAATACCAAGTTCGTAAGGGTATGACTAAAAAATGGAGTTATTGCGATTAAAACAACTTCAGTTTGCATAAATTATTATGAAAAATTAGTGTTTTACATGGACAAATATCAATAATTAATTCCGTTATTTGTGGAAAAATAACGTTAAAATAACGTCCGTTATTTGTGGACAAAACAGTAAAAAGTTTGTATCCTAGGTTGGATATTTAAATTTGTCAAGTTTTTTCCGATTAAAAAAAAGTTAATTAAAATATGAAATTAATAAAATAATCCCTTTAAGAAATAAAAATCAATTTAAGTATTAAAAAATAAATAAAATAAAAAAACACTAAATGGCGACTGTTTGACATTTTAGGATATAAGTTTATAAAACATTTTTGCCTACTTTGATACGAGAAATTACCTTCTGAGTTCTTGAAACGTTTTTACACACCCTGTATATACACAGGGTAGAAAAAAATCTGGAATTCATCAAATATCTTTAAAAGTTGTTTAGTAACTTTACCATTGATTTTGGGTATTGCATTATATTTCCTAGAAAATTTAGTAACATTAAACATTTAAAACGGACGGTCCACAAGGAGTCAGAAGAAAGTCTTAAATGTATAAAAGCTCAATATGTAAATTGGACTATATTAAAGACCTCTATGAATAGAAAATCATGCTAGAAGTCTGACCTTCAAAGGATGACTGGGTCAAAAATTGCAGGCATTTTAACTTTGCAATTAACCATTGGATTTGTGTCAAATTGCTCAAATGCAAAATCATGTAAAATTATATGTTATATCACGTAGGCAAATGCCGTTTTCCTGATGGCTTCCATTACAGAATTCCCCTTACGGAAGTCTTAGGAAAAACTTTATTAAAATATATCATATGATAAACATTTTCTAAGAGTTTTGCATTCTGAGGAATTTTCCACAATCCGATCTTAAATGGTTGAGTGTATAGTGTTTGTTTTTTGTTAGTGTAATTTTAATTAAAAATTTGATCGCCTGCCATTCCTCGGTCAAATGGCGGTTGTAACGTCGGGTTTACGGGTTTGTTCTATATATCTTTAATTTCACGTACATCATTACCCATGCTTACATTTAAGACTTTCTTCTTACTCCTAGTGGACTATACACTCTTGGAGGTTCATGGTCAATAATTACTTTGAAAAATAGACTTTGAGACTAAAAACCAGTTGGATATGTTCTAGTTTTGTTAATTAAATTATTTAAAGATATTATATCGATTCCAGATTGTTTTCTTTAATCCTGTAAACAAAAAATATTAAATGTTTTAATATTCATCTGGATTGCGTCAATAAGTAATGTTATAGAAACATATAAAGGCATAAAAAGTATTCCTTGCACGGTAGTAAATGTCAATGTTACTAAACAGTGTGTATGTACCGTCCGTTACACGTATAACAAGATCCCGTGACATGGCGGATCTGCAGCTGCTGATGCTGCAGCTGCTGTTAGTACAGTTATTACCTATTGTTAACTAGGGATTGTTAGCAGCCGAGATTGTTGATTCAAGATTAATTAGTGTTAATCGTGGGTTACCTGTGCTCTGTATTAATCAAATATCTATTATTGTAAGCAAACTAACAAAGTAAATAACTATTTATCTGAGATATCAGTGCAAAACCAATTTTTTTCATAAAAAAACAAAGAAAACTACTCGTTTCTAAATTAGTGAGTAAAGGGGGTTGATGGATATCTACGAGATATAGGATGTCCCATAACTTCCTGGATAATTTTTATGGCGTTATTGCTTAAGAGACCTTTTAAGAGACTTAGGTAAATAATTCAATTTTATTAGGCCTATACGAACACATGTGCCATTTTAAAAAGTTTAATGATACCTATAATTTTGCACAAAGACAGATCTTTATAATACAAAACAATTTTACGTCATACCTCAACCCGTTTTTGTGTTATAGGTTTATTATTAAATTCTTTCACTGTCGGTGATCTCTCAGCTATGAGAGCTGCCAGACAAAATTCAAACGGCCTTTCTAGGGCCAATTTAGAAATTTAGGCTGTGATTTAAATATTTGTTATCTTAACGTAGACGGTCTGAGCAAATATAAAAGTGACTGCCTCAGCAAGGTGCTGCTGGAAAATGAGTTCGAGGTCCACGCGATGCAAGAAACACATGCAGAAGATTTAGAGAACAGTGTGAGGGGCAACATCCCAGGATATAAGTTTGTGGAAGAAGTAGGGCACAGGGCCTATTAAGTGGCTACGTACGTTAGACAGGACAAAGACGATGTATCATTCCCCCACAAAAGTTGTGCTAACACCATGTTTGTTGTTGCTGCTAAGGTTTCTGATACTACTATCGTTAATTGTATTAATGTACAAACCACCGAACACCCAGACACAGTATGGCACAGTAACTATGGTCAGACACAGTTCTCCCAACTTTTGAACATCCTGTTGTATATGTTTCAACAGTCATAACACCCAGTGGGGATACTAGTCTGATGATGACGATAGCACTTGTCTCTCAAGTTGGCAAGAAAATAACAACCTTTTCTTGGTATTTAGTGCCAAGAACCCACACACATTCCATCCAGCCAAATGGGTACTCTCCCGACTTGTTATTTTGCTAACATGAACCACCAGCAACACCCGTACCTACTTCCAGGATGTTCCTAGGTGCCTCACCACTCTCAGCACAGGTCTGTAATAATATCAGTAGGAGTACAAATTCCACTTTTGAGATCTTTTCCTCTTCCTAGGTGGAACTTTAATAAAGCTGAGTGGGAAGTCTTGATACCGGCATCAGGTTCATCCCCCCTCTCAAATAAAAAAAAAATATATAAAAAAAACTATATTTGTTCACACGCCTGGTCCTGTCATCCGTTAAGGCGACAATCGCAAGAGGATTTTGGATTTAGGAAGATCAGGATGGAGCAGGGAGTGCAAAGATTTTTAAAGTGAGTTTAAAGACACTGCAGACAGAGATGTAGCTGACCAACTAATTAACTCTCTCGACAACTACAGAAGATAGAAGTGGGTGAAAACTGTTGACAACCTGAACCTCACCAAGAGAAGTCGGAAAGCTTGGTCTCTGCTCAGGAAACTCTCCATTGATAAATAAAGTGATAAACACGATGCCTCACAGCTTAGCCCTCGTGTAATTTCAAAAGGCCTCTCCGTTTTTTTAATAAGTGCGTACGTCAGCAGACAGAAAAATTAATTTCAAGATTAACAAGGCAAAGGAGTGTTGGCAAGCACCTTTAGAAGTCTCAAAACTCTCCACTTATGATGAGATGAAAGTGGCAATTAGTGAGATGGCAATTGGCAAAACAGCAGGATTGGATGACATTTTCCTGTAATTTATAAAACAGTCGGGTAACAAGACTAGACAGTGGCTTCTTGAAGTTTTTTAACACCATTCTGAAAAACTGCGTAATGCATGGGGTATTTAGGAAATCCAAAATAATAGCTATATTGAAGCCCGGAAAACCGGAAAAGATCCAAAATGGCCTGAAATTTATCGTCCTATAGCTATTTTAAGTGTTTGTTATAAGATGCTCAAGAGGTTGATTTATAACAGAATCCTACCTATACTCAATTCCATCATCCCTATCTAACAAGCTACATTTAGGCCTGGTCGTAACATTTATGACCAGGTTCTACCTCTGACTTTTTTCATTGAGCATGTGTTTAAGTGAAGGCTGAAAACCTCTGTGGCTTTTTGAGATCTGACTACAGAATGTGATACTGTCTGGAGAAAAAGCCTCCTAGTTAAAATTTACGACCTTATTCCTCGCCCTTTCTAGTTGAGTCTTCTCAACTCAATGCTTTCCAATATGATGATAAAAGTATATCTGGGACGCAGAGAAAGTACTACAGACATCAGTGCTTGCTAAACTGCTCTTTAAAGTGTATACCTCCGACATTCCTGTAACTCGGTCTTTAAAATTTATCCATGCAGATGATATTGCATCAGCATATCAACAACAGAATTCTCGACAAGCTGAGGAAACAATAACAAATGACCTCACGAACCTTGCAGAAAACTTTGAAGCTAAATCCAAACCAAACAAAAATTGAGGTTGCTAGCTTCCACTTAAATGATATACTGGCCAACCAAAAACTTAAAATCGTATTCAACGGTGTTGAGCTAAATCATAATGACTACTCACAGTGACAGTATATGGGAGTCACTTTAGATCGGTCTCTCAAGTTTAAAAGCCCCTTACGAAAAACGGCAGCTAAGGTGAGATTCAGGACAAAAGGACAAACATTGTCCATCAAATTGCAGGCTCCAAATGGGGAGCTAACGCACGAGTTCTGCGAACCCCTTCTCTGTCATTGTTACATTCAACTGCTGAGTACTGCGCTCCCGTGTGGTTTTTAGTTCGCATAAATAGTGTGAATTTTCGAGAGATCGACTTCCAGCTAAACAGGACAATAAGAGCCATTAGTAGTACATTCATGAAAACCCCTGTACGCTGGCTCCCGGTACTGTGTAATATCGCTCTATCTGAAATAAGACGAACGGATGCACTCATGAGGGAATACACTAAGATCTTATCTGCTCCAAAGCTGCTCCAAAGCTGCCCATCTATGATTACCCAACATAAAATGCAGGCCGATTGAGGTTCTGAAAACCACCTCTAAAAACAGCGTCCCAGTTGATGGACACTTCATCATTCATACAACTGACAACTTCGCCATTCATACTAACTGGGTACAATCTTTTTAAGGCCGGAACCAATTCTTGATAGCAGACCCGACAGCAGTGGTAGGTGGTATGAATCTTCCTACGAAGCAGTGGACTATACTCAATCTTTTCCGCACTGGAGTGGGAAGATGTAATTATTGGAAGTACAAATGGCGAATGACGGAAGACCAGTTATGCGACTGCGGAGCAGACTATCAAACTATGTAGCACATAATCAGAGTGCCCACTGATTGCTTTCCCCTAAGGATTGACCGGTTTGCATAGCTCAAGTGAAGCTGTGCTGCAATTGCTAAACGCCTTTAATTTAGCTCTAATTTGTATTTTAGTGTTTATTTTTTTTACATTTACTGACTCAGGTCCTCTGCACCGCAGAATTTATTTTCTTATTTTTAAATTTGGTTGGCTATCTAAATGAGACATAAGATATATATATTTTTTTTAATTTCATTCGTTTTTACTATTTACATTTAATTTATAATAGCAATAATTGTAATAGAAATTATTTGTTATACTATTTTTCATATTTGTAATACTCAAAACTTTTTCTCTCAATAGAGTTGGTAATATCATAAAAAGTAATATCTTAAAATGTCAGAGCTACGGCCACTTTTTTTTAAGTAGATCTTACTAGGACTGAGTTAATTATTTTGAACAATTTTGAAGACAAATATGCGGTGGAAATTTGTTCGTAGGGACAAAAAATATAAATTAAGGAAACCCTCCGACTGGAAGTTATTTGTGTTAGGGGTTTGCTGTAAAGCATTTTAATGTCTTACAAGCGGCCTCGATTACACATTAAAATTAATAACTTCTCTCTCATATCCCTGAAATGTTTTCAATCTCAATACATTTTGGTCTAAGTATAAAATTCTAATTAGGCTTTTTACCTGTAGTGTTTACCTTAAACATTTTTAAAACTATGAGGGAATAAAAATAAATTAACCTAACACGGTTAGAGAGAACATATAAACTCTGTTCAACCATGGTAAACATTTAAAATGATGTACTTTCAAAATATGTTCAGTTTAAATAAATCTTGAAATATAATTTTTAACAAGGAAGCTATATGTTTATTCGTATTCATTAAATTGTGCTTTTTTAATGCCTTTATTTTGCTCAGGCCTTTAAAAATGTTTCTTTAGAACGTGCTACATTTTAATTTTATGTTAGTTTTAAACAAAACTTTCGAATAATTTAACTTTAGATCACCAGGGTTTTTTTTTAACAGATTTCTAATTCATAGGTTATGTTATTTTGTTTTGCTTGTATTAAGTTAGATAACGATTATAAAGATGAAAGATTTTTCATTTTATTTCTATAATTATTATACTTTTTATAATAACTAGTATACGTGTTGCTCGAAATCAAGCAATTTATTTTAATACAATACAAATGTTACTTTTAGCTATAAATCAATGACATCCGACCAATCCAATATTGTGAGTATCTGAAATCACCAAAACAACACGTATTTACAGCTGATTATTACCACATGTTTAAAATGCTTTATTTAATCCCAATGTTATTTAAATGGGAAATTTTGAGATTTCAACAGTGGATAGCGCCTTTATTTTCAGTCCGATTCTCATCATTTTTGGTGGAAACACCTACAGACCAAGCCCTATCCAACGACACCAAAAACTTGAAAATCGGTTGAAAATTGTAGGAGGAGTTCTCAAGACAAAAAAAAACCCCCTTAGCGTATTAAATAATTATAGATTTAGAGTTATATTGTGCAGCATTGTTAGTGTGCTGATTTATTTTCATTCGTGTAAAATCTTGGTTATCAGCCACAAATAAAAAAATAAAAAATGAAACAATCTTTCTAATAACATGCAACTTCATTATTTATACTTATATGGAAGCGTATATGATATTCATGATAATTAATGTTAAACCACTTTGAAGTCGTTGTTTGTATTTATGGATTGCTTGATTACTGAAAAGGGTGTTGTAGTCGACTAGTAGTTAGGTGGAAGTAGGAGGGGGCTTTGTGTTATTGAGGCATCTTGAGAAACACAAAAGAGCAGCCAACCTCACTACAATGAGACCATACTCTTCATCATGTCAAGCAGTAAGAGGTTCTTTTGAAAATTAGACTGGCTTTATTTTTCTTATGGAAAATTAATTTTAAAAATCAAGCAACAAATTTTGACTGGATGCTAAGTGGTGATTGTTATTTAAAAGAACTATCCAACCAATAATGTGATAAATGTTATGTTACGGTACATTTTGATGATTAGGACGGAAGTAATGATGATTCTTTGGAAGATAATGGTAGTTGTGAGGTTTAGTTGAGTGATATACGTTGATCATAATAGTTATATTAATATTTTTGCCCCGTAATTTGCTTTATATCTAATTTTAGTTGTATTTAGTGCAAAATATACAATTGATAATACGATCATCTAAATAATAGCCCTAGTAAAATGTATAATGTTTAAATACGAGTCAAATGTTCGCCCATCTAAGATAGGAAGCCAAGAATGTTTATATCTCATTCTAATGACGTTACGTTATCCAGTTAATGGTTATACGCGACGACACGTCCCTATAGTTAAACTGATAAAGCTAAAGCGTATACGAATATAATGGATCTTTAATGTATTTAGCTTTTTCTTAGAGGAATGCTCATTTATAAAACAAATCAAGTATAAAATTGGTGTGATACTAAGACTCTATACTTCCAATAACGTTTAGAATGGTAAACAATTAGATATCTTATTATTAATGATACAGAATGATTCAGAACTTCCTGACAATATTTCAATACATTGTTGGTGAAAAAAAACAAATATGAATATCAAAGACATAATGTCCAAGTGTTGCCACTTGCCACACGGACGCCATTTTTTACACATAATAATGTTTATTACCATCAACAACAATGAACTTTAACAAAGAATTCATATTTGTTTTTGGCCCAGAAACAATGCCCTAAAATATTGTCAGGGCGTTCTTAAACAACCTTTTTTACATATTATTACTATAAAACAACATTTAAAAAATATTTATAATGATCAATAAAAAAATTTAAAAATGGAGGATAAAAAGATTTAAATAAGTTTAGTGTTAACGTATATTTTATTTCAAAATTGTAATTGTATACGATATTAATAAATTATCTTTAGGTATAGTTTTAAGTAGGCCTATTGGTTTTAAGTATTGTATATTTAAGTATTGTATGGTGAAGGGAAACATAAAAACCTTACAAATATGGTGAAATATCTTAAATTACAATCAAAGCCACTACATATTTTACTTAATCATTTTAAATAAAAAACTTGCTTTGAAAGTATTGCAATATTTTTTTTTAGTTTTATATTTTATCATTTTATTTGTGAATTCAGATAATCTAACTTTCAAATAAACCACATATTATCTTGTGGAAGTATTTTTTGATCACTCTATTTAAAATTATAGAAAGAGATTTGGCAACTAAGAAACGTGAAGGATTGAAATACGTTACAAGGAACAAAATTCAGAGTGGGATATGATTTTAAACCCACCTTAGAAATGGAGTTGAGACATCACACTGCAAGTTGTTTGTGTCGGTGTCGTTCTCAGAAACTTAAATGCCATACACTGTCTCGATTATTCTTAAAACTTATATATTTTCATAATAATTTTCCATCGACATCCTTTATTAGATGTTTGTCTTTAGAGAACAATTATATTTTAGATTTTTTCTTTAATTATTAGTTAAATTACTTAGAAACTATTGCTAGTATTTATCGATTGGTCAATAATAAAATCTATCTTCTTATTTCTATAAGGGTTTTTTCTGTTACGTCCCTTTTTCTCTCGACCTACTGAACCGATTTTTAAGATGGAGGTGTCATTTTAGAGCTTAAGATGTAGCGCGGTGACGAATCGTAATTAAAAACTTCATGTCCTTTCGGGTTTCGCCCCCCTCACTTTGATTTACGAGTATTTTTAGAGGGCGCTTTAAAATGTTGACCAAGTTTTATTACAAAATATTTAATGTGAATTGTAATTTAACAGCTGATTAAACTTACCTTCAGATGAATTTTGATGCCAGATATTAAACAAAAATAGATCTTTGTCACTTCATAACCAACATACATGTACCGTGTGTACTTTAGGTGAGTTTCTCTCATACAGAATAATTAAATGCGCAATTTGCGCACGGGCCACCTCGTGAATTTTTAATTGACTATTAGGATGGTTACAGAATGAATTCTATGTGCTATTGATGCACCTTGAGAAGACAAAATACGGTAACCAAAATCACTAAAATTATACCCAAAGTCTCGTTTTTCAATCAAGTGAGTAGTCAGTTAAATCTCACCAGTTCTCCTTACCGACTGACTCGAGATGATAAAATTGAAGTATATGTCAGCATCCGGTTTCAACCTTCAAAACAATATTTCATTAAATAGTGCCAGTTTTATTAAAATAAAGATTCTATTTGACTTACTCTGTTATATTTAGATTATAATTACGACCTTATTTCATTTGAAATGTTTGATCAACAATTATAAGTATCAACATACATTAGGATAGTTAACTTAAGTAAACATAACATAGACGATTTGAAAAGAATGGTAGTTGTTATTGTCAAATTGAATTGTTTCCTAGAAATATCTAGATAAAAAATGAATATTCAACCTCACGCGAGATTATCTTACCAAAACCACTCACCACCTAAATATTTGTTTGGTGGGTGAAAACAGGTGAGTTTGTGAGATTTTCTGCACAAAATACAGTCCATTTTGCGACATATACATATTTGCTACACGGGAATAATAATATCCCTTGAAATACTAATGATCAAGTATTAAAAGACCTTAAAAACTACATTTCTTCTCAGATCCCTATAAGGATGGATGAAAGTTTTTGGTGAATAAGCCAACTCACCAACTCACTACTCACTCGGTTGAAAATTCGGCCCCAGACTCTTCATCGTGTAAAATAATAAGAGGCTTTTCGGAAATTGGAGTGGTTTGATTTGTTTTTATACATATATTTTTATCTTTCGTGTTAATTTACTATAACATCTGTTACGGTAAATGCATGATAAACCGTTCATAGCAAAACGATGCCGGGTGTCCACTAAGTTTTTCCCTCATTTCATAGCGTTTCTGTCTGGACACCATTATAGCCACATGCATCCTACATTTCTTGTGTTCAAGGGAATGTGACCTATTTTTCCCCTACCTACTATCTAAAGCCATATTTTACTCCTTGGAATAGAGTACTCAAGTACTAGTTTTTTTCCCATGTGACTTGAATACTTAGTTTTTCTACCTAGGGAAAATTCAACTTTTTTGTACCACGGGGCTAAAGTTAGTTACATAAGAATAACATTAAAATAGAGATTAAAAAGAACATGAGCCACAGTCAGCTGTTACTTGTATTTGTTTCGTTACTCTTTGATTACTAATAGCAGCTGTAGCTACTGCTCACTGCTGACCAGTGAGCAGTACGTGAGCAGTGTACGTGTTTGTTTACATTTCGCTTGGGTAGGCTATTAACCTAAGAAGTCCAAAACATAAGTGTAAAACTTTTGACTAGGCTTAAATTCTATTTTGTTTTTTCGTGTTCTTTAAAAATGATGTAGCCTACCTTGTGTGTTTTTATGTTGATGTGACTGATCTAGCTTGATTGAGCAAGGGATCATATGAAGGTAAAGTAAATTATATACTTAAAGTTTAATTATTATAGGTAGGCCTATTAGGCCTAAATGTTATTCGTGTTGGTGGAGGAAAAATTTTGTGTGCATCAAGGGACTAAAGTACTTTTCTCCCTCAGGTAAATTTTCGCCCTTGGCTTCACCTTCGGGCGACAACAGTTTCCCTTCAGGGAGAAAAAATTGTACTTTAGTCCCTAGAAGCACAAATAACTATACATTCATTGATGGGTAGACCTAAGCTCGGCTGATTGAACAAAATGCAGTATACTTATAATGCACTACAAAAACAAATCGTGATGGCTTCACTAAATCCTACATCGTTCACAACAATTAACCTCTCCGGATTTCTTTATGTAGGGGTTTGTCAAAGCTTTTCTTTTATTCTTCCCCAGTTCCAAACTAAGAAACTCTAAAAGAGAGAATAAAAAATGAATTGAAGTCCATTATTCAGATAATGTTAACTAAAATAAAAATAAAAACTGTTATTAATAAAAATCAACCAATAAATAAGCACATATAATATTTACAGGTAATCCAAGGCACATTATCGAAGTGTTTGAGTTTGTGCATATCCGTAAAAAACTTGAGAAGTCACTTGTTAAACCTGTATATAAAATATCACCTTACCACCAATTATTTTCAAACTGTTTGGATTCGTTATCAGAGTAAGACTCTATGGGCACCCGTTATAATAATATTTTTTAAGGAACAAAGGTAGAATAAATTATACCGTGGTTTCAGAGGTATTTCTACCTTTAATCGCATTAGGAAACAGGGAATAGGATTGAAATAGGATCTTCTGATCCCATTATTATTTCCAATGAAATTTCACTCTAATTTATATAAGAGAAACCATAATGTTTCAAGAGGTTGAACACCCTTCAATTTAATTTAACACCAATAAAAGTGTTCTTAGAATTCTTCTTGATCGCCATCATTTAAAAATTAAAAACGAGTTGTAACTTGTTTTCAAACAAAACGATTTAACCTGGTATACATGCCTTTACAAAACTACCGTGACGGATGTTGTTGATTTTTATATTAGGCCTATGTTTTTTTATTTATAATTAGAAATAAATAATTAATTTAAATATATTAAATAGTAGTATGAACTGATTTTATAAGCTATTCAATATACTAAAAAATTTTTATGTAACTATAATATCAGAATTTTAGGTTACAAAACTCAAGTATTATTTTATTATTAATTAATGTAATTTTTCAAGTGGTGTTCGCCCTAAACCCTTTAATCCTACGACTTGATTCTTGACGCTAGTGATGAATGTTTCGACTGTTATAATGTGACGTTGATCCCACAAGAGTTACGGCTGGGCCTCCAGAATAGCTGGGACAACAAATGTGTCTCGTAGATGGTTTTTTGCCAACCAGAATTATAATTTGACATTAGTTTATAGAAGATTATTGGATATTAGCTTGGTTGAGTATATATTACGAATCATCCAGATAAATTCTGTATTGGTGTTATATTTTTATTATTTTTCACTTTACACTAAAGCTATGCCAAAGGAACTGGCAGAACCAGCAGAACTTAGAGGTGTGTACGGTTGAAATATTGAATATCGGAAAAAGATTCCGATGTTCAAGGTGTTTGAGAATGTAGTATGAAATTATTAGTTTTTCATGGTTTTTTTTCCAATAATCTATAAATCCGTAACTTAAATATGAATTTCTCCTGTGTTGCTGGCCTTGCATCATTGTTAACGTTCCTACTAGGCCTGGTCCGCGCTGTGATATCTATGTTTTCGTGTTCGGTGATTGTGTTTGTAAATTTTATTTTTTTAATCAAGTTGAAATCTGCAAGATGGATATTTTATATCCCTGTATTATTATATGACTATGGCCCGAAAAGGAGGGCCAAAACCCGGGTCATCCACCAAAGGATTGAGGAGGAACTGAGACGGAACAGGATCGTTAACCACTTCTGTTAATCTATTGAGTTCTGGAGGCTCATGCACAGTGACTAAAAACGCTATTTTGACTATTTATATTAAACCAAGTTGAATTCCAATTTACTTGTAAGGTTAACAAATTAATGTTTGTTTTAAATGACAACTTTCCTGATGCACATACATTTATTTAAGAACTGCCCTCGCATGCCACCAAACAGTGTTTAATTCCGCGTTTTTTTCTTTTTTTTCTTTCTTTTTTTTAATTAATGGTGTACATTCATAATTTAAAAAGCCTCATCAGTTTCTTTAAAAAAATATTTTTAATAAATTAACATTAAAAACCAATTAAATAAGAATATTGCAATATATTTTGTTATTAAAAAACCCGTTGTTTGGAAGAAGTTTTATGGATTGTTAAAATTTAAATCTTACAAAAACATTTATTGGATTAAAACTATACCCTTTGTAATTTATTTATTAAATCTCATTTGCTTTATTTATTTATTTTTATTACAAACTTTATATCTAATTGAATCCGAATTCATTGTCAACATAGCATTAGTTTTAATACCTTCCTATTTTTTAGGTGTTAGAGTGTATAAAAACACATGAAGCTCTATTGATCAAAGATACAATATCTATCTATAAGAAAAAAAACTTGAACTGTATTAAAGGTTAAGTAGTTATTTATTAAACGTACATAAAGTCACATTTTTTATTTCATCAAAACGTGTACTTCAGCGAAAAGAGCTGACGTGTACTTGAATTTAATAAACATACCACCAGTACTTTCCTTGCACAAAGAAATGTTCGTTAAAAAAACAAACATAGATTATAAAAATACAATTTTATTACATTTTGGGCTAATGCATAAAATAATAAAGTAGGTGGAATTGTCAAAGTCTGCAGCAGGTTTCAAGTTAGTTTTGAAAACTTTCCTGGCCGGACTTTTGAGTAGTTGAGGGGAGACAGATGCTTAGAGTCGAGATAATACCTACTTTTTCAGGGATATTTTTTTTCAAAATTAAGATTTAAAAATACATTGACAAATAAATTTTGCCTCACGGTAAATATTTTTATTTGGTTTAAACAATACATATTATGACAGTTAAAAATTAAAAATATAAAATACAAACTTATATAGGCTATGAAGTTATAATGGCCATGAAATTATCAATTAAGAGATAATTTAATACCGTTAATGATTTTAATTTCTGGTGAAATGTCAGCTTATAGCACGGGGTTGGTATGTTAATGATGTGGAATGGCTTCGACATTAAGTATTGGAGGTATAGGCGCAAATAACATTATGGTTAAATGTTTTAATGAATTCCCAATTTAACTAAGGTGAAGAACATAACATTGTATTCATTTAGATCAGTTTACTGATGTATATGCATAATATTATCATCTAATACTGAAAAAGTATGTTACTACTTTCAGCAGGCTGTACCAAGCCAGTATCTAGTAGACCAAGTCAACAATTATTGTTATATTTTAACAGTTTACTGTAAACCCTCAGTTTATTGCAAATACAATGTTCTCGGTTTGAAAATTTTGCTTTTCTTTAAAGTAATCACGCAACCAAATAAGTAAAACTAAATTTAAAATTACTAGCAGTTTAAATTCAAAATGAAATAGAACTTTTGAACTATTAGAATTATTTTACTTGCAAATTTTTGAAACGAGATTTTTAATAGAAAACGGACTTTTATACTTATTATTTTGTAACAATATAAGGTGTTACTAACCTTGCCCTCCATCAAAAAGGGAACTTTTCTTAGCTTCTTAGAAAAATCTGAAATTTCCAAAGCGTACAAAACTAATCCTAACAACACTGTAAACGATAGATTAAATTGTGGAGCAACTGTACTCTTAATGGTTCTATTGCCCTCAACAATAATTTTCCGATCCTTTGACGACATTTGATTATGACGCACATGCGAGCTGTGGTTGATTAAATTTTGCAAGAGGTCCTAAAACCATTCTGCTCTGTGTCCAAGACACACCACGATTTTGGCTGTCTACGATAAACGAAGGTACGAGCAGTGGGCCTAGTTGGTTTACGCGTGCTTACTTCAAACTACATAAGCACTCTTTGTATATCAGTAACAACTGTAAATGACCTTTTGAATCTTCCCACAGACAGGTATTAAACACCCAAAGAGTGAGAGACTAAAAGGCAGACTGGGACATACAAACGCTTCACCATCCTGAAAACCACTACCACCGCGAATCCTATACCGAAGTACGGGACCACTCTTATTTCTGAACGTTGGGCACCCCTAACCCGTGATACCAGTAACTGATTAACTACATCCTGGGCTATGGCCAATATTGCAAGCCGTTCCAAAACCATACGCAACATCACATCAGCAGCGACGTTGCACCAACGAAAGCTTTGATACTTGACTTTTGAGAACCCGTACATCCGTTCACCGCCATAACGTCTCCCCGAATACGTCCACCCGCGCCATAAGGACGCGGGTGGACGTATTCGCTATCAGTACCTTCATTCCGCCCTGTAAGCAGTTCGAAGATGGTAGGCTTAGGGAACCCGATTCACCTTTGCCAGCCCCCAGGCAAGCCTAATGCTACTTTCCAGACCGAGAAGTAGAGCGTTGGCCCGAGGGTCTCACCACTCCCCAACCAAGGCGGGCGTGAGGTGCCATTGACTGCACCCATATGTAAGATTGCTATTCAAACTGGGCCACCGGGCTTAGTAACCAAATTACCGTGTGTCCTGTGCAGGTTGCTAGCCTGGCTGGGCTAACTAGATGTCCTTTGTGAGGTTGTGCCAACCAACACCCGGGTATTGTGTCCTGGCTAATCTGGTAGGTTTTTTAGTTTCAAAATTGGCTCTTCCATAGCGGTGGAATAGCCCCGGTGACCAGGAACCCTAAACAGAGCTGGCCGAGTAATTTCTGTCCGGAGTCCGTGGTGTGCTCGGGGGCCCGTATCATGGGCTTGTCCGTCAGTGCTATCACCAGGCTTGTTATGTCAATCCATATTGTGGGGAGCCCCGGGGCCTGTAATGGGTTATCCTATAACACAATAGCCACAGCAATTTTTTTGTGCTGCTATTTAGTAACTTGGCCTCCATGGATTCAGAATGTGGGGGGCGACAGTTGCGGTACCAGCAAGTCCATGGGCACACGAGCATTACACCCAAGGCCCTTAGGTCACATCCAGAAAAGTGCTCATAAGATCTTATCGCGACACCTAAATGAACTATGAATCGCATAGAACTGCACCAGCCTTCAAAGCTAACCTCCACCCCCCCCCCTTCACGATTCAAGGGTCAAAACATAATGGGTATATGTAAAGTAATACTTTGAGCAGTTGCGTTTGCGGCGACTTTTATGATACGACTTCATGTACGGTATGGTAGCTAATTCGACGGCGCCGGTGCGGCGAAGACGCTCGGGATAGGGCCGGACAGTACACGGCCGGCCGGACGTTTGTTACGTGTTTGGTTGTGTTATTGTGTTATAATGCTATTGTGAGTGATAAGTGTCATTTTGTAGTACACGTTGTTATGTAGTAGTATTTTTGTGAAATGTTTTTGTGTAATATTGAACAATATGGTTTTTAAGGATTTGAAGAACTTCAACCATATGAAGAAACTACATTTTATACTACTTAAAGGGTTTGAAAATGGTCCATTGTTGAACTAAACCTGAGGAAACTCAAGAACAGTTGACGGATATCAAGGTTAGTAAGCTTTCATATTGTTAATATTCACGATTCAAGAGTCAAAACATAATGAATATTAGTATTTCATTATAATAACAATGAGTTTTTGTGGTGACTGATGGTTCTCTTATTTCTGATAATAGTTTTCTCTACTCCTAAAATCAAGGATTTTTTAAATACAAATTTTTAAACTCTTATGCTACTTCTGCTAATTTCTAAGTTAAGAAGATTAAGCTCATGCTACTACTGTCAATTTCTATATTACAAATATTAAGCATTACAAAGATTAAGCTCTGCCACCACAAAATTAAAGTTTTTTAATGAAGAAATAATATATTTTTTCCATAGAAAACTTTTATTTTATAGTGAAAGAGCTGAGCTAAAAATTGTAATAAATATAAATTTTATAAACCACAAATAAAAAAAGATGAAATTTCTGTCCTATAATGCATGCTCCATAAATTTAAATGGAAATGATAGGTGCTACGACGTGGAAATGACTCAATAAGGTAAGCGGCTCTAAGCACTCTAGCAGAAAATGGTGGTGATATCATATAAAGCAATTTATCTTTGCTCTCCAGGAATTTAAACTCCTATTAGAATTATTCCTTTGAGCAAAATATATAATACACATATTTTATAAATGAATTTGTTGCATTCATCACATAAATAAATAATTTAAATTTTTATAACTTTATTGACAGTCGGACACGTATCCATATTATTTTAGTTACATATGAAAACTATGGTATATAAAATTTGTATGGTAACTAGTAAATTTAATTCTACTAAGTTATATTAAAAATAATTATAGTTAAATAAAATTTAACCTCAAGTATTCAAACAAGTAATTTTTACTGTTATATAAGAATTGAACATCCAAAGTAATACTCAAATAGGAGTAGTTTGCTAATAAAGATTTTGTATAAATCATTACATTATTAAATATGTCCATTTTTGCCTCACTTTGCCTGTCAACATAGACTATTGATATGTGCGTGGATCGTATTAGACAAAATAAGGGGGTGAGCCGCTACAGTTCAAGGTGAAAAGTACTGATAAAAGTCAATGGTAGAACGCGGATTCCAACCCACGACATCGCAGCCACGGTCCCGAAGTCCGGCGTGCTAACCACTACGCCACCGACTCACACCCATTCATTTCGATTATAAGAAAATAATAGAAATATGTATATGTAAACTAAAAAAGATAAAATATAGCAATGAATTAAAAAAATGCATATCCTTTTAAATTTGATTAATTCCAACCATACATTTGTAAATAACGAATATGTTTGGGTTATATAAGGCTTTGTAAAGTAGTTTGCTTAATAGAGTATTATACCTTCAGTGGAGATTTTCATAATAACTACCTAAGATAAGGTCCCTTAATCCAAATATACTATTACACACATCTTTGTACAGGTTATGTAAGATTATCAAATCTCATTCTTCATGAAGGCATAATATTTATACTGTTTATGTTAAAAATAAAAAATTATTAATGAAGATTACTAATATAATATTTATAAACATATATTTATTCCTTACAAAATACAAAAAGATGATATCAATGCACAAAACAAAGATTGTAAATCTTTCAAAAAGTTATTAAATTTTGGTGTTTACCAGGTTATAAGTCCAAGTGGCGGATGAAGATGACAAGAGTGATTCAATATACTTCACCCGTGCGAGGCGACATGGGGACAGGCGCTCCCTGACTCTAATTGGAGCCAGAATAGGGTGTAAGTCCAGGGTCAAATACTTCGGTGTCGTTCTTGACCAGAGGTTGACGATGACACCCCACGTCGTCAGTATGTGCAACCTCACCTAGAAAGGAATCACCTCCATTCTCCCGCTGCTTCACGCGAGGTCGCTTTCAGTGAAGACGAAGGTACAGCTATACACCTCTCTTCTCCACCCTGTCCTAACCTACGCTACTCCTGCCTGGTATCACCTCACCTGCAGGACATCGAGGAGGAAATTGATTGTGGTGCAAAGCAGGTGTCTGCGTCGCGCGTCGTGCCACACGTGAAATGTGGCTCGTGAGGACCTTCGTCTGTTCGCGTCCCGACTATCAGGAGCATAGTATATCGTCTGACTTCCAACTTTAAAGACTCTGCAGCAAGCTATCAGAGGGGGCACATCCGGGAACTGGTCTAAGAGGAACCTCCACGACTTCGGTCCAACATCACCAAGTGAACAATCAGACTACCGGACACTGACAGGTAGCGCAAGCTACTAGGGCATTAGACCCACCCTAATTAGCATTAGACCCTCAGCAAGGACTAATGATTTGAAGCTGATTGAGAAGTGGTTAGCAACCACGGTCATCCAACCACCACCAGGTTATAAGTCTTTACATTTAAGCCATCAAACACATTTTACATATTGTTCGAAATAGCGGTTGAAACAAATAAAATAAAATTGCGGAATTGACAATTAATTACTTGCTGAGAGGGTTGACAGAGCTACTAATACCTTGTACGGCAGTCTTGGTGTATTACGGTGTTCCTCTGCGATGTCGGGCCATGGTCGAGGGTTGAGCGGGCTGTACGGGCGGCGTCGGCGTCGTCATGTGGGTAGAAGCAGCTTCTGTCTGTCATCTTGTAGGCGGTTGCCTCACACTCCACATAGGCTTACATATCCCTTAGAGAGGTACAATCCTGTACATGAAAGAAAAAGTTGATTAAAATGTCTTTTATACATGTCCAAGTTTCATTACTTAATCTAAATTGGTTAAAAGTTATTAAGGCGTTCCGGGACTTTTTTCCAGCTCACTTCACATTTATTTTTTATATTTATATAAATAAAATGAAAACCATTATTTTTAATGATCTGACAAATAATTAACGTTATTCTCTTAAGATAATAATATGCATACTGGATGTTTTAACTTTTAACAATGTGTCGATCTCAAACGAATTTTTCTCTTTTCCTCAACATGTCAGGATTTAGAGTTTGAACTCTATTATTAATATTTTAGTCATTATACCTGTGCAACAAGAAAGTATATTTTTTTTATTCTAGTACGCATACGTATTTAGAATTTGGCAGCATTTTTAGTAAAATAGTATTAATAAAAATAAGCTGTTGATTAAACTCTTCTTCAAAATACCAGTAACAAAACTATATGGTACCTTCTAAATTACGACACAGCTGTCCGTGTGCGCATTGACAATTCTAGTTTAATGCAAATAACACCACTGCTTTATGATCTCTGTTCCACGTTGATTTACGTCCTCTCTATTTACATTCCCATTGTCTCTGGTTTTCACGTGCTTTCTTAAACAACACAAACCATTGGAATAAGGTTAATAAATCAGCAAAAATATTTATTTAAAAATGGAATAATAAATATAATGGAATAATAAACACTCTTTGTCAAATAAAAGTGTTTATAAAATTAGTTTAATGAAAGTTTGAAATTCAAAACTCGTCATTTGGGATAACGATTCTTTGGCTGCAATGGGTTAGTAGATTTATCTACTATTATGTATTGTCTGCTATTATGGTAGATATAATAAAAT
Organism: Neoaliturus tenellus; assembly: GCA_030545055.2. Classification (NCBI taxonomy): domain Eukaryota; kingdom Metazoa; phylum Arthropoda; class Insecta; order Hemiptera; family Cicadellidae; genus Neoaliturus; species Neoaliturus tenellus. Next base: position 51,854,999 of record CM061533.1, on the reverse strand, counting down.
AATCACACAGGAATGGGAAATTCTCATCACTATTAAGAGTGTCCAAAGGTTACCCAAATGAAGCACTTCACAGGCAAATAATTATAGACCAATCTCTTTTGTATCAAAAATGTTTAAGTTATTTGAGAAAGGTGTTCTACTCATAGATCACTGTACTAAACATGGATTCACGAATGGTAAATCTACGACAACAGCTGTAATTCAAATTGTTGAAGCCCTGATTAATATCCCTCCTTAAGCCTAACAATTGGAACTTTCTAGACTTCAGTAAGAAATTTGGCTGCCTAGAACACAACCTTTAATTACTAAAACTAGAAATTCTAGGTATGGTGGGTACTTACCAAAATAGTGGTTTCAAAGATGCCTTTCAAGATGTAGATAAAAGAAGTTAGTTGGTTGAACTGAGACATGTAAAGAGTTATTATTATATATGGAGTTATTATATGGGCAGGGCATCTATATTTATAATACGTGATGCCCTTTTTTTGTTAACACTACTTCTCCCTTATTCCTGGACCAATTTTAAAGTTTTAGATGTGAAAAGAATGGTCTCAGTTCGTAGTTTTGAAATAAGGTTTTAGATTTTTGATATTTTAATTCTAAAGCTCATGGGAAGCCCTCAAAGTTAATTTTTTGTCCATAAGATTAACATATGGGGAACAATTTATATTGAATTGCTAAATAAAACAGCTGTATGTATTTAAATAAAACAAACACATGTGTTAAAAGCTGAATAGAAGCAAATTGAACTGGTACTGAAATATCAAAACAATTTCATCCTTTAATACGAGGAGTGTCTAATCTGAGGTCTTAACCTTTTCTCAAAATGTAGCTGGTAGATTTCGCTTGAAAGTTTAATTTACGCGTATTTGGGCACAAAAATAAGTTTTGTAACTTAACCATGGAAAAAATCATTTTTGTTTACAAGAACGATTTTGGAAATTTGAAATTTTTGACATGGGTTTTATTGGTTGTCCGACTGGTATTGAAACAATAATGAAAGGTAACAAATATTAAAATAGAACACTAAATTTGTGTGCTTGGGTTTTCAAACTGCTGTAAACTATAAGGAAAAGGGGTGGTTGGTTGTAAGTGTGATAACCTTTTTGTTTACTTAATCACTAATTTATAGAATAAAAATGTTTTATGCAGAACGCATATTAAAAAACCTGTGTAAAAGACAACATTTAAAAGTTTTTTTACCACCAGTATAGAAAATAAGCTTATTACAAAAATGATTTTTATAAAGAGAAATTTAAACCAAAATAAAAATGCCACTAAAAACAAAATGGACCACACCAACAAAGATGTAGATTTTCTTAATTTTTGTGATTTCTTTATTTAAATTTTGTAATGTCTTGGAAAGTTAAGTTTAAGAGGATATAGGCATAAATAGTAATGTGGACTCATTCACTATATCATTGACTTCCTCATACAGTAGTACTACGAAAACAGCCTCCGTGAATGCTGCATAACTCGTACAGGACCGGGGAGTAATGAAATGTTGATTTTTGTTTTGTTGTCATTAACGTTTTATGTTTGATGAACTATAGTCCGTTTTTTTAATTAAACCTGATCTTTCGAGGTAGAGATTGGTGGAGGGGGTTTGTTTATACTTGCTACTATCCCATTTTCTGAAGCCTTTTGGTATTTTTTTTTTTTTGTTGTTTTTGTTTTATTTCACTGTTGCATACCAGCTGGTAATTTTACATCACAATATAATGTGTATCAGTTATATCAGTACAATATTATTGGGAGCAGTTGTTTTTTAATCAGTTTACTTTAGAACTGTTACTTTTTAACAAGGAATAGGTCTGGCTTAAAAATATAACATCTGACTAGGAGTTACTGAAAGATATTATAACTAATTTAAAACGTTATTTGAGGAAATCTGATACTCGACACACGTTTGTCACGAGTTTAAATGTGTTGTTTACAGTTTAAACCCCTCCCCCACCCCAATTTTCTCGAGTAGGATCAGGTTTAAAAAAAAAAAAACGGACTATATGTGGATCCAACATCTGTAAATTTATTCTAAATTTTATAGGAGGGTTTAAACAAAGGCCCTAAGACATATCAGCAAAAAAACAACTATTTAATCTTAGCTAATTTAGACCCAAAAGAACGAGCACCACATCTCAACACTATCACATTGGGAAGTTCGAGAATTGGTAATGAAGATCGATCGATGAAACACCAATAATGTTCTTTCTGATTTTCACTATAATGAAATTTTTTTCAAAATATTACGATGAAGCAAAGTTTGATCACCAGACACCCTAATAAATGCAGCGCATTGCGCTGCACAGGCCCCCTAGTAGTCTTTAATCTGTGAAGCGAAGAGTTCCTAAAGAATATATTATGGGCCCTTGGATTTTCATCCTCTTTATAAATGACCTACCAAGACAAATGGAAGACACTCTTCTTACTTTTATGTGTGCAACACTTTGGTACTGAAAGAACCAGCAACTGACAGACTGGCAATAAATTCCTATGTTAGCCTTGATATGGCCTACCAGTACTGCAACAACAACGACCTTGCAGTGAATACAAAAACATCTCATGAACCTTATGGAAGTAAAACCAACAAAGTTCTTCAACTACCAGATATGGAAATTTGTTTACGAAGCAAAATTCTTAGACATCACACTAGGAAAACAATAAACCTGGACCTAACACATAGTTTTCTTGTAAAAATACGCATTCTCTTCTCACCATCAGCCTCTTTGCAATATATCAAATACAGGAACCAATAGATGAACAAACCAATTTGACAGCCCGCTATTCACTGTTAGAGTGCACGACAGATATGGGCTAGTGCTTCAGATCCTTCAATAAAATCTACAGAGTCCTCAGACTACAAAAAGAGCGTTAAGAACCCTAGAATTCCTGTAAAAGACTCAACAGTTGTAGGTTCTAGCAAAGACTACTTAATCCACTAAAAATCCTTACTTTTGTTTCTATCTTTATCATGGAAGATGTAATTCACGAAGTAAGTGAGGGCTTTCTAAGGAGAAATGAGGTTCAACAGTACAACATCAGGAACAAAACTATGCTTTAACCGCCACTCGTCGTATGGATCTCTTTGAAGAGAAGCGTTATATATTGGCAGAAGACTTCATAGCTTATTTCCGCCTGATCTGCGAAGCAACAACCGAAAAGACATCAAGTCTGAACTGCGGAGAGAGCTCAGCATTTACTCACCGAACACACTTTTGAAACTTTTTCATTCACATTAATTGTATCAGCTGGCTAATGCTATTCGAAAAAGATTATGTAAATATTTTTTTTCTGTTTCATATTGTGTATTTGGCGGATAAATATATGGTAGAAGAACAAAGTACATAATCTTGTGGGATTTGGAATAGCATTTATTCCATAAGAGCTTTCCAATGATTCAATTAATACCCCTTTTTCCATAAGATTAACATTGAAACTTTAAGGGCTTGTAGGGCATTGTGGGCTGATGAGAATAAAAAGTGTGATTCAGCTCATCTACAGGAACTTTCATACGGGATGCTCGGATGTTGCCTACGATGCACATGAGCTGGAAATGAATAACGATTGCCTATTAATATATTAATATTAATATATTAATATATTATATAATATTAATATATTAATATATTAACGATTTCTATAATTTTTAATATGCCTATTAATATTATAGAAATCTCAATACTGAAGTGGAATAATATTAATATTGTTTGTCGAATGTAAATCGGGTTCACAATCTATGAATAAATAAATAAATAAAATAAATAAATAAATAAATTCTTTATTGCAGTCGACAATTTACATTGCATTGCAAAGGTCAATAATTATACAAAGAAATATAAAATTTTCATTGGTCTTGATGCTAAGTACACCAGTGCCAAATTTTTTTCGCGTTAACTCCTAGAATTTAAGTATCCCAGCGGCACATCATGAACTCATCAACAGAGTACAGAACTTTAGACACCAAGAGGCGTTTCAGTCGAGTTTTAATATGAATGAGTTTGTTGTGTGTGAGGTTTAAGTAGTTTCACTGGAAAAGTCGGATAGTTCAGACAGTTTTAAATAAAATATTGATTGAAGAGTTTTTTCATCAAACTACTGCTGTTGAAAAGTACAATAAACTATAATATTCTAAATTTGAAATTCGTTTATCGTTCATAAATAAACAATACGTGGAGTGTGTTTACGGGAATATTCAGATAAGTAAAAACAAACTAATTAAGCATTTATAACGTTTTTAAAATTAGTTTTTATACGTTTATTTATTACTTAAAGTATCTCGGAAAAAATCACTTTTATTTTCCTCCGTCGTATTCATTACGACAGCAACATTAGATAATATGACACATTAAAAAAATCCAGTATCCTTCCTGATCATTGAAAGTTTTGTATTTTTTTTTTTTTTTATTTTTGTTTTGAGATACTTTAGCTCTCTCAATGTTTATTAAAAAAACTTCGTGTAATAACAACCATGTATTTGGAGAGTATATTCTGTACAGCACATTAATACATTGTGTATAAAAGATTTCTAAAAATATCCCACGGCTACAGTATATAAGAGGCCGGCAGTAAATCCATTACCGAGCCATTGTTTATAGCTGTCGACGGCAGACACCACGTCCTTCATTGCTGGATTAATGGGTTTGCGATTTGCATGGTGTTATATTGTATAAAAATGTGTTTTTCTATTACAATCATAGGGAACACCAAATAAATGTGTAAAAAGGATATGGTTTTTACTTATATAAGAAAGCCCAATAGTAGTAAAATACATGCCTCATGTTCGATGTAAAATAGTACACGTCAAACATAGTAAAAAACTCTCATTCCAGTCAACTAATGAACAGAAAATATTTTGTTAAAGGTACTCCTATAAAAAAATCTTAATATGTCCCAGAAAGTCCTTCGTTTTTCGATAATTTATTTATTTATTTATTTATTTATTTTTTTATTGATAGATATCCTTTCTCGAACTATTGTAATTTAACTTAATGTATATACAATTTTGAGTCATATTAATAGTACGACAGGCCCTGGAGACTTCTTCCTACAAGGAGGAAGAAGCAAATCTTTCATGTTAACATAGGTTTATGTGTCGGAATTCAAACGCATGATCGAGGTAGAAAAGGTATACAACCAAACTTTCCGTTAAAATTATAAAACTTAAAAATGGAATAAATATCTTAACATTTTACCTATTGACTTTGGGTTTATGAATTATTACTGTAAGGACTTTTCTTTAAGATTTCCTAAGGAAACGACCTTAAAGAGGTTTGAAATAAAACCTCCCTACCTTTGATCATATTATACATAACTTTAAACGTCTGTTTATTTAAAATTATAATATACAAATCCAAACTCAAAAGGTCTACCATGAAAAATATATTTAATTTTTCAGTTCTGCATCTATGGTGGTAATGGAATGTTTAGCTAAATTCCATTTTTGTCTCCGTCATCTATTTGGAAACCAGTTTCACGGCATTTCACTCAGCTAAATAAGAGATGTAATTCTATGTACATGTTAATCTATGCATAGATTCAAAGATTTTCTTCTAACTTAATATCAAAAGATACTTTTTGTAAAGTTATAATCATTTCACAAAAGATTTTTTTTATTTAAAAAGTAAATAAATAAATCTAGATGAGAAGGACTTTTTAAAAACCTTTTAGTTTTGGCATATCTACAATATACCAGGTGACCAAAAGTCGAATATTATTCATAGTCGGTTGTAAAAAATTATACATTTTTTTGGGCGTTTTCTACGAAATTTATTTGCCTTGCAACAATATATACATTTTAATAGAATATAGTTTTACACGCACAGTTGGTCAATCTATAGTGTGGGACTGCTAAAAATTTAAAAATAATCCCGTTGACTACCCTATAAAAATCCTATTTCAATTTTGGACACTACGGTGGGATCGATTATCACTTTAATTCAGACCTAGGAACTGGCAATTCCCAGTCGTCCTCAACTTCCAACATGTTCGTGTAGACCAAACTTATAGAACTCGCTCCACGATGTCATGTGATCTCATGGCATAGCCGTTCCCAGTATGGACAACGGAAGAATGTGTGTTCCACGTCGTTGGAAAAGCCCGAGGAATAAATTCTTTCAGGTGAACAGGTATTTAACATTAATTATTAAGTTAAATCCGTAATAGCCACTGTCGTTACATGTAGTACCAGGGGAACCGAGCTTATGTCCGGAAAAACTATTACTTTCGTTTCTCACACAAAGCTCGTTCTCTCCGCATAATCGTGCTCTTCCTTTTTAAGACGGTATCATTCGCTTCGCTTACTCGCCAGATGCTTCCCTTTGATATAATTTTCAGAAAACCACAGGTTAAAGATGTAACACATTTTCTTATACACTCATCAGCTGCTTTTTATTTAATTTAAAAATCTCCATATGGGATAACATGGAAACTTTGAAGGGCTATAGGACGAAAACCAGATTTTTCCCAGACATGGGACCAGCTCCAATCGATTTCTCTTGGCCAAAAACCTCATATTCAATTAAAAAAATACTTGGAGAGAAAAAAATATCTTCCCACACAAACAGTGCTTGTTTTAGAGTTTAAGAATAGTTTGCTCCCTCTTTTGAGTCCTAGGAGTTGTTCTGTGATTCGTATCCTCCTCTGCCATGGGATGTTTAAAATATTTGAAATATTTACTAGAAAAATGGGAAAACTATTGTATAGTGAATTAACAGTAAAAAGACCGTGGTTTGGAATTTACGCCAATTGCATAAAAAACAAAAAAAGTGCAGGCCTCTCAGGCGAAGGTGAGTTAATTGCTGATTACCCTCCACTAAAAGCGATAAGATTATTCATTTACTACAATAAATAGGCATAAGGAATATTTGGTAACCAAGTGTGCCATTTTAACCAAATATTAAAAAGTTTTAAATTAAAGGTAGAATTTTTTTTCTTTAAGTTTCTTAATAAACATATTTATATGAAATATAGTGTGAAGTGTTATGAAAAGTTTAATCTTGTGTTCTCAATTAGGTCCAGAAATGGGAGTTAAACTTAATCAGTTTGTAGGTTGGTAGAGCCAGGTGCCACCAAACGTCCTATGTCTTCTGGACCACCAACAGTTTCAACAACATGCTACATGTAGTATCCTAAGTTGAAACACAAACAGTTCTAAATACGATGGAACTTTCAACGTACACATGAAATCAAATCGATATAATTGAGTTGAAACGTTTATCGACTATCACTATTTTAAGTAAGGAAATCAAATGGTCGAAATAGTTTCACTTATATTGTGGAATTTTTTTATTGACACAAGCAACTTACAAAAAGTAAAAAGGTAATGACATAAAATTACAAAAAAAATATATAAAAAATTGCAACAATGGGTTTGTTATTTATCATTTTTTTTAAACAAGATAAAAAACCTAAATAACCTGTCCATTGTTAAATATGTCCCTCCCATATAGATATTACATAAAATGTTAATATAGTTTTGTATAACTAACATATATAGAAGAAATATAATCCCTCTATTGGCGGATCTTACACGGTCAATACGGATCGCGATATTTGAATCACGATACGGATTGAGTGTGTAAAGTCAAATTTTGATGAGATTTGACTTTACACACTCAATCTGTGTTGTGATCATGGATCACGATCCAAATATTGCGATCTGCATTGACCGTGTAAGATCCGCCATTGCATTGTCTCAATATGAATATTTTTAGTTTTTTTATACATAAGCTATTTTTATATGGAAAAGGAATTTTCCATTGCAGTTTGTAACCGGTTTAGTTTTGAGATGTATTTTTACCTTTCTTTTCTATCTATAATGGTAGCAAAAAAATTGTATTATCTTTACAAAATCTTAGCTACCTAGTTCACTAATTAATTAGTTATTAAAATCACATTTGCTACAAGAAACAAAATTGGAAAGATATAAATCTATCTATCTATCTATCTATCTATCTATCTATCTATAAAAGGCAAAGCCCTCACTAACACACTCACTCACTCACTCACTGACTCACTCATCACTAATTCTCCAATTTCCCGACTAGCTAGAGTGCTGAAATTCGGTATACTCATCCTTTAGGCTCAAAATAGGAAAGTCTGACTATTTTCATATTAATATTTACAAAGGGCTACGCTCTAGACGTCCTCAAAGTTACCATGTTATTCTTATTTTTGTATTCTAACATATGATTATGGAAATTGAATTAGGTTGGTTTGTTTGCATCTGCCACATGATAATTCATGCAAGAAAATGCTTATAGGCATAGAAGTAACCAGGTATGAGATGTAATGTTATTTATGTTTGACATTGTCAAGATTATAGTAATTTACTATTACTTTTAGTCTGGTGTACTTTGGTTTAATTAAGTGCAGCTTACATTATTTCGTATTTTATTACTACATACTTTTTTACTGTTTATAGGTACTAACAAACGGTTTTGCAAATAGAGTTTTTTAAGCACTTAAGAGCACCGCCCCAATGGATTTCAGAATTACATTAGGGCCTTCACGGGGTTGAAATTTGACATGGACATTCCTCTTTGCTCATGGGTGCTTACTTATTTTTTCTATCATGGGTGCTTATTTTTTTATGTTCTTTAAGGCTCCGCCCTACATGATTTTGAAATGACTGTAGGGACTGCGGGGTTGAAATTTGACATGGTTGTTCTTTTTTGCTCAATGATTCTCATTAAGAAAATGTTTTGCAAAATTCCTTCAGAGCTCAACACACAGTAATTTGTTGTTTCAATGTCTTATAGGCAAAGAATCCTCTTTGCTCATGGTTGCTCACTAAGAAACAATTTAGCAAATTTACTTTATGGCTCCACCACACAGAATTACCACATATGCTAAGGAAGAAGAAATGGATATGGTCTTCTTAAGGAAGAATATGTTTAGCCCAGTCAATGAAGGTCAAAAACGGGCCAACGTCGGAACAAATTTGTAACAGTCTGAAACCTGTACCATTCGATAGTACCTACCTTAGGGGTCAAAACGCCAAAAGTCCCCAAAAATCCCCTGGTGGCATTTCGCACAGCCCCCATTTAAAGCCCCCCTGGACCCCTAATTGCATGAGTTTATAAAAACCCTTGTAGAATCGTTACAAAAAGGACTAGCGTCCTAAATATTTTTTGGTTGTATTCCTTGTTAAATTGTCTACAGAAAGTGTCATTATGCATTTTTAGCTAAGGTCACCCATTAGTCAGTTATTTACAGTCAAACTCAAATTTTATTAAAATTTTAAAGTATTATTTTGCTTTTTTTAGGTCTAAGATGAAAATACGAAGTAATTCGTAAAAGTGCTTGGGACAAAAGTTATAGGAAGTTTTATAACGAGTAAATTGATATATATAATATGGTATCTACGGTCACGAAAATCTTGTAACGGCCGTCCAAAGCGAGAGCGGTGCCGGTTGCGGGCCGGCGCTGGGGTCGCGCCGGCCGCCGCGAGTCAGCGGATATTTACATCGTGCACCATGTACGTATGAATAACTTTGACAGTGACGTTGAAAATAGTTTATCTTATAAAAACACGTACCACGAATACAGAAAATGTGAATATAGTAAATATGAAGGTAGGTTCATATTCTCTACCTTCATTTGGTCCATATTTTGTGACATCAAGGTCTAAAATAGGAAAAACTCAACATTTTCTTGAATTTTTCACTTTTTTGTAACTTTTACCTGATGCAAGGATTAGTTAAAAAAAGGTGTTCTAAAAGATTATCCTCGTATTTCACTGCATTTAATTCCATACAATGTAAGACCTCAATAATTTAAAAATATAATTAGTAGTTTTCTACTTAAGCTATTAGAAAAATAGTTATTTTGGAAATACAGGTTTTAGCAGCTTATACAGTACTATTCATTGTTTGAAATAAGCCCGGAACGATGTTAAATTTTCATTTTTAAGTATCTAGAAAAACACCAGTTTTGCAAATGTCTATCCAGGCATATCGTATATAATAAAAGATTGCATTTAAGCGTCTAGAGAGAAAACTACTAAACATATAGTGATCATTTTAGGGTCAATAGACTTCTTATGGCCCCTAGATGATACGAAAAATTTAAAATCCCTTGTGAAATGCCAAAAAAATCCGTAAAATAATAATTAAACCTTATTTAGACCAATCTAACTTCACTAAATTATTATCACTGCTGATTAGCAAAGTATTATATTTCTTTTTTTAAGCAGATCACTAATATTTTACGAGGTTGCAATGATAAAAAAAACACAGTTTAAATTTATATTTAAAATGTGATCCTTGGTGAAAATTTTGGTAACGTATAAATAGAGTTTATTTTTATTGATTTCAACCTGACTTAGAACTAACACTAGATATAAGCTATTTGTTTTAACGAATGTTTTAATATATTATTCATTGAGGTAAAAAACATTTCGTTAAGAAATAGATAAAACATGAATATCGGTATAACTGTATAAATTTAATTTTAATCAAATTAAATTAATTTTCTAGTTTTTAGGATTTTTTAATTACGTTTCAATCCACAGTACTATTTACGAGGGATGCGGAGAAGTCTGGAGACAGCTTAATATTTTTATTATAATTTAGGTAAAAAAAAACTTTAAATCCAGTTGGAAGCCAAAATAGTGTATCATATAAAAACACTTATCATGAATATTTCTATATCCGCTCGGTCGATGTTTTGTGACACCATGGCCTACAGTAAAAACCCTTAAAATTTTCTCACATTTTTCATTTTTTTGTAATTTTTACCTGTAAAAACACCTTTGATATTACTGAACGTTAAAACGCTATTTCTGAGTGTTCAATGCCACTGAGTTCGGCCCACTAGGAGTTAGTAGAAAATTTTAAATGTAAGGATATGTACATAAAAAAAAGGCATTAGTAGATTTTAATACTGCAAAATCGACCTCAAATGGATGAACGAGCCGGAATATGCAGGCGGTCAAACTTCACTCGAAATCATACTGCGCTGAAATTATGAAATGCAATAACTTTTGACATATTTGACCTCTTGAGATCGAATTTGTGGCATATTATTTAGAAAATACCAATCTTAAACGTGATGCATAGGATGACGTTAGCTAATGAATTTTCATCATACCATTGCGATAAACGTTGTTTTCGGAACGGTCAGCTGTGATCGAAACTAGTTGATTCCCGGTGGGTTGGATAAACGTGTAGGTAAACAAAGTTTTCGGGACTAGACCGCGAAACAGTGATTTTTGGGACACTAAACAAGTTAATTTATTTTTATTTTTAAAAACAGCTGTAAATAGTTCAAACACAAGATAAACCAATAACTACGTAAGAGGGGGTATATACGTTAAAATTTATTAATTTTTATCCAAACTGTAAGTTTATTAAAGGTGGTATGAAGAAAAGTACTGTTCGTAAATCGTCCGAAAGTGGTATATCGGTGCTCGATCGAATTCAAGTACTCGGCTCGTACTTGAAATCGATATTAAATATTATCTTAAAATATTATCTTGCACCGATAACGACCACTTTCCGGACTAGTGACGAAATATACTATTTCCCTTAAGACTACAGTGAGTCATGAAGAAAAGGTCTTCTGAATGGGGTTTAGAATTTGGGATAGTCATATTGACTTGTATTCAGTAAACTGAAATACTTACTGTTATACACTTAACGTTTGATAAAGAAATGGTAGTAATTTTGTTTCAGATTAATACCCTCTCAGAATTTTCAGGTAACTCTGTGACCAATAAAAATTATAATACTTCACATTTATATATTTTTAATATTTAATACATAACAAGTCTTATAGATTAGCCGTAGTTTTTTAAGGGCTATTAGCTATCTTATCCATTAAATTTCAAATTTCAAAACATCCCCCTAACAAACGTGTGATTTTGATAAAATTTGGTATGCCAGTTCAAAATGAAATCTGTAAATCAATAAAAAAAGTATTTTAAATATCTTTCTCTTACTTTTTAAAACTTATCACTTCAGTTTAAACCCTTTGAAAGAGCTCATAAAAACAAATAATTGCTTTGATTTCTTGAAATAACTTATCTGGATGCATATAAAACCCAAAAAACACAATTTAAAATATGTTTATTTTATTATAAATAACTACCGGTAAATCCCATTATCTTGCTACTTTTGTACACATACATCTGCATAAACTTGGTATGTACTTTCAAATATTTAGGATTAAATTTTATTTGTCGAAAATGGTCCAGTCTCAGCAATTCTACATATTCCTACATCAGTAGTAAACGTAGACCTATGTGATTTTTATAAACTTCATGATTATGTATAATTTTGGTTAGTACGCAGCCATTCTATAACGAGTATGATATATTGCTATGGCAATAGACTAATGAAATATAAACATTATATATGGTACCCAAAAGATACTACTACTCACGGACCCTGATATAATGTTGCTGCGATTTATAAAAAAAACGATGACTAACTGTGTTTTACATAGTATTACTGTGAAGTGAATATTTGGAGATAATAATAACTATTCTTAACTGTATGAATGTGCTTACTAAATTTTAATGAAGATATATAAAAAATAAGCAAGATGGGGTTTCGTTATTTCCCGTAAAATAAACGTGTTTTTTGTATTGTATATTGTCCCTTTAAACCCATATAAAAAACTGCAGGCATGGACCTACCAACCTGATTATTTTTAATTGCTTATTTAACGCAGATACTTGTTGTGGCATTTGCTTATATTTTCAATTAAATGGACACATGCATTGAAATGGGTCTATTAACATAAAAAATAGTGTTAATATAAAAATTTAAGACTAAAATTTAAATTTTTATTTTTTCTTATTTAAAAATGTAAATTTACCATTGTTTAGGACTTACTTAAAACAATGAATAGTACTCAATTAGCTGACCTTAATGGATAAAAATCCAAACCTTAATTTTCCCCTGAAAAAAAAAATATACTAACTTTGTATTAGTGTAGGCCTAAGGAGAGAACTACTTATTATTAACTGTACTTCAATTATTGAGGTCTTAAATTGTAGGGAATTACAATTGTAGTGTAATAAAAGTAGTTTTTGGAATAAAATTTTTTCGGAAAAATCGTCCTTACAAATAAATAAAAACTTACAAAAAGTTAAAGATGTGGGAAAATGTTAAGATTTTCCATATTTTTTCCATGATGTGTTCGTCCCCCGAGGGCAAAGTTGTTGAAATCATTAAGCTTAATCATCTTATAAAACTTTGCAAAAAATCATGAATACCCGATTAAACGCACCCAAAAATGTTTTAAGTGCCTACACTATAATATTAGTTTAAACATTTAGAAATTAAAAACTATGACAAACACTTTTACCCGCAATGTCACAAAACGTGGACCGAATGAAAGTAGAAATATTCATAATACGTGTTTCTATAAGATAAACTATTTTCAACGTCACTGTCAAAACTATTCATATCGACATGGTGCACGATGAGCGAAACAGCCGTTGGCTCGCGGCGGCCGGCTCGACCCCAGCTCCGGCCCGCAACCGGCACCGCTCTCGCTTTGGACGGCCGTTACAAAATTTTCGTGACCGTAGATACCATATTATATATATTAATTTACTCGTTATAAAATTTCCTATAACTTTTGTCCCAAGCACTTTTACGAATTACTTCGTATTTTCATCTTAAACATAAAAAAAGCAAAATAATACTTTAAAATTTTAATAAAATATGAGTTTGACTGTAAATAACTGACTAATGAGTGAACTTAGCTAAAAATGCGTAATGACACTTTCTGTAGACAATTCAATAAGGAATACAACAATAAAAGATTTAGGACCCTAGTCCTTCTGGTAACGATTCTACAAGAATTTTTATAAACTCATGTAATTAGGGGTCCAGGGGTTTTTTAAAGGGGGGCTGTGCGAAATGCCACCAGGGGATTTTTGGGGACTTTTGGGGTTTTGACCCCTTAGGTGGGTACTATCGAATGGTATAGGTTTCAAACTGTTACAAATTTGTTCCGGTGTTTACCCTTCATTGACTGGGCTAGTTGTTGTTCTTTTAAAGATTAGATTACCTAAAAAATAAATTCAATCACGGGCGGATCCGTGACGGGAAACAGCTAGTATAATATAAAAGTAACTTTTCATACATTTTTTGCAAAACAATCCTAATTTTCACTTCCCATGAATGGAGCTGTATCTGTTGAGTATCGAAGAGCAGCTTCTATTATTTTAGCTATTGGAATTGCCAGCTGCTCGGGTGTGCTGGATATCGCCGACCGCGGCTGGGTCATTTGGCCGTGATACCTTTGTGTCGTCAACCACAAATACCGAGTACTCATATAATTAGCGGTTTACGGCAATGTTGAAACACACTCTAAGTACTCGGTCATTTAATCAAATGTATTGTTACATGGAATATCTAATAAAAAATTTAAAATAAAAATAATTTATAATTAAAAACTTAGGGGAGAACGGGGTAGTACCGGACGGCGGGGCAATACCGTACACCGTATTTTCAGACAAGCTGAAGGATGCAGTGAGCACTAGGACGTGCTTCTATCTAGGGGAAGAAATGCGAAACAGATAGAGATAGTCGGGGAGCGTCCATCTTGACAAACGCGTGTGTGACATAATATTTTATTGTTCAGTCAACTTTCATTCTAATTTCAGTGACTTACTTAAGCTTATGTAAGTGAAACTTGCTATTACTTACTGTATTCAAACTAGTGGTTTTAAATAGCTCATATCTTGCGCTATTTTTAAATACCAAATAAAAGCCCTTAAATGTTCCTATTTTAGGTTATGGTTGGAAATACTACGTCGTGTCGTTTTGGGGCATTACCGTACTTCTTGCATAGGGCAATGCCGTGCAGGGTGCAAGGTGTTTATTACAAATTAAAAAAATGTATTACCTTGTATTTTAATTATAGTGTTAACTTCTTTTTTCTTATTTTATCAATTCAATATTAAAAAAAAAAAAATTAGATAAAATTTTATTTTTTAAAATTATTTTTAATTTTTAAATGTAATATGTATTGTTTGGATTATAGTGTAAGCTTATGTTATCTTTTTTTTGTTAATTCAGTATTAAAAAAATATTTTAATTAAATTCTCTTTATTGCATTATTTTTAACTTGTGCGGTATTGCCCAGCACTTGGGGCAATACCGCACAGTCTAAAGGTTTTGTAAAATGGGCTTAGCACTCAAAGTTAGTTAGAAATTCCAAATATGAAATTATTGTGAAATATTGTGAAATATGGAATATTGCGGCAATTCAAATTTCCTTCAAAATGAGATGTTTGCCACTTTCACTTAAGTTTCCAAATTAAAGATAAAAATTAATATATCTTAAGTGCACGGTATAACCCCGCTCTCCCCTACTCTTTGAAATGTGATCAATGGTAGGCATTAAGAGTTATTTACGCACATAACCATACTGCAAATTATATCATTCATAAAACTACAAATTTAAAAATATTGTTTAGCATTTGCTGTAAGATTTTTCGTATGTTTAATCACTCTGCATTATGTTCTTAAACATTGAAATGATTAAAACTTTATTCATATTTTTATTTAAATATTGGAAATACATAAACAAAAGTATTCCACAGCCAAAGCCAGACCATCGCTCATTGCATAACCGTTATTTATAGCTCTTACACACACTCTGCTCACAATCTTTGATGTATAGCGTTTACTATCATGACATATAACGAATTATAAAAATACATCGTGAAATAAGATTTATAGGTTGCCTTTTTATAATTGTAAATAAATTCAATTTTATTTTTATTATTTATCAAAACAGTATACAAATCTTCAAATATATTTCTTTTGAAATTTAAACATGCAAATAAATAAGCGTCACTATTAAATATATGTCAATAATGTTCTTTAAGAAATTCTAGAAGTTTTGTTTATTCATATTTAATTTTTCGTAATAATGAGTATTACAACAGCCAACTCAAAAAAAGAATACACATTTAATAACAAATTTGGCCATTATAATGGTACACATTAGCAAACGTAAAATGCTGTTAAAATTGTTAACTGTTATTTTTTTTATTAATGTTGTTTGTAAAGTTATTAAAAATATTTTTATAATTTTTTTTTAATATGAAAAAAATAATTCTAAATTTTGAAGTAAAAAACGGAATTAAATTAAAATTTACAACGTCGCCAATATATTTTCTATAATATACATTAGTAAATATTTTTTGTACTTTTGAAAATTATAGTTAAATTAACATAGGCTTGGAATAACTTAAAAGCTGAGGTGGTTTAGAGCAGGTATTCATTTTTAAACAAGTTTTTAAAGCATATATGAATAAATATGTTATCAAAATAATCTCAGTAATTATACGGATAAAATTATGAAAAAGCGGAATACAAAACAATAACAGCAATAACAACAATAACAACAGGGATTATAACAATATTCCAGACCTTTTAATATTTTGATGTCCTATGAAGCTGTTGTTAAATTTTTATTATTGGCCTGGTAACTTTTATTAATTTGGATTTACCTTGACAAAAATATAAACAAGATACATTTTTCCTTACGTAATGTTATGAATGGCCTATATTCTCCGTATATTTGTGAATGAGGTGTAGGCCAACTTCGTACGTCACCAAACTCATCAGCCCTTCAAAATGTCAAATTAGGTAACTAAAAATGTATGATGATGACATTTAGTAAATGTTTTAGTGATTGCAACGTTTGGATAAAAAAGCAAGCAATAAACATGGTTTACACGTTGCTGGCCGGCAATATCCAATACCAAACATATAATTCATATTCCGTTAGCGAACAAGGTGGCTTCTAATAACGAGTTTATTAGCAACCTGCAGAAACATTATGGATTTTGGTTTTTATATTTACCTAAATATTACCTCTGGGAAAAAATGTATTTCATTTTTTATTAAGAGCAATTAATATTTTACACAATTTTAAATCCAAAAACTTTATCAAAGTGTGTTGAAAGGTGGAGTTTTCCTTAGAATTATCTCCTTTGTGTGAATATATTTATTATTTCTTAGTTGTCTTCTTTATTTAATTGTAGAATTTTCAAGTAAATGTTATTGTTTCTATAAAATGTATTCAGTAGGATGTCAAAATCTTTATTATGGATTAGCCACTGGATCACGAACTTATAACAAAAAATGGGTTACAATACCTGCTTCTCTAGCGTTCAGGAGGTGTTAGCTTACAATACCACGGTTTCGAGTCTTTTTGACTGATTATCAAGTGTTAACAGTTACAGTTCACATTAATCCTTCAATGGTGAAGTTGTCAGCATATTAAAATTCACAGAAAACACGGATACAACAAGGACAAGGCACATTTCAACGAACAAACATAGAAAACCTGGGCATGTGTATTTAACGCGAAAAACACGTGCGTGGGCAACGACTGGTGAGTCATCTCGTACCCCCTCCGGATCACTGGACAAGCACGTATGTATACCATTTTTGCTTATGTTTTTGTTTTAGTTGCAGCTATAAACGTTTGTAAAATAAGTTCATAACATATTATTACACGTGTAACAACGATAGGGCGAAATAAAGGTAATAAACCTTTACATTAGACTTAAAACTGCTGTGATAATTAAGGCGAACATATTTTTCAATTGTGTTTTTTCTTATTACTTTTGTAAATGCTATTGAGGTGAATTAGTTAATTTTATTATGTTATAAATAGTAAATCATTGAAACTTCAGAAAGAAAAAACTTTGCCAAAAACTTAGCAAACGTATTTTTAAGCAGAAGGGTTTAGTTCCATTTTATTTCCTTTTTAATGTTGTCTGCAAATTAAATGTTGACTATCAATGGAACTGTTATATTTAGAGAAGTTAATTTACCATTTGATGAAGCCAATTTGAAACTTAATCAGCATAAATTATCGACACTTCCTCTCAACTATCTGCAATGCATAAAACATTAAGCGGCTACTTAGCCATTAGAAGTCGTTTGGTGATGGTAATCAGCTGGAATAGAATCCATTACTTCGTTTCAGTAATTACTTTGATCAGTAATCGGAGAGGAGTTGAAAAAATTACTTCTTAAACAAGCCGCAGTCAAAAGGACTATCCCTGAACAATAGATTTACACAAGCAATGTTTATAAGTAAAATTCTTTCATTATTTTAAGGTAACATTTAAAGCAATTAAATTCAATATGTTTTAATTTTACATTTTTATGCGTGCCAAATTTTCATTTAGGTTTCAATGTAATCCACCCACCTTAAACTATTTAAATAAAAAAGGAATATTGTAAATAATCATTCCAATGGCAGTAGTCACAAATATAATAAAGACTTTTATATACTGTTTATCTTTTAAAATACTGTTTATCTTTTTTTATATCGATTTGATTTTGAACATGTTTGGAAATATGATTATGTTTGGTCATAAATGTTACTATGAGTTTATACATTACAATTTTTATTTTGATAAAATTCACTACTTCATGGAGAAGTGCAATATAATTAAGTTAAATTCTATATGGTTGCTTGATCGATAGCTATTTCAAATATAACAAGAACATTGTATACACAAAAAATTATATCCTAAAAATATCGTGATTATTATGGTTTTTAAGATCATCAAATAGGAACAATGGCGATCTTAAAACTGTTTGTCAGTTAATATAAAAAGATACGGTATATTACAATTACTATTGAATTCAGTCTGATGGTTTCAAGTAATTTCCTATCATAAATCATGCTTGTGTTAAAAGTATTTTACTTTATTGTAAACTTATTGTAGCTAACATGTTTCAACTAGAATTGTGTGAATTACTTATACTTGTTCGTATATTGGAAAAATTGGGGAGTATATATATTTAAACCTTCTTTAAACACTTATAATCTGTTTTCTGTAAGTCTTATCAAATTCATTGTACACCGGTACTTACTTTGAGATTATTTTTAAAGGAAGTTAGGAGTTCTAAAAATTGCCATAATACGATTTAAATTTAATTAAATTTTTTTGCATTCTTTTACATTTTGTATAAGAGGTTTAAATCCCTTATCTACTTACTGTCTAAAGAGTAGTAAAGAACCCCCACTCCTGCATCATGAGGGGGTATGAGGGGTATGAATTTCCTAACAGTCCTGTAGCCCTATTTTTAGCCGGTTTTTTGGTGATTTTTGTCTACTTTTTGGCAATTTTACAGCACTTTTCAGGATTCCGAGGCATAAAAAAATGATAGAGGAGGGTGACTGCGCCATGAGAGGGTACGAATTTCCTAACAGTCCTAGACCCGCAGACCCATTTTTAACCGGTTTTCAGTGATTTTTGCCTACTTTTTGGCAATTTTACAGCACTTTTCAGGAATTCCGAGGCATAAAAACCTGATAGACGAGGGTGACTGCGCCATGAGGCTTACGAATTTCCTAACAGTCCTACGTACGGACTAGTCCCGTGTAAAGGACTATTGTATTTAGATAGTCCCGTGCAAGGACTAGTCCCGCTTGCGATTGTAGTTAAATGGTCCTACACAAGGACTAGTCCCGCCTGCTATCGTATTTAGATGGTCCTGTGTGTGGGTATTAGTCCCGCGTGGGGAATTTTATATTCTGATGGTACCACATGAGGACTAGTCCTGTGCAAGGACTGTTGAATTTAAATAGTTTGTCGTGGGGATTGTTGTATTTTAATGGTCCGGGGACTATTGTATTTAAATGGTCCTGCAAAGCCCTAACACCTAGCAGCTAAGGCTTTGACCTGTGAATAGAGCCTATTAGCCACCAGCTTAGACCTAATGTGTTGGACCTAAGGTCTAAACCTAAGGCATTACACCTGAGTAGAGAGCCCTAAAACAAAGCAGCTAAGGCTTTGACCTGTGAATAGGGCCTATTAGCTAAAAGCTTAGACCTAATGTGTTGCACCTAAGTAAATAGTCCGTCGTGGGGATTGTTGTATTTTAATGGTCCGGGGACTATTGTATTTCAATGGTCCTGCAAAGCCCTAACACCTAGCAGCTAAGGCTTTGACCTGTGAATAGAGCCTATTAGCCACCAGCTTAGACCTAATGTGTTGGACCGAAGGTCTAAAACTAAGGCATTACACCTGAGTAGAAAGCCCTATAACCTAGCAGCTAAGGCTTTGACCTGAGAATAGGGCCTGTTAGCCACCAGCTTAGACCTAATGTGATGGACCTAAGGTCTAAACCTAAGGCATTACACCTGAGTGTAAAGCCCTAAAACCTAGCAGCTAAGGCTTTGACCTGTGAATAGGGCCTATTAGCCACCAGCTTACACCTAGTGTGTTGCACCTAAGATTTAAACCTAAGGCCTTATGCCTGAATCCAAAACCATAAAACCTATCAGCTAAGGCTTTGACCTGTGAATAGGGCCTATTAGCCACCAGCTTAGACCTAATGTGTTGGACCTAAGATCTAAACCTAAGGCATTACACCTAAGAAGAACGCCCTAAAACATAGCAGCTAAGGCTTTGATCTGTGAAAAGGACCTATTAGTCTTTGGCTTAGACCTAATGTGTTGGATCTAAGATCTAAACCTAAGGCATTACACCTTAGTAGAAAGCCCTAAAAGCTAGCAGCTAAGGCTTTGACCTTTGAATAGAACCAATTAGCCACCAGCTTAGACCTAATGTGTTGCACCTAAGATCTTAACCTAAGGCCTTGCACCTGAGTCCAAGGCCCTAAAACCTAGCAGCTAAGGCTTTGACCTGTGAATAGGGCTTATTAGCCACCAGCTTAGACACAATGTGTTGCACCTATGATCTAATTCCTTGGACCCAAGGCTTTAGACTTAAGCCCTAAAACCTAGCAAGTAAGATTTTGACCTATGAATAAAACCTATGAGGACTATTGTATTTAGATGGTCCTGCGTGAGGACTATTGAATTTGGATAGTCCAGTATGAAGACTATTTGTTTTGGATAGTCCGGCATGGGGACTATTGTATTTAGATAGTCCGGCGTGGGGACTATTGAATTTAGATGGTCCCGCGTAAGGACTATTATTTAAATGGTCCTGCGTGAGGACTATTGAATTTAGATAGTCCGGCATGGGGACTATTGTATTTAGATAGTCCGGCGTGGGGACTATTGGATTTAGATGGTCCCTCATAAGGACTATTATTTAGATGGTCCTGCGTGAGGACTATTGAATTTAGATAGTCCGGTGTGGGGACTATTGTATTTAGATAGTCCGGTGTAGGGACTATTGAATTTAGATGGTCCATCATAAGGACTATTATTTAGATGGTCCTACGTAAGGACTATTGAATTTAGATAGTCCGGTGTGGGGACTATTGTCTTTAGATAGTCCGGCATGGGGACTATTGAATTCAGATGGTCCCGCGTAGGGACTATTATTGAGATGGTTATGCGTGAGGACTATTGTATTTAGATAGTCCGGCATAGGGACTATTGTATTTAGATAGTCCAATGTGGGGACTATTGTATTTGGATAGTCCGGCGTGGAGACTATTGTATTTAAAATGGTTCTGCATGCCATTAAAATTAGATAGTCTGGAGTGCTTATTATATTTAAATGGTCCAGCATAAGGACTATTGAATTTAGATAGTTTTGCGTAAGGACTAGTCCCGTAAAAAAACTATTGTATTTAGGGGTAGTCCTGCTTAACGACTATCCCTGTGCAAGGACTGTTGAATTTAAATGGTCTGGCGTGGGGACTATTGTATTTAAATGGTCCTGCAGAGCCCTAAAACCTAGCAGCGAAGGCGAATAGACCTGTGAATATGGTCTATTGGCCACCTGCTTAAACCTAATGTTTTGCACCTAAGATCTAAACCTAAGGCCTTACACCTGAGTCCAAAACCTTAAATCCTAGCAGGTAAGGCACAGACCTGTGAATAGGGCCTATTAGCCATCAGCTTAGATATAATGTGTTGCACCTAAGATCTTAACCTAAGACCTTACACCTGAGTCCAAAGCCCTAAAACCTAGCAGCTAAGGATTTGGCCTGTGAATGGGGCCTATTAGCCAACAGCCTAAACCTAATGTGTTAGACCTATGATCTAAGCATAAGTCCTTACACCCGAGTCCAAAGCTCTAAAACCTAGCAGCTAAGCCTTTGACCTGTGAATAGGGCCTATTAGCCATCAGCTTAGACATAATGTGTTGCACCTAAGATCTTAATCTAAGACCTTACACCTGAGTCCAAAGCCCTAAAACCTAGCAGCTAAGGATTTGGCCTGTGAATGGGGCCTATTAGCCAACAGCCTAAACCTAATGTGTTAGACCTATGATCTAAGCATAAGGCCTTACACCCGAGTCCAAAGCTCTAAAACCTAGCAGCTAAGCCTTTGACCTGTGAATAGGGCCTATTAACCACCAGCTTAGATCTAATGTGTTGAACCTAAGTTCTAAGCCTATAAGGTCTTACACCTGAGTCCAAAACCCTAAAACTTTGGAGCTAAGGCTTTGACCTGTGAATAGGGGCCTATTATCGATCAGCTTAGGCCTATTGTGTTAAACCTAAGGCCTTACACATGGTTCCTAACACCAAATGTTTGGACCAAATTAAATCTTTAGACCAACGATCTAATTCCATAGACAAAAGGCCTTAGACTTAGGTTCTAAAACCTAGCAGCTAAGGATTTGACCTGTGAATAGGGCCTATTAGCCAATAGCCTAAACCTAATGTGTTGGGACTAAGATGTA
Source organism: Neoaliturus tenellus (assembly GCA_030545055.2). Lineage (NCBI taxonomy): Eukaryota > Metazoa > Arthropoda > Insecta > Hemiptera > Cicadellidae > Neoaliturus > Neoaliturus tenellus. Next base: position 51,832,390 of record CM061533.1, on the reverse strand, counting down.
AACCTAAGGCCTTACACCCGAGTCCAAAGCCCTACAACCTAGCAGCTATGGATTTGACCTGTGAATAAGGCCTATTAGACAACAGCCTAGACCTAATGTGTTGGACCTATGATCTAAACCTAAGGCCTTACACCCCTACAAAATACCCAAGACCTAAAAACCTACAAGGGGGCCGCGATTCACACCCCCCCATGAATTGAGCAAACATTAGGCAACGAGGTCTTTTTTCTTTGATTATGAAATCATGATCAGAAATGGTTATCACATTCAGATTGGAGTATTTGAAGACCAACCTCCATCCATCTTACCCAACTCCTAAGGCCCTACCGCATGGACTTGACCCAAGACCTAAGGCTATACACCGTAGTCTAGGCTTTAAGGTTCTTAGACCCAAGACCGAGGCGATAGAGTTAAGACCTGCAAACTTATAAGGGAGGGAGTCGCGATTCACGACCTCCCCTGAACGGAACACTGTGGTCTAGACCTATGGCCTTACACCATAGTCTAGGCTTTTAAGCTATCAAACCCAAGACCTAAGGCTCTACACCATGGTCTAGACCCAAGATCTAAGGCCTGCGGTCTAGGCTTTTAGGTTCTTAGCCCCAAGATCTAAGGCCCGTGGTCTAGGCCTTTAGGTTCTTAGACCCAAGACCTAAGGCCCTACATCATGGTCTTGACCCTAAACATAAGGCCTGTGATCAAGGTCTCTAAGTTCATAGGCCCTAGGCATAAAGCCTTACACCATTGTCTAGACCCTAGATCTAAGGCCTGTGGACTAGACCTTTAGGTTCTTAGACCCAAAACCTAAGATCCGTGGTCCAGGCCTTTAGGTTCTTATATCCAAAATACGGCCCGTGGACTAGGCCTTTAGGTTCTTTGACCCAAGACCTAAGACCATGCACCGTGTTCTAATACTCGTTTAAAGGCGCCCAGGTCTAAGGCCCTACCGCATGGGATAGACCCTAAGGATATACACCATGGTCTAGGCTTTTAAGTTCTTAGACCCAAGACCTGAGGCCGTAGAGTTAAGACCTGAAAACTTACAAAGAGGGTCGCGATTCACGACCCCCCCCTGAACAGACACTGTGGTCTAAACCTAAGACCTAAAGCCATAAACCGTGGTCTAAGCTTTTTTGTTCTTATACCCAAGACCTAAGACCCAACACCATGGTCTAGACCCAAGATCTAAGGCCTGTGGTCTAGGCCTTTAGGTTCTTAGCCCCAAGATCTAAGGCCCTTGGTCTAGGCATTTAGGTTTTTAACCTCTAAATCTAAGGCCCGTGGTCTACGCCTTTAGGTACTTGGATCCCAGACCTAAGACCGTACATCATGGTCTAGACCCTAAACGTAAGGCCTGTGATCTAGGTCTCAAAGTTCTTAGACCCAAGACCAAAGGAACAACACCAGGGTCTTTAACCAAGACCTAAGGTGCGTGGTCTAGACTTTTAGGTTCTTATACCCAAGGACTAAGGCCCTACACCCGGGTCTAGAACCAAGACCAAAGGTCGGTAGTCTAGGCTTTCAGGTTCTTAAACCCAAGTCCTAAGGCCCTACACCAGTTTCTAAAACCAAGACCAAAGGTGCGTGGTCTAGACTTTTAGGTTCTTATACCCAAGGACTAAGGGCCAACACCAGGGTCTAGAACCAAGACCAAAGGTCCGTGGTCTAGGCTTTTAGGTTCTTATACCCAATGACTAAAGCCCTACACCAGGGTCTAGAACCAAGACCAAAGGTTCGTGGTCTAGGCTTTTAGCTTCTTATAAACAAGACCTAAAGCCTTACACCAGGGTCTAGATCCAAGACTTAAGGCCTGTGGGCTAGACCATTAGGTTCTTAGACTCAAGACCGAATGACCCACACACATGGTCTAGACCCAAGCCCTAAGGCCATACACCATGATCTAGACCCTAAGACTAAAGGCCTTACACCATGGTCTAGTACTCGGCTTTAACCGTGTGCAGTTGTATTTGTTTCATATATACCTCGAGTAAAGTCGGCGAATAGGTTCTTCGGCCCAAGACCTAAAGCCCATCACCATGGTCTAGATTCTCAAGACCTAAGGCCCACAACCATGGTTTGTATACCCAAGACCTAAGGCCCTACACCATGGTCTAGTATTCGTTTTTAACCGTGCGCAATTAATTGTGGTTGTTTCGGCTATAGCTAGAGGAAACTCGGCCTTTAAGTCCTTAGACGTAAGACCTAATGCCATACACGGCGATCTAGACCTAAAACCTCATACCATACACCATGGTCTATACCCAGGACCTAAGTCCCTACACCGTGGCCTAGTACTCTTCTTAAGCCTTTTGCAGTTATTACTGTTTCGTCTATACCTAGAGGGAAATTGGCCTTTTATGTTCTTAGACCTGAGACCTAAGCTTTTACACCATGGTCTAACACTTTTTTTAAGCCGTGTGCAGTTGTGGTTTTTCATCTATAGCTAGAGGAAAGTCGGTCCTTAAGCTCTTAGACCCTAGACCTAATGCCCTACACCTTGGTCTAGACCCAATCCTTAACCCATAGGGGTCTAGTACTCGTCTTAAAGTTGGGTTTTAACTTCTTAGACACAAGACCTAAGACCCTACACCATGGTCTAGTACTCGTCTTAAAGTCGGTCTTTACGTTCTTAGACCCAAGACCTAAGGTCCTACATCTTGGTTTAGACCCAAGACCTAAGGCCATACACCGTGGTCCAGTACTTGTCTTAATCCGTGTGCAGTTATTACTGTCTCGTCGATACCTAGAGGTAAATCGGCCTTTTATGATCTTAGACCTGAGAACCAAGATTTTACACTATGGTTTGATACTTGTCTTAAGCCGTACGCAGTTGTGGTTGTTTCATGCATGGATAGAGGAAAGTCGGCCTTTAAGTTCTTAGACCCAAGACCTAAGGCCCTATACCACATTCCACACCCAAGACCTAAGGGCATACACCGTGGTCCAGTACTTGTCTTAATCTGTGTGCAGTTATTACTGTCTCGTCTATACCTAGAGGAAAATCGGCCATTTAGGTTCTTAGACCTGAGAGCTAAGGTTCACATTCATCACCCGATTTAAAAAACGTTCGCAGACGTTAATTAAAAAAAAACATCGTCTACACATCGATTTTCAAAAACCATGTGTACACGTTAATTTTTAAAAAAATCGTCTACAGATCGATTTTAAAAAACGATGTGTACACGTTAATTTTAAAAAACATCGTTTACACATCGATTTTACCAACAAGTTAAACCTAATACCTAAATCCCAAGCATTTAAGGCATTAGACCATGGATCTGTATGTATATGACCTTAAACATTTGACCTAAGATCTAAGACTTTAACGTAAGACCTAAGCCCTAAGACCCTACCCCATTGGCTAGTACTCGTCCTACACCGCGTGGGACCGTGTAAAATGACGTGCATAAAGCCAATCATATGTATTATTTGAAAGCACAGCGCACGTGAACGCCTGTGTTTGCTGTTGGGCGTTTTATGATTTGCGCTTTCGGGCGTTTTGCAAACTCGACCTGCATATTGCAAATCGATGTGTAGACGATGCCCTTTAATAAATAACGTCTGCGAACGTTTTTCGAAATCGATGTGCAGACGATACTTTTAATAAATAACGTCTGCAAACGTTTTTCAAAATCGATGCCCAGACACTGTTTAAAATAATCGACGTCTATGATCGTTTTTTCAAATCGATGTGTAGACGATGTTTTTTAATAATTTACGTCTGCGGTCATAATTTCCGCGTCGAGTTTGCAAAACACCCGAAAGCGCAAATCATAAAACGCCCAACAGCAAACACAGGCGTTCACGTGCGCTGTGCTTTCAAATAATACATATGATTGGCTTTATGCACGTCATTTTACACGGTCCCACGCGGTGTAGGACGAGTACTAGCCAATGGGGTAGGGTCTTAGGGCTTAGGTCTTACGTTAAAGTCTTAGATCTTAGGTCAAATGTTTAAGGTCATATACATACAGATCCATGGTCTAATGCCTTAAATGCTTGGGATTTAGGTATTAGGTTTAACTTGTTGGTAAAATCGATGTGTAAACGATGTTTTTTAAAATTAACGTGTACACATCGTTTTTTAAAATCGATCTGTAGACGATTTTTTTAAAAATTAACGTGTACACATGGTTTTTGAAAATCGATGTGTAGACGATGTTTTTTTTAATTAACGTCTGCGAACGTTTTTTAAATCGGGTGATGAATGTGAACCTTAGCTCTCAGGTCTAAGAACATAAATGGCCGATTTTCCTCTAGGTATAGACGAGACAGTAATAACTGCACACAGATTAAGACAAGTACTGGACCACGGTGTATGCCCTTAGGTCTTGGGTGTGGAATGTGGTATAGGGCCTTAGGTCTTGGGTCTAAGAACTTAAAGGCCGACTTTCCTCTATCCATGCATGAAACAACCACAACTGCGCACGGCTTAAGACAAGTATTAAACCATAGTGTAAAATCTTGGTTCTCAGGTCTAAGATCATAAAAGGCCGATTTACCTCTAGGTATCGACGAGACAGTAATAACTGCACACGGATTAAGACAAGTACTGGACCACGGTGTATGGCCTTAGGTCTTGGGTCTAAACCAAGATGTAGGACCTTAGGTCTTGGGTCTAAGAACGTAAAGACCGACTTTAAGACGAGTACTAGACCATGGTGTAGGGTCTTAGGTCTTGTGTCTAAGAAGTTAAAACCCAACTTTAAGACGAGTACTAGACCCCTATGGGTTAAGGATTGGGTCTAGACCAAGGTGTAGGGCATTAGGTCTAGGGTCTAAGAGCTTAAGGACCGACTTTCCTCTAGCTATAGATGAAAAACCACAACTTCACACGGCTTAAAAAAAGTGTTAGACCATGGTGTAAAAGCTTAGGTCTCAGGTCTAAGAACATAAAAGGCCAATTTCCCTCTAGGTATAGACAAAACAGTAATAACTGCAAAAGGCTTAAGAAGAGTACTAGGCCACGGTGTAGGGACTTAGGTCCTGGGTCTAGACCATGGTGTATGGTATGAGGTTTTAGGTCTAGATCGCCGTGTATGGCATTAGGTCTTACGTCTAAGGACTTAAAGGCCGAGTTTCCTCTAGCTATAGCCGAAACAACCACAATTAATTGCGCACGGTTAAAAACGAATACTAGACCATGGTGTAGGGCCTTAGGTCTTGGGTATACAAACCATGGTTGTGGGCCTTAGGTCTTGAGAATCTAGACCATGGTGATGGGCCTTAGGTCTTGGGCCGAAGAACCTATTCGCCGACTTTACTCGAGGTATATATGAAACAAATACAACTGCACACGGTTAAAGCCGAGTACTAGACCATGGTGTAAGGCCTTTAGTCTTAGGGTCTAGATCATGGTGTATGGCCTTAGGGCTTGGGTCTAGACCATGTGTGTGGGTCATTCGGTCTTGAGTCTAAGAACCTAATGGTCTAGCCCACAGGCCTTAAGTCTTGGATCTAGACCCTGGTGTAAGGCTTTAGGTCTTGTTTATAAGAAGCTAAAAGCCTAGACCACGAACCTTTGGTCTTGGTTCTAGACCCTGGTGTAGGGCTTTAGTCATTGGGTATAAGAACCTAAAAGCCTAGACCACGGACCTTTGGTCTTGGTTCTAGACCCTGGTGTTGGCCCTTAGTCCTTGGGTATAAGAACCTAAAAGTCTAGACCACGCACCTTTGGTCTTGGTTTTAGAAATTGGTGTAGGGCTTTAGGACTTGGGTTTAAGAACCTGAAAGCCTAGACTACCGACCTTTGGTCTTGGTTCTAGACCCGGGTGTAGGGCCTTAGTCCTTGGGTATAAGAACCTAAAAGTCTAGACCACGCACCTTAGGTCTTGGTTAAAGTCCCTGGTGTTGTTCCTTTGGTCTTGGGTCTAAGAACTTTGAGACCTAGATCACAGGCCTTAAGTTTAGGGTCTAGACCATGATGTACGGTCTTAGGTCTGGGATCCAAGTACCTAAAGGCGTAGACCACGGGCCTTAGATTTAGAGGTTAAAAACCTAAATGCCTAGACCAAGGGCCTTAGATCTTGGGGCTAAGAACCTAAAGGCCTAGACCACAGGCCTTAGATCTTGGGTCTAGACCATGGTGTTGGGTCTTAGGTCTTGGGTATAAGAACAAAAAAGCTTAGACCACGGTTTATGGCTTTAGGTCTTAGGTTTAGACCACAGTGTCTGTTCAGGGGGGGGTCGTGAATCGCGACCCTCTTTGTAAGTTTTCAGGTCTTAACTCTACGGCCTCAGGTCTTGGGTCTAAGAACTTATAAGCCTAGACCATGGTGTATATCCTTAGGGTCTATCCCATGCGGTAGGGCCTTAGACCTGGGCGCCTTTAAACGAGTATTAGAACACGGTGCATGGTCTTAGGTCTTGGGTCAAAGAACCTCAAGGCCTAGTCCACGGGCCGTATTTTGGATATAAGAACCTAAAGGCCTGGACCACGGATCTTAGGGCTTGGGTCTAAGAACCTAAAGGTCTAGTCCACAGGCCTTAGATCTAGGGTCTAGACAATGGTGTAAGGCTTTATGCCTAGGGCCTATGAACTTAGAGACCTTGATCACAGGCCTTATGTTTAGGGTCTAGACCATGATGTAGGGCCTTAGGTCTTGGGTCTAAGAACCTAAAGGCCTAGACCACGGGCCTTAGATCTTGGGGCTAAGAACCTAAAAGCCTAGACCGCAGGCCTTAGATCTTGGGTCTAGACCATGGTGTAGAGCCTTAGGTCTTGGGTTTAATAGCTTAAAAGCCTAGACTATGGTGTAAGGCCATAGGTCTAGACCACAGTGTTCCGTTCAGGGGAGGTCGTGAATCGCGACTCCCTCCCTTATAAGTTTGCAGGTCTTAACTCTATCGCCTCGGTCTTGGGTCTAAGAACCTTAAAGCCTAGACTACGGTGTATAGCCTTAGGTCTTGGGTCAAGTCCATGCGGTAGGGCCTTAGGAGTTGGGTAAGATGGATGGAGGTTGGTCTTCAAATACTCCAATCTGAATGTGATAACCATTTCTGATCATGATTTCATAATCAAAGAAAAAAGACCTCGTTGCCTAATGTTTGCTCAATTCATGGGGGGCTGTGAATCGCGGCCCCCTTGTAGGTTTTTAGGTCTTGGGTATTTTGTAGGGGTGTAAGGCCTTAGGTTTAGATCATAGGTCCAACACATTAGGTCTAGGCTGTTGTCTAATAGGCCTTATTCACAGGTCAAATCCATAGCTGCTAGGTTGTAGGGCTTTGGACTCGGGTGTAAGGCCTTAGGTTTACATCTTAGTCCCAACACATTAGGTTTAGGCTATTGGCTAATAGGCCCTATTCACAGGTCAAATCCTTAGCTGCTAGGTTTTAGAACCTAAGTCTAATGCCTTTTGCCTATGGAATTAGATCGTTGGTCTAAAGATTTAATTTGGTCCAAACATTTGGTGTTAGGAACCATGTGTAAGGCCTTAGGTTTAACACAATAGGCCTAAGCTGATCGATAATAGGCCCCTATTCACAGGTCAAAGCCTTAGCTCCAAAGTTTTAGGGTTTTGGACTCAGGTGTAAGACCTTATAGGCTTAGAACTTAGGTTCAACACATTAGATCTAAGCTGGTGGTTAATAGGCCCTATTCACAGGTCAAAGGCTTAGCTGCTAGGTTTTAGAGCTTTGGACTCGGGTGTAAGGCCTTATGCTTAGATCATAGGTCTAACACATTAGGCTGTTGGCTAATAGGCCCCATTCACAGGCCAAATCCTTAGCTGCTAGGTTTTAGGGCTTTGGACTCAGGTGTAAGGTCTTAGGTTAAGATCTTAGGTGCAACACATTATATCTAAGCTGATGGCTAATAGGCCCTATTTACAGGTCTGTGCCTTACCTGCTAGGATTTAAGGTTTTGGACTCAGGTGTAAGGCCTTAGGTTTAGATCTTAGGTGCAAAACATTAGGTTTAAGCAGGTGGCCAATAGACCATATTCACAGGTCTATTCGCCTTCGCTGCTAGGTTTTAGGGCTCTGCAGGACCATTTAAATACAATAGTCCCCACGCCAGACCATTTAAATTCAACAGTCCTTGCACAGGGATAGTCGTTAAGCAGGACTACCCCTAAATACAATAGTTTTTTTACGGGACTAGTCCTTACGCAAAACTATCTAAATTCAATAGTCCTTATGCTGGACCATTTAAATATAATAAGCACTCCAGACTATCTAATTTTAATGGCATGCAGAACCATTTTAAATACAATAGTCTCCACGCCGGACTATCCAAATACAATAGTCCCCACATTGGACTATCTAAATACAATAGTCCCTATGCCGGACTATCTAAATACAATAGTCCTCACGCATAACCATCTCAATAATAGTCCCTACGCGGGACCATCTGAATTCAATAGTCCCCATGCCGGACTATCTAAAGACAATAGTCCCCACACCGGACTATCTAAATTCAATAGTCCTTACGTAGGACCATCTAAATAATAGTCCTTATGATGGACCATCTAAATTCAATAGTCCCTACACCGGACTATCTAAATACAATAGTCCCCACACCGGACTATCTAAATTCAATAGTCCTCACGCAGGACCATCTAAATAATAGTCCTTATGAGGGACCATCTAAATCCAATAGTCCCCACGCCGGACTATCTAAATACAATAGTCCCCATGCCGGACTATCTAAATTCAATAGTCCTCACGCAGGACCATTTAAATAATAGTCCTTACGCGGGACCATCTAAATTCAATAGTCCCCACGCCGGACTATCTAAATACAATAGTCCCCATGCCGGACTATCCAAAACAAATAGTCTTCATACTGGACTATCCAAATTCAATAGTCCTCACGCAGGGACAATCTAAATACAATAGTCCTCATAGGTTTTATTCATAGGTCAAAATCTTACTTGCTAGGTTTTAGGGCTTAAGTCTAAAGCCTTGGGTCCAAGGAATTAGATCATAGGTGCAACACATTGTGTCTAAGCTGGTGGCTAATAAGCCCTATTCACAGGTCAAAGCCTTAGCTGCTAGGTTTTAGGGCCTTGGACTCAGGTGCAAGGCCTTAGGTTAAGATCTTAGGTGCAACACATTAGGTCTAAGCTGGTGGCTAATTGGTTCTATTCAAAGGTCAAAGCCTTAGCTGCTAGCTTTTAGGGCTTTCTACTAAGGTGTAATGCCTTAGGTTTAGATCTTAGATCCAACACATTAGGTCTAAGCCAAAGACTAATAGGTCCTTTTCACAGATCAAAGCCTTAGCTGCTATGTTTTAGGGCGTTCTTCTTAGGTGTAATGCCTTAGGTTTAGATCTTAGGTCCAACACATTAGGTCTAAGCTGGTGGCTAATAGGCCCTATTCACAGGTCAAAGCCTTAGCTGATAGGTTTTATGGTTTTGGATTCAGGCATAAGGCCTTAGGTTTAAATCTTAGGTGCAACACACTAGGTGTAAGCTGGTGGCTAATAGGCCCTATTCACAGGTCAAAGCCTTAGCTGCTAGGTTTTAGGGCTTTACACTCAGGTGTAATGCCTTAGGTTTAGACCTTAGGTCCATCACATTAGGTCTAAGCTGGTGGCTAACAGGCCCTATTCTCAGGTCAAAGCCTTAGCTGCTAGGTTATAGGGCTTTCTACTCAGGTGTAATGCCTTAGTTTTAGACCTTCGGTCCAACACATTAGGTCTAAGCTGGTGGCTAATAGGCTCTATTCACAGGTCAAAGCCTTAGCTGCTAGGTGTTAGGGCTTTGCAGGACCATTGAAATACAATAGTCCCCGGACCATTAAAATACAACAATCCCCAATACGGACTATTTACTTAGGTGCAACACATTAGGTCTAAGCTTTTAGCTAATAGGCCCTATTCACAGGTCAAAGCCTTAGCTGCTTTGTTTTAGGGCTCTCTACTCAGGTGTAATGCCTTAGGTTTAGACCTTAGGTCCAACACATTAGGTCTAAGCTGGTGGCTAATAGGCTCTATTCACAGGTCAAAGCCTTAGCTGCTAGGTGTTAGGGCTTTGCAGGACCATTTAAATACAATAGTCCCCGGACCATTAAAATACAACAATCCCCACGACGAACTATTTAAATTCAACAGTCCTTGCACAGGACTAGTCCTCATGTGGTACCATCAGAATATAAAATTCCCCACGCGGGACTAATACCCACACACAGGACCATCTAAATACGATAGCAGGCGGGACTAGTCCTTGTGTAGGACCATTTAAATACAATCGCAAGCGGGACTAGTCCTTGCACGGGACTATCTAAATACAATAGTCCTTTACACGGGACTAGTCCGTACGTAGGACTGTTAGGAAATTCGTAAGCCTCATGGCGCAGTCACCCTCGTCTATCAGGTTTTTATGCCTCGGAATTCCTGAAAAGTGCTGTAAAATTGCCAAAAAGTAGGCAAAAATCACTGAAAACCGGTTAAAAATGGGTCTGCGGGTCTAGGACTGTTAGGAAATTCGTACCCTCTCATGGCGCAGTCACCCTCCTCTATCATTTTTTTATGCCTCGGAATCCTGAAAAGTGCTGTAAAATTGCCAAAAAGTAGACAAAAATCACCAAAAAACCGGCTAAAAATAGGGCTACAGGACTGTTAGGAAATTCATACCCCTCATACCCCCTCATGATGCAGGAGTGGGGGTTCTTCACTACTCTAAAGTCAAGTATTACTAAAAAATGTAAGAAATTAATTTTATTTACTTATACAAGCTCGTTTAGCTTATATTGATTTTACGTTCAATGTTCATCTCAGTACTTTAATTACTTTCCAAATAACTGTAACTATGCATTTGCTATAGGGTTTAATAGTACAATAAAACCATTACAATCTTGTCATGTTTGATTATCTTGTACAATGACGTGGTAATATCCAATATATTGTGACATATACATCAAACTACTGTGACATGTACATCAGACTACTCGTCTTAATCTAGGATGTTGTAGCTACATTATTTCACTTATTCAACTTGATAATACGTAAATGTTTGAAAATAAAAGTTATATTGTTTGTAACTTCATATTTACATAATATAAATCACGTAATAATTGTCAAGTTAATAAATATGGTATATGAAATTAAAGACGTATTTTGCATCGAGAATGCTATTACAATTAATACAAGACATTAAAATGCCTTGTAAAGCGTAAAAAAATTCACGTTTAAATAGTAACAAGGTGAAAAAATTAAACTAAAAATAAAGCTTCACTATCAATTCTAAAAATCTTTTCTGAAAAGGTCGTCCTACAGTAAAGATCAAAAACACAAAAAACGATTCATAAACATAAAAATATGAACAAAATTACATTTCATTACCAAATCTCCTACAAAAATTAATTCGGAAACCGTGTATGTTGAAGATGAACTGTTGAAGTTCCGTGTTTAGGTTATGTTATAGCATAAGCTCACTCTAAAGCTCTTAAGTTTTTAATCTGACAACAGATTTATTATTTGTTCAAGTTTTTTTTTTAATAAGGATTGTCTTTTTTTGTCAAATTTCCGACGTAGGCTACTCACTATAAAATGTTGCTTAATATTTTATACTCAATATTTAATTTAATGCTATACAATGGTTTACTCTATATTACCAGGAAATATTTCTTGACATTTTATTTTAAATCGTATTTAAATAAAACGTAAAATTACTTTGATGACACTTTGAAAAATTATTTATATGACACATTATAAAAGAATGCTTTTTAAAGTTATATATATATATATATATATATAAACTACTTTGTTAAGGTCGGTGTTAGTTCACTTTTTGTAGTTTTACTAAAAACTAGTTAATTGGTTGATAGTGAGGAAGGTTCAATAAATCATCGTTCCATTGATAGAAGAATTATTCGCTTGGTTACTTTACATTATCAATGAATAATCTATGTTGTTTTCTTAAAAGTATATTATAATATTGAATATAATACTGTTTTTAGCATGAAATATTTGTTTGGGCTTTTGTTAATTTATTAAATAAACGATTCTTACTATCTTTTGAATATACCGTACCCTTAGTGTTTCAAATTTTTATGTTTTTCTTTTTAAGAGCCTAAATTGTAGTGATTAAAATAAAAATTAACAGTCTTAACAAAATTTCATGATTTCGGTAAGCTGTTGCTCTCTGCAAGATGGTGGAGACTTATTGGTAGTGGGAGAGAGGAGGGGGTGGGGAGTGATGTTACGTGTTGTAGACGCATCTTGAGACTCACAAAAGAGCTGCCAACCTTATAACAATGAAAACATACCCTTCATCATGACACGCCACAAGAGCTACTCCAACAAACAATGCTCGTTTTATAACTTTAAAAATTCTTGATAACCATAATTTTGATAGGATGTATGAAGATATATGAAATTTAGAGAATGGTGATCTTGGCCTAGACAACTAAAAAAAGTAACATGGTCTCGGGTTTACGGCTTAACGTGACTAATACTGTAATGACGTGTTTCCTGAAGGGAAAATCGCTAAAAATGAATTTTGTTGCATACATTATTTTCAGACACTGTTCATGACTTTTTTTGATGGTCATGGAATATGTGTTTAAAAAAGTCAAAATCATTACCTACTTTAGGTGTAGTAACCTTTCTATTGTATCAAGAAAATATTTATTAAAGTTACAGTATTGATTACACACACCTCTCTTGTTAAATCTTCCTTTAGAAAAATCTATTCTTTGACAATTTTTTATTATTTTTTGCTAAGAATCTGTACAGGTTTATTAATGGCATTATTTTATCTATTGAATAGACTATTTATTATTTTGCAAAGTGATCCATGAACTCATTCATAACCTTTCATCAATTCGGGAAACTTATTTTAAAATAGTTTATTTTATTAAATTAGTATATAGAAAAAAAATTATGTATATAGATGAACAGAGGTAAAATAAGAAAACAAAAGCGATCAGACACGACATCTCCAACATTATCTAACATGTTGCCTCTTAACAATGCCTCTTAAAAGTAAGTTGTATCGATCATTATAACACTTCACTTGTCAATGTCTGAAAATTTTTAATTAAAATATATAGCAAAACTATTTTAAAAACATTACAATAATCTACAAAATTATTTTTTAACTAAAAACGTAAAGCGAATTTACAGAAATATACTTAGGCCTATCTTGTAATTATCTTAATGAGATCCTTCGTTTTTATAAATAGTCTTTTTTTTAATTTCATAATAAATTTTATTCCGCTGACAAATGTACATTGTATAGGAATTTACAAAAGTCTTTCTATGTGTTTCACAATTTAAAACTCACAATTCCAGATTTTTCAACAAGATAATTCATTGTTAATACATTTCATACTCAAAACTTTTTTAGTCTTTCAATTACTTTTAATTGTTTTTTTTTTGTTTCTTCTTTCTTTCTTCCTTCTACTTCTTCTTCTTTCTTCCTTCTTCTTTCTTCTTTCTTCCTTCTTCTTTCTTCATCTCTACATTTATTCACATTGGTTTGTTTGCCTATTCCTAAATTTTGATTGGTTTTTAATTCTACTCTTCCTTCCTTAAACTTCCTCCTTTCTCTGTGGTCTCCTTTTCAATTTGGGCGTCTCACCGAGAATACTGATCTTTAAGGTTTGAGTGCACCTTACTCTTCATTATTATTTTGAATATGCCATAGTTATGATTTATATTGAAACATCTCATACATACAATATTTTTATGTGAAACTACCTTTATTTTTCGTATAATGTGGGATATAATTTTGCCATATAAATCTAAATCAAAGTTGTTACTCTTATAGCTTTAAAATTTGTTTTTAAATCCTTGAAAGACTGGTTTCTATCCTTAAAAACTTTACATTTTTACAGCTTTCGACTCACTATTAACAGCCATACAATCGTAAAAAAACTCACAAATTTTGTACTGTTTTTGGTGAAATTGAGAAGAATATTGAGTTATTTGATTTTACCTAAGTTGAAGTGTACTTTAGATATGAGTTGACTTACAAAAAACTGAACATTACATTATAGAAATATAATACTATCAATGACATTTAGATCTTTAAAATATTAAATGACCTATTTAACATATTTAATTTTGTTGATCTCCACTAAAGCAAAAAATTAAACATTTTCAAAAATTTAATAACTATCAAGGGCTTTATAAATAATAAGCTAAATCTCTCAGGAGAGCAGTTTGTTAGGCTCATTATTTTAACTCTGTGTAATACATTTTCTTTTCAACCCTTAGGGAGAAATTCAGTAGTTAAATTTTCTCATTCCTGTATTCTTTTTGGTAATGAATTATTTTTATAAATATAATCCATTTGTAACCTATTAAAATTGATTTTATTTTCAAAACTAATAATACCATTAAATTTTTATTATAAAAGTTTTCATTTCATTTGGTAAGTAACTATATAATTATCTCGCTATACATTATTTTATTACGATGATTAAAATATAATTAAGAATCATCCCTGAAACAATTAGTTAACTCTACAAAAAATATTAAAAACCATTATAAATCGGGCGTTTGTTGAAAATATGATTAATATGACAAATGTTTGTTTGTGAAAATATTTTTGCGGGTTGGATAATAATCAGTATGCATTTCTAAATTAATATAAGTGCTTTAATCTGTGGTGAACAAGCCAAACTATCCAGCTGATTATAGCATACATGAAAATAGTACGAAGCCTTTCCGTTCGTTTTCATAAGATTTACATTTCATAATATTTTCTTCTTTTACTATAAGGCGGAGCCTTATTGACAAATATTGTTTAAGACGAGATAAGATTCTTCTCGTAGCACCATACAGTATAGTACATCATTATGAAATTTCATATAATTTACCAAATCCGGTCTCATGTGAAAACATACAGAGATTATTTGGCATAACTTGGCTACAAGCCACAAAAACAATGTTAAAAATCTATTTAATAGTTTGTAAAAATATTTATTAAAACAACCAACAACAAATTTTTGCAAACATAAAATTAATTAATAACTGATGGATTTACAACCCTCAATCCATATGGGGCTAGAATGAGTAGCTGGTCACGAAATTGGCATTATAGTTTTGATTTATTTTCTTCTTAATTAAAATTTGTAATTGTAATTACTTACATAAATAAATAACATAAATTTTACATCGTCTCAAAAATGAAAAAAATCATAAGCTATAGCAAAATTAGCTCAGTAAAATATAAGTAAATCCCAGCTGCTTTAACACAGTTTCAACACAAGTTTCCACCAACTTTAACCAGATGTGAAAATGAAAAACTTTGAGCTGTGATTGGTGTTTGAGTGGACGAAGGGAACGAGCTCGTTGTGAAGGGAGGGGCTTGTTTTATAAAGAACGAACATATGTTGATCCACAAGTTTTGCTACGAGAGGCTTTAATAGTACGTATATTTCGTAACAAGGGCCGAAATAGCATTTTACCGGCCTCGACATCATGATTCAAATTCGAGACGAAGTGAGAACCTGAAATAAACGATCGAGAATAGTTAAAAAGTTTTTGGCCGAGTTACATACGATATTTTTTATCATTCTGCACGAAATCAGCCAGTTTTTTGTTCTCTCAATAGTACCAAAACCGATTCTTTTCTGTCCTAGAACTGAAAAATCAGATGGAGAATTTTTTAGGTCCTAGTACTGAAAAGTCAGCTGTTTGCCAAGTATATTACTATTGATTTATTTATGTTGATGAGCAGAATTTTGAAATTCAAACGTTATGAAAAGCATTGTTAGTAAATAATAGAAATGTAAACACTGCATATTACTTACTTTGTAAATATAACCTCGAAAATACAACTTTATAGTTAATATTTTTAACTATCAAAAGTCAAATTTTCGCATTATGATAAAAAAACTTGTTCATCACTCGGAGCAAAAGTGTCTTTTTGATGCTTAATCGTTTTTAAAAACTCGGCTGCGCCTCGTTTTTAAAACACGATTGCGCACCAAAAAGACCCACTTTTGCTCCTAGTGATGAAAACTACTATTTTTTAACACTACACATTAAAATAAATTGCAAAAAACTAAAAACTATTTTCATTTGCCTATAAAAAACAAAACATAACGTAACCAACATAGCGTTATAGACTGCTTGTATTTCCAATTGAGAGGCAACCACTTTACATCAGCTACCGTCTTTTAGATTCCAGTGGGATGTTATACACCAAAAGTTATAGGCCCTAAATATCAAAAGCATGCGTTTTGTTTTCAGAAATAACGATACAAAACAGGTGATACTGATGTAGAGTGATGAAAAAATATAAATTTTATTGGGCTTTGTCAGCTGGCAATAATTGTGGTAATTAATAATACAATAACTATTAGTACAGTATGCCAAAATATTTCTTAGTTCTCAGAGTAATCACGTTGAACATTAAAAATAATACAATACAACTTTTACAATCTTTATTGAGCATTTTTTCAAAACTCAAACTCACTTCATTGTCACAAAACGTTTTGTACATAGCAAATGCTATAAAAACAGGAGACATCGTCATTAATCTTAACCTAAAATAACCAACACAGGCTTTGTCACAACTGAGACTAAAAACAAAAATATGCTAATACAAAAATAAGATGTAAAAACATGAAATTAAACTTAACAAAAATTACAGTGGAATAAAATGCATTTTTCACCAAATACTCCTTAAGCACTATTTAAAATCTATTGGAATAGATTTGGCTTTTGATACAGTCTGGCAGATTGTTAAAAAATCTCTTTCCTATACAGGGTGTCCCTGAACTCTCTACCAACTTTTTCAGGTATTATTCCTGGGCCATAGACAAGTAAAAATATCATATTCAAAATTTTGAATACTCAAAAGTTACTCGTATAGCCGCCATTTTGTTTTTTACACAAAATAATTTTTATTTCCGTAATGGATCATTGTATTAAGTTAATATTTGGCATGAACCTTCATCATAGCAACACCCATTTTAAAGAAAAAATTAATTTTTTTCTAATGTGTAATTTCAAAATGGCGGCCATTTTAAAATTTTAAACTAAAATATCTCAAAACCGGTAAGTTTTATAAAAATTTTACAAGACACAAAAAAGTTGACAAATTTAATTATCTAACCAATGGTACCAAGTTTGTATGGATTTGACAACAAATAACTGAGTTATTGAGATTTTTCAATTAAAATTACCTTAATTTGCATTAATTACAATGCAAAATCAATGATTTTATGCATAAAAATCTCAATAACTCCGTTATTTGTTGTCAGATCTTTACAAACTTGGTACCATTGGTTAGATAATTAAATTCATCAACTTTTTTGTGTCTAATAAAATTTTTATAAAATTTACCGGTTTTGAGATATTTTAGTTAACAATTTAAAAATGGCCGCCATTTTGAAAATTTACATTGGAAAAAATAACTTTTTTCTTGGAAATGGGTATTGCTATGATGAAGCTTCATGCCAAATATTAACTTAATACAATGATCCATTACGGAAATAAAAATTATTTTGTGTAAAATACAAAATGGCGGCTATACGAGTAACATTTGAGTTTTCAAAATTTTGAATATGATATTTTGACTTGTCTATGGCCCAGGAATAATACCTGAAAAAGTTGGTAGAGAGTTCAGGGACACCCTGTATAACTTGGACCTTTTTCAAAGAGAGATATTCATTTATGAGTTTTGTACTGAAAGTTTGCTTTGTGTCTAGTGTTATAGTCATGTAAATGTTGATCATTAATGAGGTTATCAAAATTCTCCTTAACAAACAACAAACAAAAAAAAGGCAAAGAAGTGTCATTAATTCAAGCTTTCTGAAAATTGGTCTGCAAGAGTCCCCCGGTTTTGAAAATGTCATGATCCTAATAAACTTCTTCTGAATTTTGAAAATATTTTCCCAGTCAGAGGATATCCCCACAGTTCAATTCCGTAGGCTTACAAAGAGTAGAAGTAGGCATAATACACAGTCATTCTGGTATGCAAATCAGTTGAGTCTCTCAAAATCAACATCTGGAAACAAGCTGAGTTTAATTTCTTCCCCAATATTTATAAATAAATCAAAATTTAGATTTCGATCAATGACCAGCCCTAAAAGCTTTGAAGAAAATTTAGATTCAATTTCACATGAATCTACTTCTACCCTGAAAATTGCTTGATCGTTACTTTGAGCGGTGTGGAATTTAATGAGATTCGTTTTCCCACAGTTTAAATTGAACCCATTACATTGAAACCATGCTGTCAATTCATTTAAAGTGCTCAATGCTAACATTTGAAGATCTATAATATTATTAGCCTTAAGAATTGCAGTAGTGTCATCTGCATATAAAACAAGACTCAAACACAACACTTACTCCAACACTTACTCAACCAAGTCTGTTATTGCCATTGAAGTCTTTTTACCTGATCTGAACCAATACTGATTTTCCGAAAAAATGCCTAACCCTTCAAAAAATGAAACTACTTGTTTACAAATGGCCTTCTCAAATATTTTTGACATCACAGGAAGTACAGAAACAGGGCGATAATTTTGTGGGTTTTGTTCTTCGCCCTTCTAAAAAATTGGAGTTATCTCCGCATACTTCATGGACTCTGGGAAAATGCCTTCCTTAAGGGATTGATTCACTAAATCACAGATTGGCTTGGGAATTCGATCCACGTTTTCCTTCAAAATAACAACAGGAATCTCATCACAACCCACAGCCTTTTTATTCTTTAACAAATTTATAATCTTTCTGACTTCATCAACTTCTACCTTGTCAAAAGTAAAAACAGGGCCGGAACTTGGATGAGCGTTGGCTAGAAATTCAAGCGCCTTGGTAACACTAGTCACAACATCGATGTCTTTGACATTTTGTGAAAAATGCCAATGCAACAAATTAACAATTTGATCCCCTGAAATGAACTCTTTATTCTAAGAAACCATGTCTGGGAAATCCCGGTGCTTGTTAACTTTGCTAAGCTCCGTTTTAACAAAATCCAAAGCTACTTTAGTTTTGTCTTCAGCATTTCTTGTCCTACATCTATTGCTCAACATCCTAGCAGACTGCGGTCTACCCCAACCAAAACAACAACAATGCCGAATGCCGCCTCGCGGCCGTAGCGCTGGGCGAGTTTGATGGCTGCAGAGGTTTACGGGGATCGTGTTTCAGAACTAAACGATTAAGATAGAGATTAGCTGTTTACTGTTTCTAAAAGTAGAAATAATGATCTAGTCGGCTATCTTTTTAGAATTTTTAAATAAAATTTCTAATTTCAGTAATAATTGTCTTAAATCATCTGTTTTTTAGTTTTGTAAATGCAGAGGTTTACGGTGACCGTGTTTTAAAAATAACCTCTTAAGATAGAGATTGGCTGTTAACTTTTTTTAACGTAGGAAAAAGGATCTAGTCGGCTATCTTTTTAGAATTTCAAAATAAAATTTCTTATTTCAGCTATAATTGTCTAAA